>VZTZ01045147.1:246235-463465 GCA_013400955.1 Drymodes brunneopygia | reverse complement strand
CCCCCCCCTCCCCCCTCTGCACCAGCCTGGTGCAAGGGGGGAGAGGAAAGGCACGTCCTGTCAGTCCACCGGAAGCCGAAAGGAGAGCTTCTCCAGGTGCTCACCGGGTTTTTATGAGTTTTTTTGGAGGAGGAAGCTGTAATAACTGCTTTGGAATACCTCATTTCCGACTCCGCCTCCTTTTTTATGCCGGAAGTTTTGATATAAGTTACACCACCACACTGCATGCTCACACCTTTCTTTAGAAGTCCTTTTCAGGAGTCCTTTCTCCTCTCTGCAGTTCTTTGTGGTCACTTGTCCTTTTTCAGGTCATGCAGAGATTATGTAAAAAGATGTGGGCTCTTGCCCAAGTGTGAAGAGACCTATTTAAAGGTGCTATTGAATGGTACTTAGGGAAAAGAGCTTGATTTCTTTTTTTGCCACAGGGAGGGCATTGGTAGTTTTTCTGACAGTATTTGACAATTAAATATTTAAAAATTAGTGCGTGTTATTGTTCTGTGAGTTAAATATTTCCCACTGCAGAATATCGGATAAAGAGAATTAATTAATATACACAGGCAATTCCCTGGAGACAGCAAGGGGAGGGATATCAAGGAATTTGGTCTAAATCTATGATTTTGTGACTTCAAAAATTTTAAATTAACATTATTGGCAGGTTAAGACCAAGTTTATTTTCAGTTGAACTAAAATAAAACAAAACTTCTGATGAAAGCAAGTGAAAGTTTCCAAGAACAGAGTTAGGAAATGAAAAATATTATTCATAAATAGAGATGAACAGATGAGAGGTTGGATTTGAATAAGATTTAGGCTGGCTTTTTCATTTCTCACAAAGGAACTCAGAAGCAGAATGACTAGACAATCCAGGAAGACAGTACAAAAAAGAAAAATGGCTAGTAGAAATGAGAAAAAAGGGAGCATTTTTTAAATCACAAAATTAATTTATTAACAGCGCGTGGGAACAAAGGCACTAGGGAATGTGAGGGAAAAAAACCCATTACATTATACCAGAGGTGCAAGCTGAGGAAATTAATAAAGGCAATACTTATGGCCTGATTATGAATATATATTTGAAAAGGTGATATCAAGGAAATTTGAAGACAAAAGAGTTATTGCCTGGAATGCAAGAAAGAATGATAGTAATCCAGTTAGAAAGGCTTGAGTAGGCAAAGAAGGAGCTAAAATAACAGTCTGAAGTAGCACTGTCTTTCTCCAGCTGTCAAATGTCTTGGAATTGAATAAGTGACTGCATACAGATCAATATTTTTCTATATTCTACCAGATAAGACAGCACACAGAATGCAAGCTTGCATCTGTTACAGATTGCCAAGTACCTTTGTAGGAAAAAAACCCCATCTACCTATAATGTGAAGTGGGAAATATTGTTGGATGGCTTTAATCTGAAAACTATGCTATAAAGCTCCTTCTGCAAATACTAGCATTCCTTGGAAACTCCCAACCTTTGCCTTTACTATTTCTTAAATAAAATGGCATTGTCTCCAGTGTGCATGAATTTGATGTGAGTTAGAAAGTTAAAGTATAAAAGATACACCAACTCTTGCTGCTTTCTTTAATGCAAGTAATCAATACTTGCTGTGGAAAACAAAGAGTGCCATGTAACAGTAATATGAAAGTCCTTGGATGCATCCAGAGGAGAGCAACAAAGCTGGTGACAGGGCTGGAAGGTGTGTTCTGTGAGGAGCAGCTGGGGACTTTGGGTTTGTCTAGTTTGGAGAAAAGGAGACAAAGGGGTGATTTCATTGCCCTCTACAGCTGCCTGAGGAGAGAAGTGGAGAGGGATGTGCTGAGCTCTTCTTCCTGGTGTTTAGTGATAGGGCACATGGGAATGGTTTAAAGCTGTGCCAGGGGAGGTTCAGATTGGACATTAGTAAGATTTCTTTATTGAGAGGGTGATAAAACACTGGAACAGGCTTCCTAAGAGGTGGTTGGTGCCCCAAGCCTGTCAGTGTTTAGCAGTTATTTGGAAAATGGACTTAATAACAGGCTTTAACCTCTGGTCAGTCCTGAAGTGGTCAGGGAATTGGATTAGATGACTGTTGTAAGTTCCTTCAAACCAAAACAATCCTGTTCTATTCTATTCAAGTCTAGTGTAGTCTAGTCTATTCTAATCTATTCTATTCTGTTCTATTCTGATGTTACTTGCCCAGCACAATCTCTTCATTAATTCTTTCTTTGCTCAACATAACCTTTGATAACTTGATAGTAATAGTTTAAAGAGCTGATGAAGGCATGAGGGCTTGAGGGCAAATAAAACACTTTTTTTCCTCCCTCCTACCAGTTTCAGAAATCTAAATAAAATTACCAAAGTAACTACTGGGTTTTCATCTTGGCATTGGTCTTGAGCAAAGTTATGGAACAGCTGATCCTGGAATAGATTAATACAAATGTAGGGAGTAATATAATTAACACCAGTAAACATTCATTCATAGAAAATAACTCCTGTCAAACTAGCTCAGTGTCATCTTCTGAGCTTATACATTTCTGATGATATAACATACATTTGTAAGACATCTCACATGATGCAGCATGACATTTTGATTTAGAAGCTACAATGATAAGAAAATCAGCCTCACATATCAAATTACCAGATTCTGACTACTTGGAAAGATTTATGACATAGCTAGAAAAAAACGTTATTCACCAGGACTTTTTGTTGAGATACTACGTCTTTTGGCTTGATGCTACTTAATGCTTCTTTTAATGACAGAGAAGCAATAATAACATTGAGACTTGTTGAGCTTATAAGTGATACGAAGGTTGAGAGAGTGGTCAAAATAAAGATAGGATGCCTTTCTAAAATATGTTCTACTTTATCAATAACTTTGGGGTTTGCAGCTGTGCTTACTTCAGAAAAACCTCATGCCATGCAGAAAATGCAGCCAAATAATCACCATAGTCTCTTTCAGAACACAGCATGACCAACAGGGAAAGGCTTCCAACAGTGAGATGCTGTTTAAAGCTATCCACAAGAGCATATGCTAGGGACAGTTGAGCTGGAGTAGATGTCAGTATGGATAGAAAGAAACAGGCTACTCCATTCCATGATTATATAAAAGATATCATAGTAATACAATACAGTCACAATGATTGTGGATGAGGCCAAACTCATTAACATTACTTAAGCAAAAAGAATATGAGGTCAAGCAAAATGATTTTTGTTTGGGGTTTTTCTTTATTTAATGCATAAAAATAAATTTTGAGGAAGAAAAAGAAAGCATTTTATTTGATAATGTTAACATGGGATTTTTTGATGGCTAATTAAATACTATTTCAACTGGTTTGGGAATTACGAGCTTACCAAATACAGTCCTGTGGGACTGTGTAACAAGCTGCAACACAAACTATTTCAACTGGTTTGGGAATTGCAAGCTCACCAAATCCAGTCCTGTGGCACTGTGTAACAAACTGCAACACAAATGGGCCTCCTCCCACAAACTATAGCTCTTGTGAGTAAGAATTTCAATTCTAAAAATAAATGAGAAGTGATCGGCATTGGCATGTGTCATGAAACTGGGGGTTCCCAGTGCTTTTTAAGAGCAAAGTGAATGCAAGAGTCATTAATGTTGTGTATTCTCAGATGTGCTACATATTTCATGCTCTTTGGAGTGTGAAAAAATATTCCATTCAAAAAGCATTGCACAGCTCATCAATAAACCCTCTCAGGAAAAGATTCCTACATAAAAGACATTCATTTTCACTCTGATCCTTCATCTATTTCCACTGACATTGGCAACTATGGTAATTTATTATTGTTTTTACTTCATCCGCTGTTGTTCACTTCAATTCTTCAAAGACAAAAGAAAACCTATATATGGAAAATAGCTAGACTTCTTAGCAATAGTGAGTAATGGACAATGCCATGCTGCACTGTATTTGTATATTGATTTTCTCTCAGACTGATACATGAATTCAAATGGAGGTTATGTGTGTAACTTTTCTACTGATAAGGCAGAAATTGAACTGGACTGGTAATCATGGATCAAAGTCCGCTCATGATATTATACGTTTTTATTCCCATTATATGGCTGGATGAAACAGCAATTTTTGAAGGATTTTACAATATTACTTATACATTACAACAGCCAAATTAAAATTCCTTTGTTTTCGGTGATTCCGTATTTCAAAGAATACTGAAATGATACTTCATGTTGCAAAATGAAAATGTCATTATGTGTAAAGTTAATAGGCCTGAACATCCTGAGAGCAATTCTGGTGCTCGTATACCTCATAGATGAATAACATGCTACAGCTTCACATGGCTTAGTGGGAGGAGAGCTTTATGTTCAGTAGTTATGTCTGGGAAGACAGAATAGCTGTATTTGGCAGGACAGCTTACATAATACATAAACACGTAAGTATACGAATAAAACATTCTAATCCGACAATATTTGATTTTTATTACATATGTATTTTTAATGATACTTTCATGACTCTCATTTGTCCTACATTTTCCTTCAAAAGAACTGCAAAATCCTGTTTTCACCCTTGTCTTTTTTGTCTTAATAATAGCTCATTTTGGAGTCAAAACCACCCATGAGTACATTAAGGTCTTTCTTCTACCATTTTGTAGAGTTTTAGGATTTTCCAAAGTTGAAACTTGCTTCATACCTGGCTGGACATAAACTCATGTTAGGATGAGACAGCAGCTCTGAAGACAGACCAGCTGACGACGTATTAGTAGTAGGCAGTGTAATTGAAGTAATCACAAGCCATTTTTTTTCTTATTAGTTCTAGTAAGACGATAGTGTGATTCTCCTCTAGGCATAACTCTGAGGTATTGGGATGGAGGCCTGAGATGTGAAAAGAGCTGATTCTTCCATATGTCTTCCATGATAAAATCACGGAATGGCTTGTTGCAAGGGACATCATCTAGTTCCAACTCCATTGCCATGGGCATGGACACCTCCCACTAGACCAGGCTGATCAGAGAGAGGCTGAGCCTCTCCCTGATCAGATCCAGCCTGGCCTTGAACCCTCCCAGGGATAGGGCACCCACAACTTCACTGGGAAACCTGTTTCAGTGCCTCACCACCTTCACAGTAAAGAATGTTTTCCTAATATCGAATCTAAACCTGCTATCTTTCAGTTTGAATCTATTCCCATTTTTTCTGTCAGTACATAATCTTGAAAATTCTCCATTTTTCTTGCAGGCTCCCTTCAAGTACTGGAAGGCTGCAATTAGGTCTTCTGAAGCCTTCTCTTTTCCAGGCTGAACAATCCCCATTATCTGAATTAGGCAGGGCTGGGTCTTGTAACACTGCCTGTGCTTCTTACTGACTTTGAACTGAGATATTCTTTCCAGCCAGCGCAGAATCTGGAGCTGTGTCTTGAACCTGAAACTTGCACATTCCCAGTTGGCATCAGTACTGCCACAATAGCTTTGCTTCCAATTCCACATGCATCACTTCCAGTAAACCTCTCCGGTAAACATTTTGCAGAAACTTCTGTTCATACTGACTAGAAAACTTACAGCTTACTAAGAAAGAAGAGAAACCTAGCCCAGGAAATAAAAAGTGGAGCTTTGCGAAGCAAAGATCAGAAAACAGGTTGAAGGTGACATGAATAATTAATGGCAAGATTAAATAAAGTCTTTCTTTGGCTCCCAAATGAAAAAATAAAAAAAAAACACTGAAGACTGGAAAGGTAGTTTGCTTGCTATTAAGTAAATTTGATTTATTAAGATAATGAGGAAGATGCCTCAGTCTCTGTGGTCTTGCTGATCACCAAAGAAATACTTGTGGCACACAGTGTGACTCCTCATTTTAATGACTAGGGCTTTCTTCTGAAATCAAACTCTTGTAATAACATTGATAAACTCTACCACTCCGCATTATTCTGCAGTTCTAGTGATGGACAATTGGTGTGTAACCTTCATTCACATGCTGAATCCGTTCTCTGTATGCATTGTACCTTCATATTTCAGTATTTTTAAAATTAATAATAGTTTATCTTGTTTCTAAGTTAATTGTCCTCAGAGTAAAATGGAAGGATGAATGAAAATGTGACATAAGATAGTATAGTCTAGTTTGAGTAAATAAATTATTTACAGTATATAATTTTATATTTAAATTTATTTTTAATAAAATAACAAATTGCATTCTGCTCAAACATTTGTCCTTCAAGGGAGCCTTTCTTGGTGAAACATAGGTAAAAATCTGACATTTCAGGCCAACAGAGCGTTAGTCTTCAAAAGTAAAAAAAATATTGGCCACAGTTTAACATTGTTCATTAAAATCCACAGCAGTTATTACACTGAAAGTCATTATTGCTCTAAACAGTGTCCTACTTTCAAACTAGAAATCTAGGCTGATATAGGTGCTATGGGTCACAGCCAGCAGTCATCTTGGTTTCATGGGAAGCATTGTTACAATATTTCAATTACTCCAGATTTGTTGCCTAAAGGTGCACATTTTGCTCCCTTTATAGAAAACTGATCACGCTCTACTTTGCCTCGAGATAATTTTCAATATTTCAGTGAATTGATGGTTTGATCATTCAGTTCAAAGTTAGTTTGCCTTCCTGGAAATATTATTTAAGTCGTTAAAATGTAGAACTCCCCTCTGGGTTTAAAAATGGAGTTTCTTGGTATTTATTAGCTATTCCAGTGGTCCTTTGATAGGCAACCACTGTGTGATTACTTTCAAACCAAGTGCACTGGTTTAATGATTTGCAGTTTGATAGGAGATTTTTCCCATCGTGCCTGCACTGCAGAACTTTGTCACACAATGAGCCCTAGCTCCCCTTCTAGCAGTGACAGTAACAGCAGGTGGAGCTCTGAAGGCTCCCAGAGGTGCAAGAAAGCACTGAGCAGAGCTCTTGACAGTTTTTCCCTCCTCTGGGTTGCTCATGACTGCAGGATGTTCAGAATGAAGAGTCTTTAAGGAGAGATGAGAGTTTATTTGTATAGATTATTTTGTGTGCATAGAGAAAAAAATAAATGTACCATGGCTATTTTTCTTCAATATGCATGCAATGCTTTTGGATACATAGAGAATATTTACTTCTGGAAGGAATAATGTGAAGAATAGTAATATCATCATCATTGTCGTCATCATCATCATGCAGTTTGGAGGAGTGCAATAAGGAAAGCAGACACAGCACGTCCTCTTCTGAATGTAATGCAAGAATCCAGTAATCTCAATAGAGGTTGACTTGGCTGAGGATAGAAATGAAGTGGTAATTTAGCTGAACATTTTAATTTACCATAGCTATTAAAAAAAAACATTCAGTACAAGCTGTACAGAAGCATGCTTGCCTCTGAGAGCAGACACAACACTGGTGCTTTGAGATTGGGCTCTGAATTTCAAGAGTGGTGATTTCTTCCTTCCATAAGCACTGTCAGCAGTATTCATGGTCTCGAAGCTGCATCCTCTCTAAGCATTGTTTGAGGACTATAGAACCAGCAAATTCTCCTCTTACTTCCTCTTTGTGTCACGAGTTCCAGTGAAGTAAATTGCTTGGTGTATTATCTGTCAGTGTGTTCCCATAAACACACAGCAGCAGAGAGGGTAGAGTACATAAGTCCATGTGCACGGCTGCCTGTATGACTGGGTCTGCCTTCTTCATTGTGAGAATATCTGTGGATCTCAGACAAGAAAATAGGTCAGTGGGTGGATGGATGGATGGATGGATGGATGGATGGATGGATGGAAGGAAGGAGAACAGAGGAACAAGCAGAGAAGGACTTGTGCATGTCCTAAATGATGAAGACAAACTTTAACTGGAAAAAGGAGGAAAATAACTAAAATAACCTTTTAAATACCAAGAAGGTTATTATATTTAAATAAAATAACCTTAGCATCTTCACAGAAATAGACCAGTTTAGCTCTCACCATGGAATCAAGGGGTGTTGTTAACTCCTTGTATAATCTGGAAGTGTCTACAATGTTTTCATCCACATCTCAGTCACTTGCTGTTTTTTTTTTCATCACAGGGGAGAAATGGAAATGTTTTAAAAACATTCAGCTTCTAAAATGTGCCTCTAAAGCAGATAAGAAAAAAATATACTGAAAGTACTAATCTCTTTTCATTAAGAGTAGAAAGGAGGTGATAGTGTGCAGGTCATCTGTAGAATTTGCCTTCTAGATGTCTAAAATCACAGGAAATGAGTCCTGCCTGAAAGACACTAAATCAGTTAATGACTAATTGTGATGATGGACTCTCTACGTCGTTTAATGTGCCATAATTTTCTCCCACTCTCATGTTTATCAGGCTTATTTTTGTCAAAGAGCATGGAAACAGGGACTCTTTATGATTTTCCCAGTATCTTACAGTGCAGTGTCTACTCCTACTTTCTCTCACCCAGCTGTGCTGGGTATCATGACCACACTATTGAGAGGAGCAGTGATCTGTGTGAGTACTGGTATGGTGTGTATTTTGATTATACACAATGGAGGTGTGCAGATTATGCTTGACTTTATACCATTCTCAGGCAGCTTATCCATAAACACAGTTCTAGATACAGGAACTAAGTAAAGGAAATGGAAAGGCTTGACACATTTCCTCTAGAGTCTTTGATTTCATTTTTGCTCCTTCTACCATAAGACAATGTTTGAGTCATTAACATTTCTTCCATGCTTTTCAGTTTGTTCATGTCAGTAGAAACACTGGTTTACACTCCACCTGACTCTTTACACCTGTTTCTATGAAATGGTCTCAGTTGATGTGGTGTAAGTCTTTCTTCAGTGAGGCAAACCAGTCTAACAGTAAGTCAGCAGAACCTGTGGCTACTAACCCACATCAATTCCCTGTTGCCATTCCCTGCACAGAGAAAACAGCTGGGGATTAGTGGAATGACAATAACCCTTAGCTTGCAGGACAACACACATGGCTCCCTGTGTCATGATGAACTGCAATATCTCCTAGTTGCAACTGCAATGAGCTCTATAAGCAAGGCTTCTGAAATGACTGTCCAGATTCTTGTGGTCACACAGTTTTCACTGGCACAATTCTTGTCAAAATGTACACTTTCATCTGACAGAGGCATTATGGAAACATTCACAGGTTTGCCAACCTCTTCCAAATGTATCTCTCTCAAACTGATGTACTTTACGTATAGGAACTTTTCACACATTCCCAAATTCCCACCATCAGATTTTTATTTACCTTTAACTTTCTGACTTATGGCAATTCATTGATTTTACAGTGACTTCAGAGATGCTTTGGATGAAAGTCACTTTTACTGAATTAATTTATTTTCTATTTAATGTTTAGATGTAGTCAAATTATCCACTGTATGAAATGCATTTGTTTGTATGCCCTCTGTTACTAGATGATTAAGCTTTCATTTGCCTCAACTAATAAACCCATTGTGGTTCTGCTTGGATGAGTTGTATGTACAGTCCTTGGGGGGTTAATCTTTATATGCTTCCAATTTCTTCATTCTTCCAATGGTTTGCTGTAATGCGACAGAGTTACTTAGCTGTTGCAAATGATGCCTCCTGCAAATATAGTCTAGAAAGTTAAGGTTTGTAACGAGAAGCCATAAAATTTTTTAGGCCAAATCTCATGCAGTAAGACAAAACTGCATAATAATTCTCTGGCATATAAGCTCTCCTTTACATCTGACATGGAAGCAACCTACAAGCGAAGTACAGAAATCAGTCCCAGTTCAGTTTTGTTACTGTTATTCACCATGACTGTCTGAGAGAGAAAGTTAACATCTATGAGGCTGAGAGAGCTGTTAGTAAAGGCAGAGGTGATAAGGTCAGTAGCCTCTATTGAAGAGAGAGGGAGAAACAGATTATTTTCCCCTGTGGAATCACAAGGGTTATGAGAAGAGATACCATGAAAAAAATCGTATCATGTGAGATAAACTTATCTGACTGAGTTCTTGAATTTATGATTTTTACTATACAGCAAAATAATAAACTTCATGTTCAGACTGACCTTCTGAGAATACCACAAATGGCCACAGCTGTTTTGAAATGCCAGCATTGAGTTATAGTGTCTATAAATGACTTCTTGTGTAAAGGCATACTCATGTGCATGTTACTTTAGCCATAAAGACCCCTCTTTTCATATCTCAAAAGAAGATAACAGAAGTCACTCAAACCTGAAATTAGGGCACAGAAGACACAGCCTTGCAGAAGGAAGGATTTTGTGTGTAGTGGTTGCAGAATCTGGTGAATGACAGTACCTGCACATTTGTGGCCATGAAGAGATCCAGAAATACCAAACCTGGAAATTCAAGATGCCTTTCAAAACTCTACTCATCCAGAATGATTGCTGAGAAATTTTGCCTGTCAAATACATATTTTCCACAGAAACCTAAAACTTAAGGATATTACAATGGCAAGGTTTACTTAAATTTCATGTGAGCATTACTGTGCAGATGCTGTTGAAATTCTAAAAAATATTTCGTATGCAGTGTTTTTATGAAACTTAAAATATTATCAGGTCAGTGAACAACTCTCTGTATCACAATGTGAATTTCCTTTTTGTGCTACTATTGCAGGTGATTATGTAGTCATGACTATATACTTCGACTTAAGTAGAAGAATGGGATACTTCACTATACAAACATACATTCCCTGTATACTAACAGTTGTTCTTTCCTGGGTATCCTTTTGGATCAAAAAAGATGCCACACCAGCAAGAACAGCATTAGGTAAGTTGTTAAAAATTCCCTTTTCTGATGTTCCTACACTACCCTTTGAAAATGTCAGCTTCCTTTCAAAGAGACCACTAGGTATACACTTTGGATTATTACTACTACGTCTTGCAGACCCAGATCTACTTATTACTGAGACCACAGGGGTTTTTTCCTGTAACTGGGTAATTAAAAGTAAACTATTCTGACCCTTTGGATGACACTGCCACCTATTTTGCATGAAACTCTTGAATTAATGTCTGTCTCCTTGTTCTCACCATGATATTTTAGTGACATTTTTGAAGAATTAATTAATTGCACTGCTGGCTTCCTTCCCTTCTGTAACTCTTCCCCACTGGGCATTATGTCTTATATATACAGAAAACTGTGGGATATAATAGTATTAACTCATGCAAAGTGTTTCAGTTTGCATGCTTGAAGTAAAGCTTCATACTGGATGAATTGACATTTTTCATAGATTGTGGAGATTTATGCTGGTTTAGGTCTTCCAGAAACTCACTTGTGTCAGGACCAGTGTGTGCATTTTGGCAATGTGCTTTAATATATACTTAGAAATGTTGACTTAGACTTAGAAATTTTTTCTAGTATCTATAGGAAAACCTGCAGGTTTTGCCAGCATCAAGGGTACAGGGGTATATAACAGCCAATTATATATATGTAAACATCAGAACCAAAGGAAAAACAATTCCTTAATTCAGACTGTGGTTGCTAGATCTGCCAATATGAACTGATTCAGAAACCTACCAGTCTAGGGAAAAAGAGGAGCCTATGTCAAAGTTTGTATGTCTATTTTCAAGCAGAGAGGTTACCATTCCCAGCTATTCATTGCATCCTCCTGCTGGAGTTTGGTACTATGTAGGTCCCTTTTCCTGAAGTTATTTTACAGGAAAAGAATATTCAGTCCTCATTCCCTCCATGTGAGTGCTAAAGGGCCAGTACATCAGGGTTCCAGCAACAGGATGGACACAAAGACTCACAGTTATTCTATTATTCAGCTGCCTGTTCCTGTCTGTGTAGACTTTCCTCTGATAGCCAGAAAACTGAGCAATAGGTCTTAAGCATACTTCTCTGCTGAACTCTTAAATGGAACCCTTTTCTTCTTAAATTGGGTGACTCAGGGGAGATAAGGAAAGACTGACTGTTCTCCATCTTTTTTTAAAAGGGAGTCTGAAGCCCCACGCGTGGGGAGAGTCACACAGCATCCAGTTGGGTTATCCTTCTGAATGCACAAGAGAAAAGAGACAAAAGACATCTGACACTTTACATTATTGATTTGCCATAAGCATTTTTCATATCCTTTACCTAAGGGTGGTTTCCCACACCACACAGCTCATTTTTCCAATTAATTAGACACAGAAGTATGTTAGAGCACTAATCACTAACATGTGACTCTCCACCTCACCCCTCAGCCAGCAGCAAGCTGAGAGAAAAAATGTATTCAGATACTAAAGTCTGGAATTTGGAATAAGAACATAATAATTAGTTGTTCCAAGGTTCTACTCAATGGATGTCATGACTCACTCATAAAACTGCGACTGAGAATTTAATTTCATGGGCTAAAATGTAACCTTTCTGAAAATAAAGTCAAGTATATAGAGGTCACTTCTTTTGTGCAGAGTCCTGTTGCTCCCAAATGGGCAATGGCCCCTTGACTCCCAGGATGCAGTAAGCAGATGCTCCCATTTTGCTGTAGACCTGTTTGTATAATGCAACTTACAGATCTGTCTGAGCAACAGCACACATCCATCTCTGGATAGTGGCACATGATAAAATTGTGAGAAATGCCGCCAAAGGCAAACCGCTGAAATTGTCCTCCTAATTAATTGAAATTAATTGTAGAGACTCTGTGCAACAAACCTTCTCCAAGTATAGCTGCATTAATGTAAAGGACTAGCACCAGGGAAATATTTCACTCTCTGAAATTCATGAATAATTTCCGGAGTTATTGGCAACTACTCACAGTTACATGAAAGACAGGTTTTATTCCTTTCTGAATAATGCTAACTAATATATTTCCATGCTAGGAAAAAGAAATTTGGGACCATAAGTATTCTTTCAGCAGTACTGTCCAGAGACACTGTTCTTTAAAAACTTGGTATTACCTAGTCCCCTTTGTACATGCACTTCGAGGTACTAAGGCCCAGAGTGGCAATGAGACTAACTCCAGGCCACCTGAAGAGTCAGTGGGAAAATGGAAGTAAAATTTGAGTGCTGGATGAGAACTGTGTTTTTTGATCCTGTGTTTTTGATTCACCTCTTCAGTCAAAGAGAAAAAAAAAAGTCTCTCTGCAGTTTCTGCTTGTCTCTAGTAATCAAAATTATCTTGAAATGTTCTAAGTCAAGAGGACCTAGCAAATTTTCCCTGAAGAAAAGTTATGATCTGGAAAAGAATAGGTTATTTTCCTTGAAGATGAAGGGAATTAAGTTAAACTGAAGCTTTCATCCAGTTTCCCTGTACTTTTTCAAAATGGGTATAATATGTAATATGACCAGGCAGTTACTGCAGAGCAAGATCAAACAGCAGTTTAAAAAGATACAGTGGGCATAAAGGCCAGCAATGTGTTGATGTAAAAAAAGATACAGATGGTGTTTAATAAAAAATGAGCATTGCTTTCCTTGCCATTCCATCTTTACCTCATTCACTAGAATACCAAGAAAGTACTCAAAACAGGTGCCAGACCAGTGATAGCATGCATGAAAGCAGCAGGTATTTCCTTTAGTGTGCCACCAACACAACCTCAAGGAAATAAGAAAAAATTAGCCTTGCTGACTGAAGAGTTTCCAACACTGAAACTCCTGCCACCTCACTTTGCATATGGTTGTTGAGGAAGCAGATTTCAAGCAGTAACAATTTTAAATAACTGTTTAGACCAACCATCTAAAAGTTAGAGTGTTTTCATGCATTATGTATATCTGCATAATTTGATCTCCCAGTCAGTCCCTTTTGTTATGACAAATAGCATCTTTGGTATGGGATTTACTGAGAGAATATAACGTCCCCAAATGGTATTTACACAGAGACGTGTAAGCTTACACTTACAATTTCTACCTGTAAATTCTGAAGTCAGGTTACTTCAGAGCTGTCCTTGGCTGATATTAAAATTATGTTGAAATAGATAGTTCATGAGCACTGTGAATTTCAATAACAGATGCAAAGCTCACTTTGCCATACAGGACTCCACAAAGTGAGAGACTTCACAATTTCATCTGGCAAGGCATAGGCATTTGAAACCACTCACCAAACTGAATTTCCTTAGCATGAGAGATAAAATGAACTAAGGGCATGGAAACTAGATATTATATTTGGAAATAATGATGCTGCATTTTATTCGTATGTACATATATATATTATAATTTGTAAATGCACAGAAATACAAAACTGTACCTGGTGCACCTTCTTTCTCCTTCCTCGCTGTATATATATCCCCATAAAGTCATTGTAACATTTTAAAATTTGTGCCTGTGTGCTAGATGTCAAATTGATACACAAGATAGAATTTTCATTGTTTCAAAAACTCAGTGCTTGTTTATGGTGTAAGCTGGAATCCAGTCACAAGCATAACTTGAGCTGGTGTTTCACATTCAGGCTTGAGGCATGGGATACAGGCTGAGTTGATGACTGATATACTTAAACAAAGAGACTAATTATTTCCTTTAGCCTTTGAATAAAAAACTGTTCTATCACAGGATGAGTGGGAAATAAAAACTTACATTTGATTCCAGGTAAACAGGATGCTATATATTGCACTGGAAGAACTCTATAGGTTTTGAGGAATTTTTTAAAGGTAGTAGAAAGCATGTAAATATACATGTGTGTGTGAAAAGGACACATTTGTGTCAGAAATCTAAATGTGGATTAGGAAGAGTTTAAGACCTTTATTTTATATTGTAGAGTATGTCATAGTCTGGATGTGGTTCTTTTGAAATTAGTGACTCCCAAGGCCTGGGTCAGGGCCATAAAGAAAGACTGATTGACCTACAGTTAGTAAGGGTCAAATCAAAGCCAGCGAGTTCACACCTTTGCAGTTGGACATCTCTGCAATTGGCTACTGTGATGAATGGCTAAGCATGGTCTTTGTCTGCAGCTTTTTTTAAGCATCAGCTGGGTACAGAACTGATGTTGAGAGGTCTGGAGAGGTTGCTGGATCATGCCAACCCGATCTGCTTGTACTGGGAGGTGGCACAGATTTCAGGAAATGAAAATATTTTCCCAATAGCTTTTAGATGTCCAAGGCACACCCAAAGTCCACACTCCCCACTTCCTATTATCATTGCTTTCATCTTGGTTATTGTCTTGTGATTTTTTGTTTGTTTCTGGGTAATAGATATATAAGGAATTCAATTAATCATTATTATTCAAGGTTGAGACCCAGGCAATAATTTGCTTCCTGGCTTTTCCAGGGAGTTTCTGTTAGCTTGAATGGAGAAGGTTATTCCTGTGAATCACTGTAGCTTCTATCAAAGTTTACAAGTCAGAGAGGGACAATCCTTCAGAAAAAGTCAAAAGTAATCCACAGATACTTCTTTCTCTCCAGAGTGCTTTTAGTGAGAAGTTATTTAACTATAAGGCACAATTTCAGTCATTCCTTGCCATTTCAAACACTGTGCACCATTGTGAAACATCATTTTAACTATAAAAAAAGAGAGATTACATTATAGCTATGTTGTTTATTGAGAAGGTTCTCTCTTGAGAATTACTTGTGGGAAAGCTTTATTTTTTTTTTCCCAAGCCATCAAGAAATGGTTTTCTTTTTCTATCAGAAGACATGTAGTTCATAACAAATGATTAAAAGCATCAGTCTGAGCTGGGAATGAAAAGACTGCCATTCCTCAGGAATTAAGAGAAATTGTGTGAATTACTAGGAGTCAAATAACTGACATGACATAGATTTCATTCTAGCACTGGTTTTATTATTTTAGATATTTCACACTAATTCCCATTATATTCAAGAAGTGATGCTTTGTATGGATTAAAAAGGCTATTTCTGTTGTTGCATCTGAAGTTTGTATGAGAGTCTTAGTCTGAGCAAGTAACACTGACATCTCTTGCTCAGAAGGAAAATGGCAGTGGAGGGCTCCCGAGGAAGCAGTGGTGTGAAGACATGCTTTCAGAATTCCTGGTCAGAAGTTAGCAGAAAAATTTCTTTTCTCCCTCCACCTCTTTTTCCTTTTTGAGTATAAGAAAAAGCACTTTTTTCATTGAGAGCACTATGACTGTGGAATAGAACATATTCTTCACTGCTTTCTAAGTTTCTTGTTTTCATTTTTCTGGGTTTGGTATCTTTTCTGCTTTATGCTTTTCTTCAAAAATTTCTTCATTCTCTCCCTCTCCTTCACCCCCATTTTCAACCTAAATGAGATCAGAAAAAGGAAGAGATGAAGAAAAGCATATTGAGAGGCATGGGAATGTTACTTTTTCAAAGATGAAAATAAACAACAGAGCAAACCTTTGTTTACAAAATAACTTTGTCCCTACTGATGTTATTTTCCATCATTTATTTTTACTGCCAAATGAAATTAATTAATTACTTGGACACACTCTGGATTTCTGTTTTGTATGTTTATTTCCAAAGATTCTTCTGTGATATGTATATTGTATAAAATTAAATCAAGTTTCTCTCTGCAGGCATCACCACAGTATTGACCATGACAACTTTGAGTACCATTGCAAGAAAATCATTGCCCCGTGTTTCCTATGTCACCGCCATGGATTTGTTTGTGACTGTATGCTTTCTGTTTGTCTTTGCTGCTCTGATGGAGTATGCCACCCTCAACTACTACTCAAGTTGCAGGAAACCAAACTGTACTAAGAAGAAAAAGTCGGTAAGATGGGAGCATTTGAATTTCTTTTCACATGCAGCTCAGAGAGCAGATAATCATTCAGTGGTAGCCTATAATCACATGGCACTTCACTCCAGAATTTTTCCAGTGGCTTGATCTGCCCTGAAAGCTGATGGAGAAGTCACCCACAGTAGCAGTAGGAGCAGTTATGTGCCTGCTGAGTGAGGTCTGTTCCTAACAGAAGCATCCTGCTCACCATGGAGCAGCAACCCTGCCTACACATTTTTTGTTCTCCAGTTACCATGCTGGTAGTCGGAAAGGGCTCCCACTGAAACAGATTGCATGGCTTGTTGCACAAATAAATGCACATCAATGTATATTCAAATGCATTGCTATTTCATGGCTTAACAGGTCTAGAAATATTTATGAGCAGAATTTCAATGTCTCTGCTGGAAACCAGCATTTGGTTTAAGCCCTGAGCACAAAGATGCATGTTCCCCAAGGACAAAAATGCAGGTCACTTAAAAAAGATTTAGACATATCTCAGTTTTGGCCAAAAACCAGCTTCCAAGTGTGTAACACACAGAAAAACATAAAAGCAGTCTGTTCAGAATCAACTAAAACAATCATGCAGGAAGAATTGACTATGAGAATGAGAGGGTAATAGAGGAAAAAAATCTCAGTGTAAACATACGGAAGGGGGTTGACCACTCAAGATCAGTGATAAATATTATGTGTTCAAGATCAGTAGTTGGAGATGTTGGATGCCGTTGTGTGTAATGGAGGAAATAAGGACATTTGAAATCAGAAATCAAAGCCAAATAGGAAAAATGTGAAGAAGGAAATTGAAGAGAGAGAAGCCTAAATTTAGGGAATAATAGGTCATGATGTAAAAAGGGATTGAATGAAGAGCTATAGAAAATGGCTGAATGAAGAACTAATGAAGGAAAAGCTGAAACAAATATGGGATTAGAGAAAGCCTAGAAAGCCACAGACTTAGTCAATGACAACTCCATTAAACCTAAAATAGCTTCTTGCAAAAATGCATTGCTCACAAAAGGCAAAAGATTGTTACCAAAAGAAAAGTTTGAGACTGAAATGAACTTGCTAGTGTTTAAACTAAAATTGCCATCCTATAGAAAGGCTGAATTAAAAAGTCATGAATGTCTTTGCTTGTAGGATGTAATTCCAGACATATGAAGGAAGATGTGAGAAAGCATGCAACATTGACAAGATTTACATTAACACCTGAAAAAATGCTCACCTACCTATTGTTCAATCAATAAATAAATGTAATGGGTTGAATAAAGATTTTAAGTCTATAGAAACTGGATGTGCATTCTGCTAAGGTTTCATGTAGTATTCAAGTGTACAGATATTATGCTGAATATATACAACACACTGCATGAAGTATTTTTTACATTTAAGGGCTTGGTCCAAGGAATACTAATGAATAGAGATGCAATGTGAAGCACTAAGTATGTTTTCTTCTGAATAATTCTTTTGTTATCTTTATTTAAGCTACCTGATGTAAGTTTTGGTCATGTAATGGTAAGTAAGTTACTTTATTCAGTGAGAGAATTGGGGGCACGAATAGATGGTTGACATTTACTTGCACTAATTCCTGAGAGAGCTGTATTGCTGTGCTATGCTATACCCTGACTTCACTAAAAATATTGGTTTCCTTTTTTGTTAAAAGGTCAGTTTGTTTTCAGCTGTGGCAGAGGAACATAGCTGCCTCTTTCTATAAGGACTTATCAAGTGATATGGGAGGGAGAAGGGTCAAGTATAGAATATTATTTGACTTTTACCTCAGAAATTTTGTGTATCTGCTTTATATAAGACAGAAGTTTCTCACTACATTTTATGAGAAAGTAATAAGCACAAGTTATGTCATAAACTTCTATGAAGTTTTAACTAAATTTCACAGAAAAAAAGTTCATTTATGCATATGCAAAACCTTTAGCAAGCTTTCTGGTGGATTTTTAAATAATTTAGGCACACAAGTTGAACATGGGTAGTTGTACTGTACCTACAAATGGAATATGTGCAGCAGCAATAAAGTTGGAACAGAGCACAAAATTGTCTCTAAGTTGTATGAAATCTGAAACCGGAATACTAGCTATAGTATATGCAAATATAAAGCATTCAGAAAGCATGAAGCCAGTTAACCAGCTGGTTGAATGGTCTGCCATCAGATAAGAACAGACACAGACCTAAAACATTGGGGTTTGCATGTCTAAGGTTGGATATGTTGAAGTTTCTCATTTACAACTGCTAGATCCATGTTATTAGCATATTATTTTACAAATAATAATATACACTATTCTTTTTAAAACACAAGTTCTCTGATGTATTTTAAGACCTCATATAGCTTAGAAAGTCTGCTCATTGGCAATTACAGCAAGCATTACATCTATCCACTTTCTACTGCTGTCACTCCCTGGACAGACTTTTCTGAAAGATGAAGTTAACAGAGCACTTTGAATGGGTAGCAGCACTTTCCTTTTTCCAATTAAAAGCAATAGGGAAAGATAATTAAAATTACATTAGTGTTTAAAAACTTTTATCTAGAACTAGTCATTCTGATCTGCTTGGAAGGCATCTGCAGCATTTTCAAGTTTTTTACACACTCTTTATTTTCTTCACCTTAATATAGGTTTTGAGCAGAACCTTTGTCTATACATAAAAGTCTTCAAATTATAGGTTAAATAAGCAATGTCTCCTCTCAAAATATCATTTTGTCTCTTTCAGCTTTGTAGCGATGCCGCTTAAAAAGTGAAATTTATCAATCTTAGTAAATCTATGTTCAGGTAATCCCAACCCTTTTCTTTTCTTCCTAGAAAATACACATATACCTTGTCAGAAATAATATTATTAAGCGTGTTTAACACTGCAGCTGTACTGCCTTGTCCAAGGTCCTGGAGAAGTGCCTTGACTTTGCAGACTTCCTGGGTGGGACTGGGAGGTTGCCCACTGTGTGTGCACTACTCTCCTCCGAACCCCAGCTCAGCTGGACACAGAGAACATGGGGGGGCCATCCACCTTCCCCTCGTATCTTGTCACTTCAGGATGCCTCCTACCTGACAGAGATTAAAACAACCAGATTAATCTCTCTGTAATATCAGGGCATTTATTTCATCTTCTGTCCTGAGGAAGCAGGTAGTTGATATAACAAAACAACAACAAAATACCCCAGAGACAAGGAAGTTTCCTTTGCAGAGCCAGAGCACTTTTTTATCTTCACTCACCAAAACCTCTCTGAGCCTTTCTTCTTTTTAATGTAAATATTTTAGACAGGCATGGAAAATTTCAGTCCCTGAGTTGGAAATGTTCATAAAGACCTGCAATAAATGTATAATATATGACACAGTGGTGTAGCAGAACTCTATATATACTCTAGTCATAGTTTTTTCTCTCCAAAGTACTAGAGTCAAAAAAAGATTGCTTGTACAATAATCTTAGACCTTTTTCACACGACAACACATTGTAAGGCTCTGAAACAAGCCACCCAAAACTTCACAAAAGAGAGAAAAAACCATAGGGGTGTAATTTCACCCTAATTATCTCATCTGTCATCTAATCTCAGAGATAAAGTCATTCACAACAAATAGATCTGCAATAATCTGCTTCTAAACTGAAATTTGCTTGCAGTTCACAGCAGAATGCACCTGAGATAGTTTAGCATTTACTTATGATGAAATGAATTGTGTCCAGAAGTAACTGACTGGATTCCATAGGGCAGTTGTTCAGATGTAGTTATATATTTTGGTAGAGCCAACATCTAAGCAGAGGGATACCACATCAAGTTCTTAGCTCAGGGACCAGCATTTTTAATGAGATGGGTAATACTACAGCATGCCAAACCAAAAGATTTCTAGAAAGGAAATTAAGTCAATATAAAAAGGAAAAACTTCCATTGAGGCACATCAGTCATATCACCAATGCTTTTCACATCTAGCAGGAAAGTTTTCAGATACCCCCTAACACCTTCAGCAGGAAATGTTGAGTACTTTGTATAGTATGGAAGCAAGAGCCCAGAGCATCCTCCTAAATGCAAGCAGTTGTGACCAGCTTGTTAGAGCACAGCCAGCACACTCCTGCAGGCAAAACCAGTGCTCAGCACAATCCCAGGGAGAGGAAGGGCCTCTTAGGTGGAGAAAACCAGGCTGACAGGGCTGTGTCTGCTTTGTCAGGGTGGTGCAGAGAGGCAGCAAAGCTGATGGGACCTTTTCTAGTGATGTCAGCAGAGGAGGTGACATTTGTGAAGGTGGAATGGGTGGCTTAATGAGAGTGGAGACTATTGTGAGAAGGCCTCTTGCACAACAAGGAAATGATGTGACAGAAAAGCTGACAAAGTGTAAATAGGGAGTCCCCTGAAGGAGAGCTCTGTAAGCGCGAACGCTGCTGTGAGGATGCATGATATAAAAATGTCCTATTTCTGAGCATGGTTAGTATGATAAGCACTAAGGGGACATGCCTCGGGATGGCATTTCAAAATCCTGTACTGAAATGATCACTATCTATTGCTATTGCTGATCATATCTATTTTTATAAATCATAGCAAAGTTTACAGGCAGTGAATGCACCTATGCTAAGTGGAGGACATTGTATAATTAAATGGAGAGGGGGGATATTTTTTCTTACTTTTGAGAATCCATCTCAAATGTAGTAGCTGCAAGTGTTTAAAACAACTTGGAAATAATATTCTGACAGGTAAGTGAACTCCTAAGTGTGAAAAAATGATTGCTTTTTGCTGTGATTATTAATTTTGATCTGCATCATCCAGGGAAATTTGTCAAACTGTTGTGGTTTTTTTTTCTCTCCTCAGAATTATTCTGTACTTGATATGAGACCACCAACTACAGTCATCACATTGAACAATGCCATGTATTGGCAAGATTTTGAAGATGCATGTGTCTATGAATGTCTGGATGGGAAAGACTGTCAGAGCTTTTTCTGTTGTTATGAAGAGTGTAAATCAGGCTCATGGAGGAGAGGACGGATTCACATAGACATCTTAGAACTGGACTCTTACTCTAGGGTCTTTTTTCCTACATCCTTCCTGCTGTTTAACCTGGTCTACTGGGTTGGATACCTCTATCTTTAAATGTTGCCTGTAGCAGTGAAGACTGCTGCATTTTCTCACTGCGGACGGATGGTGAAAGTGCAGAAAAAGTGAAGGACACAAGAAAACAGTTTCATATCAAATTATAAAGACCACATTAATCTGCACCATCACAGAGCCTGATGAAGAATTTTAATATGTAATTTCCTGAAAAATAAAAACACAGAAGAATTCTCTCCTAACTGCTTTTTGTTTTAAGAAAAAGGTTCTTACAAAATTCAGCTGAATTTGTAGTGTAAGTGATGTTTATGAATAATTATTGTATATTAAAATCTCTACTATTTTCCCTTCACGTAGAAGCTATTGACAATTCAGGCAAAGTTTAAATATGTAATTTTTATTTTTCATTCCCATACTTTATTCAAAATGCTGCCATATCCCTAAGACTCAGAGCAATGTACACTGGCACTAGCAAATAAGCCAAAGCCAACAAAAACACTCATTTATATTTAAATTTGCTTGATACCATAGGTTTTGGGTAATTGATGATCTCCTTGATCGCCAAGAGACAATAAAAAATGTCTCTGGTGGATCAAAATGTGGACATTACTTTCTGCAGAGGTCTGGGATTCATGGAATTAGCCACTTACCCACACATTGGATTTAATTTAAGGGAGAAAAGGCAGACAGAGAAGAAAGCTATACTTTTGATATAAATAAGACTTGCCTATCTGTGAGGCAGCTGTAGGTATAACTTCTACAGTTTTTCAAGCTTTTAAACTGTGTTTCTTATGACTTATTAAACACAGGATGGTCATTGATTTCTAAAGTACTATTCTTGAAGCAGGATAAGACTCCTGCTTGTTTATGTCATTGTAGCAGATCACAGTGCATAGCCCGTGAGTAAAAATCACTATGTAATAGCACCAGGAATATGTGGCTTTCTTCAGATTTCAATTTGCTAAAAAGTGTGCCCATGCATTCTTATTTTTTCTCTCAAAGTTACTTTACCAAATTGAAAAAAAAAGTGTGCCAAAGGCTATTTTTTCTTCTTTTCATAACATTAAACACTGCCTTATTTACTCACAGTAGTTGTTTCCTGGGCCTGAGCTAAAGACTGAACACTTTTGGCTTGAATAGTGCATTACAGCAACTCAATTGTGACACTTGGATTAAACATGAAATAGTTGCCACATGTAGAAAGAGGTTTTTTTCATTCTTTTCCAAAATTGTCAACTGTATTTTACACTGAAAAACCGTTTTGAGTTTTTCAAGGTTTTGACCACTCAACTCTAAACTACACATTTTTTCAAAAACTACTTTTACAGTATTAAACTAAGTGATGTCTTTTACAGACTGTCTACATAATTGTCATTAAGCAAACAAAATACATCCAGAATTAAATAGCAATAGCTTTTCACTATCCTTTGCATGAAAAATTGTTACAAAAGTTTGAAGTTAAAAGATACCTAAAACAGCAATTCTATTTCTTTTCTCTTTTGGAGATAATTTTTTTATGAACTCAAAAAATGTGTGTCTCTTCCACGCAGTATTTGATGAAAAAATGAATAGTGGATGTGACTGGAAAGGAGTTCCTTTTTCCTCAAAAGGAAAACCCTGCAAACAAGCAAAAACTAATGCAATGGTAATTCTGAAGGAGCAGTAATGCTGTCATGTTCTTTGAAACATCACTGTCTGTCATTGCTGTTGCTCTGTTCTTCTACTGAGTTTTTACTTGGAAAAAAAAAACTAACACAGAAGTTAATTGTAGTTATTCAAAATCTTTCTTCTGTTTTTAACTTGTCTGAAAAATCAGAAACATAGCTGGGCTTAAGTCGTGGAGGGGAGTCACTTCTGTAAGGACTGACAAAATTCAAATTAGAAGCACAGAGAAAAAATACTTGAGGCAGAATCAAAGCCTTATTTTTAGAAAAATCTGCCCAATCTGATGTCTTCTAAACCAATGATAACCTTCTGATTTCAAAATACATGTTGAAAATTTTGCTAACTCTCATTAGCAAATTACCTGCTCTGTAAACCTGTGTCCTGCACTTGGAAGTATGGTCTTAATTTAAGGATGACAGTGATATTTTAAGTAGTGCAAGAAGGTGATTAAATCTGAGTTGGAAATTCTGATCTGTAATTATAAATCAGTCTACTCTAATAGTCACCTTCAGGCATATTTTGCAAGAATACTAGAAATATTCCAAGCCTAAATAAAAGAATGGAAACCATTTTCCTTTAGGGGGCTGATCCTGCAAACCCTCTGCACAATCAATTTATTTTGGTGGCAGTATTGAGAGAAACGATGCACAATCAGGTGCCTTCCACCATTAGATCTTGAACAGGTAAAGTGAGGTTTATTTAACAATTCCATACTGTGTGAATTTTCTGGGAAGTGGAACATTCCCATGTTAGATGATAAGCATATGCTTTTCATACACTTCTGCTCATGGCTGCCCATGAGCCCTGCTGAAGGCAGACAATCCCAACAGATCCTTCTTTGGAAGAATGATTCTCCTAAATCCATTCATATTGCCCATTTTCTGACTTTTTTCATAAACAGAAGATGGAAGCATATAATTCCAACGTTTTCCACTGTCCTAAATCAAGAAAGAAGGTTCAGACACTACTGCCTTCTGCTCTTAATAGTGAGAGCAGAGGACATTTTCTACTATGTAATTTATTCTGCTCTGGGGTTATCAAAAAAATTTATTTTTATGCAAGGCAAGTGGCTGCAGGCTGGCAGGTTCCAGTGCATTCCTCTGCTTATTCCTTGTAATTTGGCTTACTCTCACTGCTTTACTGCTCTGTGCTTTGGCAGCCACTGAAAAACCTGAGAGATCAGGGACGATAGGCTTTCTACAATCTGAATCATTCAAAATGCCATTATTTTAGAGGCCTAGATAATGTGGTCTGCGTACATCTATGTGCCATATCCTTCTGTTGGAGTAAGAATATCCTCATTAACCTTCAGATATTCTTTTGCTTCTTTTGCAAACTGGAAAAAGTTAAAATTTTCATGTGCTGTCCCATGAGAAATAAAAGAACTGTATTTTAGCATTTTAGAACATTTTCGTACCATATAATTTCATATTCAAGACTTGCATTTATTCAACTACTTCTTTTCATTATTTAGTTCTTCTTTTTACCCTTCCAAGGAAGGTAACAAAGGAAAGCAAAACCAAGTGAGCAGTGAAATGAACACATTTGGCTATGTAAAACCTCAAAACCAAGTATCTTCACATTGTGTTCCTTCCTTGTTGAAGTTGCAGAAGGGATTGTGAGGGTTTTTTAAATAATCACCTCTTTTTCCCAGGAGGATTTAAAGTCAGTCCTCTTATCCTCTCCTTCAATTAAAAATTCTTGGGCATAGTTTTTCTTTATTGAGGACAGCACTTTCAAGCAACTAGGCATGTATAAAATTATTGGTCTGCTTAATTCAATCCTCTCAGTTTCTCTGGCTCTGATGCCTATCATATTGACAGCTCCTTTTTTTACAGCCATTCTTCCAAGAATGAGGGTATAAAAACTTGTAGCCGGTTTATGCTCTCTCAATGTCCAGCAGTAATGTTGAACTGAAGTGCACCACACACCACACAATTTTAATATAACTTTCTAATCAAAAAGTATGGGTGTAGTCTAAAACACCTCAGGCATTTTGATAACCTTCTCTTTCTCATGTTCTCCTTAATCAGCTCTCAACTGTATATTGCTATATTGTGCATACCAGTAAAAATGATAAAAATTACAAAAGCCAGAACTGTCTTTCACAGAGACAGTGATGAGTAGTGAAGCTAAAAGAAGAGAAAGAAATTATTTTTTATTGCTTTGCAGTTCTTATCTGTTGCAGTCCTCTTATTCAATTTAACCCACAGCTAATTCCAAATCATCCACCTGGAGGTCTGCACATTCATCAGCTGGAACAGCAGTGACACATGAGCCTTTAGCTGATAGGAAATTATTTCTGGAACTGCAGGCATGCTGCCAAATAACTCAGACAGATAGCTATCTTAAACACTTCTGCAGCTCTGATGTGTCTTTATGTCTAGCATCTCATGCAATTTCATGAATTTATCACAACTCTCCTTGCTTGGTCATTTCATGAAGGGAACGCTGTTTACCTGCTTTTTATAGAAATTTTCACCATATATCTAATAAAATGACTCTCCTACATAACCAGATGCAAGGCAGCTCTGGAACTGCTGACTTTGTGGGAAGGGAGACTCAATATTCTAAGACAGACAGAATTCACAGAACCAACTAGGTTGGAAAAGACCTTGGAGATCATCAAGTCCAGCCTATGACCTAACATCACCTTATCAACTAAACCACAGCCAAATCCAGTCTTTTTTTAAGCACATCCTGGGACTATTTCATTAGCCTCACCATCTGGAGGGTTGGTGTTACCTAGTAAGCTGTAAAACAAAGTGCCCACTGAAACTTGCAAAGGCTGTCCATAACAGACTTCACTTTTTTCATTGGCTGGTCTTTCCTGGTTTCCTTGTAATGCAGTAAGAAAAGGCAAGCCATATCTCATAATCTTAGATGCCTACACAAGCAGATGATTTTTTTTCAAGGTATCTTCTTCTTGCTCACAGTGAAATGCTTGTGCCTCTTACGTCAGTGCCTTTATCATTTATTAATATGAAAGGATATTCCTTAACATTAAAGACTATTTCTCATCTGAAAGTTGGAAAGTAGGACCAGTAACCTTCCTAGAGTTCTTTCTGACCAATATTCTAAGTGTCTTCAACTTACAGATTGAGCATTTGTCTGCGTTTTCTTTATTTTTCTAAACAGTCTGTAGGTTTCTTATTTCCTAAATAGCAAAAGGCTGCAGTGGAACTTCAGCAGTTTAGCAGAATCCTTCCTTCTTCACTCAGCAATTTCATTCCATCGAGAAATATAGAGTGTAAACTCAAGGCTCATCCAGATCTCTTTCCAGAAGACTATTTAAAATAGGCAGCAACCAGACTGTGGATTGGGAATACATCTCCATAGATGAAAGATGAGGTTCTTTTTCCTTTAGAGGTTTTTTGGCTTTTTTTCTCAGTTAATTTTAGATCCTTCCTCCCTGCACAAAATTAGCTCAACTTACACTTGCCCACTGAGAAAAAAGTATAATGTTATTAGTCTTATGCTATACTTGTATGCCCACCACCTTCTTATGGTTCATCACACTCTCTTCTTGAACGGTTCTAGTATATATGTGAAAAAATTAAGGCCTTTCTTCAAGACTCAGTGGCCTTAATACCTTTTTCCCTGGGATCCAGAAGGAGTTCTTTCCTCATAATTTAGGCCACTGGTTTAGATACTAAAATCAAAGCTCTGATTTATATCTGAAGTGAAATTATGTTTCAACAGAAAAAATTAGCTTGAATTGAATGGCTTTGACAAGTTAAAGAGTAAATTTTTGTATGCTGAACCTTTGGTGGATAATTCAAAGAGATCTGGTGCCCTACAACCCTGTCTAGCTAGAACTAAGTCCTGAACTAGGGATAAATATTGTTCTAATCATCTAGTTTACCTAGCAGCTTCTTTGAATGACTTTGGAATGAGACTGACTTCAAGCACTTTGTTAGTTACTGATGACATTACCGTTGACATTCCTCAAGTGAGATATCCAACATCTGTGATGATGTATTGCTTTCTACAGACTTTACTTTCTTTTAATTTTCCTCAAGCCAGTGTCTGTATGCATCTGGACTCCTCAAGGGTTTTCCTAGAATATATGAGAAATTAGAGAATAAAATTCATTATGAAATTCAGTGCCTCAGAGCTGGACACCTGAGAATTCTCTGCTTTCTACCAAAACATTCATTTTGATCTTCTAATCATTTGCTATTTATAAAGGACAAGCAGAAGACATGGCTATGTTTATTCATATATCTAGGGGAAGGCTTTCTCAAGGACTGAACCAGGCAAAGCAGGCACTGATATACAGCCAGTAACTTGTTGGGTATTCTTTTATCTAGGAAGGAATGCCTCTGGTCGCAGGAGACACAACAGCCTCTGGTGTCATCAAAGCACCCACATAACTTTACTTGGAGGCCTAAGCCAGCCTGTGGAGCTTCTTAAAGGGGAATGCAGGTGCTCCTTTAGTGTTTAATACAGCCCTTAATACTCTCCTAATGTCTCTACAACTTCTTGCAGCAGTGCTTGGGAGACAGGAAGCTGTACTGACACAATATATTCTAAAATACAAAGAATGAAATCTCCACAGTGAAGCTGGTGATGTCTTGTTACTGAGACTGTATTAGGATTACAAGTATTGAAAAAAAAACCTGCTAGGTCTGAGTCAAAACTTTCCACATTAACTAAGACCATTGACCAGGAGAGGGGTTTAAATTCCAATTAGCAATCAGGAAGATCATTGGATGATATTCTGTAGGAGCTGATTAACCATTGTTTCGATTCAAAACTTGTGGAAAGTAGATTTGTAACTTAAGTACTTAATATGAGATTTGTGATTTACATACTGAAAGTGAGGCCTAAAACAGGTAAATGCTAAAATTTCTAAATTGCACATTAATATGAAATGGATGAAGAGACCAATACTGATGGCATATTTTTTAAAAAATTCTGATGAATGTGAAACAGAGCATGCTCCAGAGTCCATTCCATGCTTACAGACCTCATGGGATCCTTAAAATAAAAGCAACTAGTGAACTCATGGAAAGCTGGTAAAATAATTGCATTTGACAGTATTACACAGGCAGCCCAGAGAAGTACAGCACTGCCAGATAGAGTGCTGCAAAGATAAAAAAAATAAACAGAATAAGCTCCCACAAAACACTTCCTCTGAACAACAGTGGGAAACCTGGTGCAGAGAGATTACAGTATCACTCTCCCTTATTCTCTATTGCAGTCATTCAGGAGTCCTGTGACTTTTTTGTCAGCCACAATCATATGCAATACCAACCTTAAATCATGGACCAACCTGTGGCTACCACAGGCCATCACCAAACCCCTCACATAATCCTGATCTAAACTCTCAGTATACTGCTCTCAAAACATTTTTTCCCACCATGACAACACATGGATTTTTTTTTAAAGTGAGTGCAATTTTAGCAATCAAATAAATACTGCCAACTATGTGCCAAATTGAATTTTCTTATAGAACACAGACAAAATTTTAGATTTCTAACTATCCTTCCTTCCTAAGTTTTGGTTAGGGGTGTGTGATTTTGTTGCTAGCAGTGCAGCTTGTGATGTCATAGTGAAATGAAAGTACAACTATGTGCCCAATGTGCCTTGAATAATACAGGTAGCACTAGTACCAGTATGTCATTCTAAGTTAGGTAGCCATCCCAGTGATCCCCCAGACTGACCTAATCAGAAAAGTCAAACACCTATGTGCTTCATCTCCTCAAGTTCTCAGACAATGACTTTCCCTTCTTGATCACATCCATTCCAGTTTACTTTGTGTTAAGGAGTAGGGCCGTGCGTCTAGAATACTATTTATATTCGTATTTTGATCCCAGCATTTGTATTTCTGGATACAAATAAATACACATTATCAGAAAATGCAAGTATGGCGTGCATGTTTGGTGGTTGTATTTTCTTACAGAATTTGAGAGCTTAACAAAATAGATACAGATTTCTGACAATTTGCTTAAGAGACAAGGCATAGTGTGTTACCTTTCTAATAGGGTGTAGGGTATTCTTGAAAGGAATTTCAAATGAGTCTTTAAAAATATTTTCAACAGTGAGCATGAGCTGACAACTGCAAAAATATTTGAGACTGTAGTTTATCCATGGGACTAATTTAAACCAGGAAGAATATGCTACAAAATTCAAAGAGAAATCAAGAAATAGGCTGTGTCTTTTTCATAATCTGCTTGAATGTGAAGACTGCAATTTTAAAATTGTAATCAAATTTGGCTTCAAAACCTCCCCAGTCCCAATTTTTTCAGTACTCAGTGAAATTTACTGGTAAAACTATACTCTGTGTTTTTACAAGACTTCTTTTTCAGCAGCCACTTATTGTTAAGTAAAACTGTCTTCTTGATTTATGCTCTTTGAATACAAATTAATTCCCACCTCTGTACATTCATGACCATGGAATTGTCAGTCTCAACCAACTTCAACTGTGAAATGCCTACTTCATTTTAGGATTCTACTCCCTAATAACACTGGAGCTGACAGTTGGGCCACAGACAATGCATAAGATAATGCATAAATTTCCCAGATCTCTCATGCTCATGATTTCACAGATTTCCCTATCTGAGCTTGTTATAGTTATACTTTCTGTATGTTCCTAGCACTGAGGCATGTTTTTCCAGAAGACATTTTATTTCACAAAAACCAGTTACACACAGAGTATTTAATTAAACTTCCACTAAGAAATCTTTTTCCTTGTTTTCACTTACTAGTTTGACATGCAGTTCATGCTTTATCCCCCTTAGTGTTCTGATATAACAACCACTTACCTGACTTGTCTACTTAAAAATAAACGTAGATTCTGTACTTCCCTAACAGCATCTGACCCTTGTTATTACAGTCAGTAAAGTGCAGTAACCAGGCAGATATGATTATGCCTCACTCCCCAGGACAACTGGCAAGCATAATTGTTGACATGACTAATTTCTTTCTATACATTAGTTGTTAACACATGCCATTGTCACAGTGTGAACACAATGCCAGCTCTCCCTTGCAGAACTTGACCTGGAACACCAGCTATATTCTTGCAATTATCCTGGGAACTTGAATGTGAGTTGAGCACATCAGCCGTTCCAGAGGTTTAAGGTGCTCATCCTGCCAATTCCAGAGGCTCTGACACATCTTTCAATATAATAACATTTCCTGCCCAGTAGGCTCAAGTGTGCAATAGAGTATGATGATGAATCGTGCCAATAAGTTCTGCCTTTTTATGTTACCCTCTGTCTCACCACCACAAATCTAGTTAAGAACTGAATTACTGCTTGGCAGTTTTAGTTAAAGTAAACTCAGTTTGTGAAATGGAAAATGAGCAATGCTGAACATCAGGGAGCTATCCAGAATATAAGGAATAAATGGAATAGATGTTTTCCTGACTGATATTAGAAGACCACTGTCACTTAATAGCCATAGTAAAAAACCTCACATTTTAAAAGGTGGTTTATAAATGGAAAGCACTTGTGTTAGCAATGCAACGTAACTGGTATATGCTAAAGTTTCACATGCAGCAATGTGTGCCAGGGTTGGGGTTGGTTTGTTGTTTTTTTGTTTATTTGCATGTTTGATTTCTTTTCGTTAATAATTTATATTAATAAACAGAACTGGCCTTAAAAGAAAGAACTTTTCATGTAAGCAAATTCTGGGCCAACAGGAGTTTTATTAGCCCATCTTCCAGTCTTGGGCAAGCTGTGTACACCATAAACATACATTTTTATATACTATAGTGGCTTTAGATTCTAGGTTGTGAGAAGATGGAATAGATTTACAGAGAAAGTCTTACTCTTACAGTGTCATGGATTGTGGGGCCAAATATATATCCATTGATAAGGTGCAGTCTTCTGATGTCTTGCTGTTGTCAGGCAGGAGTCAAAAGTCCACCAGATGACAAAAATAAGGCAAATCAAGAAAAAAGCAAACTTTCACCCTTCCTAGGTGAACAAAGAAGTCCTTGCTATCCTGTATGGGGGTTTTTACCTGTAACATTCATTTTTTCCCTCTGCACATAAATAGCACTTCTCAGAGCACAGCTGTTAGGTATCCTCACAGCAGTGAGGGCACTGGTACCACGCTCCTGCACGTGTAATGACCAGGAGGGAAAACAGCACTGAGTCCTGTACAGCTTAGTGTCATGAAATACATGGAAGAGACCTTAAAACACACAGGAGTGGAGGCTCTGACCGTTCATCCAAAAGGAATCCTCACTGATAGCAATCATAAATATATTAAATAAAGATTAGATTCTATCAGAAAGTATTAGATTTCAATGCATTTAACTGTTGGTCAAGGCATTACAAAACCCATTAAAAATTGAACCGAGAAAGTTCATATTCAGCCAAAACTTCACCCCTCCCAAACCCCAAGAGATTCTATTTCCAGTATTTTTTACTATGAAATACTCTTGTTTTAAAGATACTCATGCACTTTCTACCAGAGAAAAGTCGATAAATATCAGGTCAAACATTTTGATCATTATTTTCTGATAGAACTGTCCACTCAAAGCAATGACGACCATAAAAGTTAAATACAAATTCCCATCAACTCCCCCATTTCTGACTGCCCGTGCTAGCTGAAGTGTAAATGAAAGTTGCAATGCTTCTTAATTGATTATACAGGGAATCTGTCTAAGAATCAGCCAAGGAGTCATAGGATTAATACCACATGCATGCTGTCATTACTACACATTTATTGTGCAATTGACAACTGAGTATCTCCATATCCAGTGAACTATAAATCATGCCATAGTCCACTCCTGGGACTTCTGCTGAAGGCTGAACTGGAGTTCAATAAGAAAAAGCATAACACTCAACTCTGTAATGAGTTATATTACGGCTGTGTCTCACAGATCAAAGGAATTCATTGCTGCCCCATGCTCAGCTCTGGTTACTACAGGACAGTAATAACAGATTTTGGCACGTCCTCCCTACCCACAAGGTCAAGGAGGATGCTGAAAAACCAGGGGGAACCTGTTAGCTGCTAAGATGATCAAAGGTCTGGAGCAGATGAACTGCGAGGAGCTGAGGAACAGAGCTCATTTGGAGCTGAGGCTAAGGGATGTTCTACTTGCAAACTGCAACTGTTCTTGAAACACAGAAACAAAGACATTAAAGCCAAACTCTCAACCTCCTCTCAGCATTGCTGTAAGATAGCAGGGGACAGATAGGTGTTTCACCTTGGAAGGTTCAGGCTGGAGATGAGGAACAGCTTTTCCACATTACAGAACTGCAAGAAAGGGGCTGCCTGGGAGGGCTCTGGGAGCTTCCACCAAAGACACTTCCAAGGTCTGGTTTGATAGATCCTGGCCTAGTGATGGTGGTAGTCCCCTTCAAGCATAAGGTTGAACTACATGACTTCAGAAAACCCCCCACATTCTAATCAACATTTCTATGATTCTATAAAAGGATTTTTTAACCAGTTACCTCTTCCATAAATATTCAACTAGATACATAGTGAACAATGACATAACTAAAACCAACATATAAACTATCTGCTTTGGCATTGCTGCTATTGTTCATTCTCTGAACAATTTCCCTTTGTATATAGCACATAAGCCATGCTGGGAATCATATCGTGCTTTACTAGTGGAACCTCTCAATGCCATCTAGAGAAACGGATTTTTTGTGACTGCAAAGTCCCAGTTTGAACATGCCATTTATGTCAATGAATTTTTTTATATATATTGCTACCCCAGTTTTGTCAAATTAAAAAGTAAGGTTTATTATGCAGCTTCCTAAAAGAAGCTTCTGATACCATTCCTATCTTATTTTCCCCTTGCAAATTGGTAAATTGTACTATTTCCACGTTATCTTGCAAGTAGAAAAACCCTAGTGGCTTTTAGTGGGCAATGTACAAACTACATCTCCACACAAATCCAGGCTGCAAACAGGCAGAAGTATTAACCTTGAACATGGAAATGCATGACTGAGTAACAGGTTCACTGTTACAGAAGATCTAGGTGTAGTTCACTGAGTCTATAATATGCGAAGATACTTCAGTTTATGAAAAAACAAACAAGCAAACAACTCACCTCACAGGAATTCAATTAAATTTCTAGCCCTTACTGAAATGTAGGGTGTACTAGATTTTCCAGTCTTTTCAGCAACTGGTAGACAGCAAATATATATTTCATCCTCTTTTTATATGTTACATACACAAAATTACCTCTATCTGCTTATGTTTTGCATGCAATGTGCAATTATATCCAAAAGGGTAAAAAAATGAGTTCTCAACAAAACTCTTGCACGTCTTCCCCTCTGTCTACATATAAAACCAGCAATTCACAATTGGGAGACTGTATGGATAGGTGAGTACAGAAAGCCTGGCAGAAGGTTAAGGTCTTGATTTAATTAGAACATTTCTACTGAGTACCTTTGGCTCACGGGCTGCCACTCTATCTGTGTTCTGTGTGTACATACATTTGCTTAATAGAGGCACTGAACTCATTAGTTCTGCATGTGTGAAACAAAGCCAGATTGAAACTGATGATCATATGAAAATCATTCCAGCACAGGTATTAACTTCACTCATCTATGGAGAAACCTACCAAAACAGAAACACTTAGCTTTGTGCAAATTAAATCTCAGTACCATCTGCTATGCAGCTGATTCGAGGAAGAGGTTGATACACATGGTTCACTCCAGAGCTAATGGAAATAACAGGGCAGAGGGGTTTTGGCAGTAGGACCTCACCACATGACACTGTGTCTCAGACGAGGCAGCGAAAGGCAACTCCTGAGCAGAGGCTGGTGTAGGATAGACCCTAAGGAGAGCTGAATTCCCAGCATGGACTCATCTGCACTGCACCCATGTATGGTACTGAATGCAAGTTAGAGTCACAGAGTGCTTACACAAGACAGCACTCCCAGGAATGCAAAAGCCAGGAAGAACTCAAACTACAGGCAGTGGGCAAGTGGGTGATCTATGAAGTGCTGTCAGACTTTTCATGTCATCATTCAGAACAGGAGATTGCTGCCAACTACAGGTCTATATAGGCAACTGGGAGTGCATTTTTCCCAACCCTGCCATGTGCCAGGTAGACAGCAATGAGCTGCAGACAGAAAGAGTGGCCTGCAGGCTTATAAGTATTGATTATCCAAGACATTAATAGTTCTAGGAGGTAATCTGTATCTTCACATTTTGCTCCCTATTCTATACCCAGAGGTATCACTGTCACCTCGGTGCTCCCACATAAAAAAAAGAAACCCCATAACTCTTTCCATGAGAAGAGATCCATGAGAACAAAAAAAGAAAGGACTCTTCAAAGTAATGTGCTGCTTGAGTTACTTTTACTGCAGGTGGCTATCCAGGAAAAATAAAACACTATTTCTACAGTTCAAGAGCCCAGTCAAATCAGTGGGAAAAAATCACAGCACAAAGAAAAGTTCATCTGTCCAAATATAGCTATAAATATTGCCGACTCTGTCACTGGAGTTGGTAATCTAAATTCTCTTTATAGTTGATGGAGAGGCACAGATATTTCTGATAAGCTCAATTTATTTTCAAGAGGACATCTGAAATTGGAATCATATAAACCATACTCAAAAAGAGTTATTTTTCACCAACAATAAAGGGAGTCTAAAGGGAGTATAGCCCAGACATAAACATTTACAATTCTGGAAGATTAATCCTCAGCTATCTCTTAAACAGCAGAAACATGGATGCTGCACTGAGGAACACAGAACAATAGCATAAGAAAGATGTGTAAGCAATAGTTACAAGGAACAGAGTTGGATCTGTGTCTCTCTTCCTTCAAGAACTGAGGGAAAACACCAACACAAATATGTCTACAGTATGTGCTGTATTTATTAAGCACATTGTGCTCTGTGGTATCGTTGTGCAGGCTGCTGCACTAGAACAAGTACAAGGAGACTTCTTGCTCTGATAATATTGAGTGGTACATGAGATCACTCACTTTGCAGGGAGCTCCTAGGCTCTCTCCAATTCAAGTTGTCTGAAAAAAATTGGCTCAAATATTTCTAGGTTTTGCCAAAACATGCAGCTGTTTCATATCCAAAGGTACCTATATAAAGAAGTGTAAATCAAAGTGGTCTTGATAAGCCATGGTCAGTTTTATGTAACACAGCAATGAAGTGCCCCAACTCATTTTCCTATTCTGTTCTAGATGATCTCAAGCCATTTCTACCCAGAGTGAGGATCAAAAGACAATATCTAGTAGGAAAACAAGGTGATGTGGAACAGGAAATACTTGTATTCTGGAGAATACACACAGCCTTGTGCTTTTGATGTTACTGCTACTGAACTTCTAATGAGCTCTTCTGCATGAGGAACACTGAAGTAGGGTGAAGTGTTCCATATTATACAGCACACTGCAGTACATATGAGATCTCAGGGGAACAACTTCACAGTTTCTGTCATTTTTCTACTGTCACTTGGGAGTTCCATCATCAATCATTTTATATTGTGCTCTGCTAAATGTTGTCACAAAAGCTTTTCCTTCTATCAAGACTACCCTGAGCTATACAGTCATATTGAAATGTTCCTGTCAAATATCTGCCCCTGTTAAAGTAATTGCTGAAAATATAGACACAGTAGGCTACTGTGTATGCTAAATATCTCACTAATATATCATCTGCATACAGTCTTCTCTCCCATTGAATAACTAACCACCCCACTTTCCAGGAAGATATTCTCAATGGATAACTGAGTATGTTCACCTGTTGTGCCTATACTGTCAAATAAGGAAAACACTTGCCAAAGAAGAATGGAGAAAAAGCAATCATCATGCACACCCCCAAAGCCTCTAGGTTCTCACATCCACATGGTCAGCAGCAAGAGGTAAGCTACCCTTCCTTTCTGACTTGCATTTCATGCTGTACTTGGCACAATCTGAAGAATAATTCCAAGCTGGCAGAGCCATATGAATATGAATCCTAGCTGGAATGGGTTTTTGTACTTCTCTCACAGGCCATCCAACAGTCTTTTGACAGAGTCTGGCCTCTGTTCACAAATGGGGATGTGTCCATTGTTACCAGCATAACAGGGCGTATGGCTGCACTGATGTCTGGACATAATTGCTACAGAAATTTTTATGAAACAGACAATGGATGTTGCTGTTTAAATGCTGGTTCAGTGTGACTCACCAGAGGCAACTTGCTGTTTTCATTTATCCTATTAAAGCTTGCTTGTCAAAAGGGTGCCCTTTTTTCCAGCTCCAGTGTAACTGTTTCTCAGCCAGCTTCAGTAGGGCTGTTTTCTGTTTCCCCCTTTTTCATAATGCTAGGAGACCACAGCACTTAATTTGACAGTCCTCTGGAATAAACAAAATAGGAGCTACATCCCTTTCTCTGGAAAACAGTAGCACTCCTTGTTTAAGTAGTGCTCCTCAAGGATTAATAAAAATAGTTTTCATGCATTTCCTGGATAGAGTGAATTCTCCTGTCCTGTCCTGTCCTGTCCTGTCCTGTCCTGTCCTCTCCTCTCCTCTCCTCTCCTCTCCTCTCCTCTCCTCTGCTCTCAACTGCCTGTCAGTTACTACATGAAATTAACCTGAAAGACACAGGTGAGTGAGTGTAAGTACTGGTTTCTGTGACCTGCCAGGTTGGTAGCAGCATCAATCATGTGCTTGTTGGCTGAGACAAAATACCCAGGACTCCTACCCTTCCACTTAGGTTCTACGTGTCAAACTTGAAGCAGATTGTTAGAACTGTATGGAGCAATTTCACTGTTGTTCTTCAGCTCATGCCCTATAAATGGTAAGGAAATAAAAATCCAACACTTCAGTAATTTCAGAATTATTTTGAAAAGAATATACTTGAAGACACAGTGATTACTTTTCACATAAACTCTAAAAAAATTGTAAGTATTTCAGCACTTGGAAACATTTTTCAAAATAATACATTTGCATTTCAGTGAGAATGTTTCATTGTCAAGTGCAACAGTGCTGAGAGTCCTTCTTCTTTCTCTTTGATAATTTCAGATTTGTTAGTCAATACTGGAATTTCATTATTCTGTAAAGTATTTTCAGAAGAAATGCTAAACAGAAAGGTGTTTTAACTTCCTTCAGTAGCATCCTAGTTCTGGGGCTATGTGTTTTTTAAATGTTGCATTAAGACTAGAAAAATTATTCCAGCTCCCTCATTAATCCCAGAGAACATTTAAATTATTGAATTATTTTGCATATTAATAAGTATGTAAGGGTTTTTTAATGCTGTATCAATTATTGCACATTTAGTCTCATACTTTATAATCCTGCTGTTTGAATATGTGAACAGAGAAAGCACAACATATGTAACAAATATGCCTGTTACATCTAAAAGCATATCAGAGCTAATGATACAGCAAAATTATATATATAGCTGATCAGTAAGCCTTGAGAGGTTTTTGTCAATTCTAAACCCTTGGCTTTTTTCATAGCTGTGAATACTGAGACTGACTTATAAAACATCTATGTACTTCAGTATTCCCAGAGCACGAAGCATTTGAAGAACAAATGATCTGATATTTTTTTAAAAATTGTTACTGTTAACCTAATTTTACAGGTTTTTTAGAGGTTTTTTAATAAAACCTCTCATACCCAGGGTGAGATTGGTCTCACTTTCAGGCAGATAAATCTAATTGAGACATTTAACTCCCTTCAGTGTTAAATAAGTAAGAACAAGCCTCTTTTAAAGCTTTTGCTCTTTTGCACAGGTATAGCATAGACATCCTTTGCTCATATGTAACCACCCTGTACCAATATGGGCCTTGCCTCCAGATAGGCACAGGTCTCCAGCAGAACCTGAGTCACATTGTGAGACCCAAGAAAACCCTGGATAACCCAGGGAGTCTCAAATGGTATTAGCTACATGTGTGAGCAACTGAATCTAGCCCCAGACATTCACGTTGTAATGAAATGCCCTAGAATCACCTTCTTCTGTCACCTCATATAAACAGAAACAAGACAACTCGAGCAAGATTCAGTACCCAGAGAGCCCACGTCACTGACAAACATGATGCAGGACATAGGGGATGCCTGTGTCCACTGAAGTAAAAGCTGCAATGAGCCATGTTATTCTGTGGCATCTCCTATGCCTCAGAGAAGATCTGTTTAGAGCATTTCACTGAGACCAGCAAGAGACGTGAGTGATTTGGGCACAGAAAAGGGCTTCAGGTGCAGCATTCCAGTTTCACAGGGTGGCCTTTGGCCCCAGATAACAAACTTTAAGGCACCTGCTTTTCCTGTAGACTAGCCTGTGTGTCATGGAGACCAGCTCAGGTGCAAAAACCTTTCCTTACCATCATATAAGGGTCTTGTAACCCAAGTCACTGTGTGAATAGTACTTCTGGAACTGCACTTTTAGACCTTTCTATTGTTCAATTATTTGTGGAATTACAGCTGTGAGGTTGCAAACCTGTGTATTTAGCAAATAGGTTTAACCCTCATATGCCAAGTGAAAACAATGCCATTTCCTCAACTTAGAAGCACTGTGAGAAACAGTACAATAAAAGTGTGAGGAAATATAGTAACAAAGCTCTTCTAAGTAGCAGAGATGAAACCTGCTTTTGCTACCTCTGGGTGCTAAAGAAGTCGATAACATCACACATTTCTCATGTTAACCACAGATTGCAATAAAAAGAATAAGGTGAAGTCTTAAACAAGAAGTTAAATCTAGTAGTTTCTTTAGGCCTAAACAATCTGTGAACATAATAACATTCATTTGGAAAAAAAATACCAAACTAAAAGAAAGTAATTTATATGGAGGAATTGGTAGACAACTATTTAGATGTAAATTATTTTCAGACTTGAGCTGCGTGGGTGTTGCTCTGTCATTCATTTAAACAGAAATGTCCTATGCTCTGAACAAATGCACTATAAGTATCTTGAGACACACTTCAGTCTCACAGCACGTGCACCTCTTCCTTTAAAGTGCTTGGATAACACGGAAATTAATACCAAATTAATACCTATAAAAATACCTATAAAAAATAGCAGTCTAGCTTCTTAGAAAAGCTGAATTTTAAACCTTCATTGTGATGTAAATTTGAGTAACATTATAAGTTGTTCTGAGAAGTGTTAGCCTTAGTGTACCAAAATTGTTTAAAATGAACACTCATTTTGCCTTTCATATTTCATCTATAATTGCCTCTAGAGCTGCTGCAAATTTTCTGGTTAATGGTTCAGGGATCAAAATTAACTACTTACCTACTGAAACGTGGTCAAAATTATAAAGAATCTTTGGATATTTTAGCAGGGGAGCAATTGTAAAGAAGCTATAGCAGTGTTACCTGTGTCAGAGGAAGTCTTCACTGGAATAAGCCACAGGGCAGGGAGACACATTCTTGATCATTATCACACTTATTACAACCAACCACGTCATCCTCATCCATGTCTGAAGTCAGATGTGATCCATCTTCAGTTAGGTATTTTCTCCTTTATACTGCTAAAAGCTGATTACAGAGTATCACTGATTGGGTATTTTCTCCCAGTGCCCACTCCAAATTCACTGAAGATCACCCAATCTTTTGGTCTGACAGTATGAAATTCTATTACTCACAATTCAAGGCAATGTATAAAGAGTGGAGAAAGAAAAATGAGATTGGCTAAGGTATTTCAATGTTTTAGAGTGCCAAGGTGGGATGACTGCAAAAGTATCTCACATGGCCATGTTAATTTGAGACACAATTTTGTAGATAACTAAGTTTCATGTGATAGCTAATGGAAATCAATCTTTTTGACTTATCTCAAGTGAGGAGAGGGCTGTGTGGAATGGTTTGACTGGGCAGGTGGTGTGTGCTCTCCAGCCAGCAAGTCAGGGACAGAGCAAGCCTTTGAAAGGGAGAACACTATCGCAGGCCATGAGAGGTGTACAGTAGTTGTGACATTTGCTCCAGACAGGCAGACACAGATACTCACAGGCCAAAATAGGAAGGAAATTACAGTTTTTCCCCTTAGCTCCACGTATGGGTCCCATGAGCCTCAGGAACTTCAGAGAGGGTCCACTGAGGCAGATCTGCAGGATGGGGGCCGGCAGTGCGCAGATGCCTGCCCCTCTCCCAAAGCACATCCCTGAAAGAGAGAGCTGTTTTATTCCCACCAGCACCACAATCCTCCTCCTGCCAGCACTGCTCCAGCACATGAGGAACCTGCTTGCTGTACCCTCCAGAGACCTCCTCAAAGGCTCTACCAGACAAGGTTCAGGACATGGAGGGCTCATTAATGTCCCCTTTTTCTTACTGTGGGTGCTGGACAGGAGCCAAAGGCTCTGTCCGCAGGGATATCCTGGGAAGCTAATTTTCCCTGCCCCCAGGAGCTTGGGTTACATTTCTGAGTCACAGCTAGGAAAAAGTTGTGTTTGTCCCAGTACTACTCACACATTAAAAATTAAACTGTGGGCCATCAGCCAAACTAAGAAGTTGTTTGTAGGTCAGGTTTTTAGAGAAGTTTTCGGTTTTTTCCTTCAAACTCCTCTGTCCCCCTTTGCCCGTTCTGCTTTCTTTACCTGCTGCAAATCCAAGAAGGAACAGGAAGAGATCAGGGCACAGTCTTCTGTCTTTTCCCTCCTCACATAGTCACATGAAGATTTCTGACATATATATATATCTCTCTATATATTAGCACAAAAAATTTCTAAAAGCAGTGCAAAAAGTGGTAGGGAAGAGTATCAATGGAACTGGCAGCCTGTGCCCATGCAGGCAGGGGTTTTGTCTTCCTGGTAAATGGATGGCTGGTCCTGCCATAAGTCAAATATTATAAAATATTATCATCTACAGCAGGGTTGATTTCAAGTTGGAATCTTAAGATATGCTCTTTTTAAGTCTTCTTTTTTCTTTTCTTTGTCCTGATAATTCTGCTTTATTCAACTCTGCTAACCTTGGATTTTCTTTTGTTGCCACCAAGGATTTCCTATGACCATCAGACAAAGTGCTTTTTTAAGTACAAATAAATTAACCCACTGCATTGCCTGTCTTGAAAAATCTGCTATCAATAAAAAGGTATTTAAGCTTACTAAGTGCTTTACCTTTGGTATTCAACTTCTTATTAGACTTTGTATCTGTTGTTTTTCTTTAAAATCTCTTTCAAAGGTTTATAAAATGATGGTTTAAGTAAGACACTTCCACTTCCTTAAATAACTGACTTTCTTCCACATTTCGACATGCCACTAGTCTCCAAGTATGAAAATACACCTAAAACAAAAGATTCGGGGGGGGGCAGGGGGGAGAAAGGAAGACCCACACACTGATTTTGCCAGATTTGAAATTTCTTGTGCCAAATGTTTTCACAGTTTATGACAGAGGTTAGCAAAACTATCCAGTATTATATGCTTCGTAATGCAACCCAAAGTAACCTTTGCTGATAACCTTAAACAGGGTCATTTAAACTATTGTTCTATCCTATCTCTTTCCAAAATTCAAAAGTAGTTTGAAAAAGTCTACCATATTTTTTCTTTCTAAGGAGGTTTTGCAAGGATTATTCTCATAAATCTTGGAAAATTATAAACTTCCCCATGGGCCTGAATTCTATAATCTTGTTCATCCTTTTGTTCATAAAGGTAGCTTTGCAGCTCTGTCTTTAATTCTTATAGAACCATAGACAGGTTTGAATTGGAAAAATCTTCAAGACCATCTAGTTTCAACCTTCCTGCCGTGGACAGGGACACCTTCCACCAGAGCAGCTTGCTCAAAGGGCCCACTTCTCAAGCCTGTCCAGGTCCCTCTGGATGGCATCCCTCCCTTCCCGTGTGTCGCTCACACCACACAGCTCGGTGTTGTCAGCAAACTTGTTGAAGGTGCACTCAGTCCCACTGCCAAAGTCACTGACAAAGATGTTAAACAGAGCTGGTCCCAAGACCTACCCCTGAGGACCACTCATCACTGGTCTCCACTTGGACATTGAACAGTTGACTGCAAGTCTTTAAATGTAAGCAGCCTGCCAATTCCTTGTCCACCAAGTAGGATATTATCTGGCTCAGTCTTTCCTTTTTGATGCCTCCCTTGCAGACAGTGCATTTTCTCTCCAAACTTCTGGGCATATGTTGACAATAGTTTTTAAATGGTCACAATCTGAGAGGAACTATTCTGAAATGCAATTCAGTTGATTGTTAATAGTAGTCATCAGAATACTTTGTAATTATTCCTGTAAGAATACTTTTATAGATTACATGAAAGGATGATTGCAGAGGAAAATAATGGCTGTCTTGAGCGCCTGTTATTTATCTGGAAAGCATTTTTTAATAAAGGAAAAGTTTCTGGCATACATTATGTAAATGTTGCATTGTTTGAAGTCCTTGTTCTTAGCTTCTCTTCTATCCAATTTTCTAAAATACTTGCCTTTGTTTTCGAGTGCCACTACATCTAGAAATGTAGAACTATAGCAATATGTGACAACTAGCTCTGCTGGAGAAAGCATGACCATGTGATCTGGGAACTTGTCATACACATACTATCTGTCTTGTTTCTTGCCATAAATTAAATATAAATTAATTTCTTTCATGTTTTAGTCTGGCATATTGCCGTGGTTTCGCCCCAGCCAGCAACCAAGTACCACACAGCTGCTTTGCTCACTCCCCCACCAGCAGGCTCAGGGAGAGAATTAGAAGGGCAAAAGCTAAAAAATTCATGAGTTGAGATAAATATAGTTTAATAGGGAAAGCAAAAGCTATGCACAGAATCAAAGCAAAACAAGGAATTAATCCACTGCTTCCCATGGGCAGGAAGGTGTTCAGCCACCTCAGGAGAGCAGGGCCCCATCACATGTAATGTTTACTTGGGAAGACAAACACCATCATTCTAAACATCCCCCCCCCCTTCTTCCTTCTTCCCCCCAGTTTATATACTGAGAAGGATGTTTTATGGTATGGAAAATGCTTTTGGTCAGTTTGGTCACCTACCCATCTGTGTCTTCTTCCAACCTCCCATGCACACCAAACTTCCTTGCCAGCCTGGCAGCAGGAAAAACAGAAAAGGCTCTATGTAAGGCCCTGCTCACCAATAACAAAAAAATATCTTTATTATCAACCCTCTGTTCAGCAAAAATCCAAAACACAGCCCTATACCAGCCACTGTGAAGAAAGTTAACTCTATCCCAGTCAAAACCAGCACACATATGAACATATATTTCCATACAATGCCCTAGCACTGATGTGAGTGTTGCGTGGCAAAATGTGTCAGTGAGCTAACATAGAAAGTTTTCAAATATTTTTACTTACTCAATCTAAGGCCAAAAAATGAAAATACATATTGCCCATTTTGTTCTTGCAACATGACCTAATAATACTTTTTTCCAGAAAGGCTCTAGAATAATGGCATAATCCTAAAAGGACTCCATAGTCCTTCATCTCCATTATTGTCTGACTAAGGAGTGAGGTCTTTACTGACATGCCATGCATATTAAGCCAGTAGGAAGTTCCCTGCAATGTTCTGTGTTATTCTATCTAGTTTCCTTTGGCTTAAAGGAAGCTCACCAATGACTCTCTCCTTCTGAACAGAAATATGCCTATTTCTGTCAAAATTTACCAGCCCTTCCTTACATAAGTGATTGCATTCAGGTATTGGGATCCACTAGAATTAAAAATTATATGGGAAACATGATATTTCTCCTGATATGAAAGAATTGGCTTATAGTCACCATTTCTACCCTGGAACATGTTGTTGCTGAATAAATCAGGTTTGCTGTTGCCAGCAAAGAACTCAGCCTTCCTCAGGGCTAAATAGAGTGCTCAGCAGAGCCTTACTTATCCTTAAAAGATGGGGATTTTCCAGCTACACAGAAATCTCCTTCAGTTTCTCCTCAAGAGCTCACTGCAAATTGAACAAACAATAAAATCACAGACAGGTTTGGGCTGGAGGGAACCCAAAGCCAGATCTGTGTGTCTGTGTGCAAGTGCTTGAATGTGGGGGTGAAGTCAAAGAGGCCTGTCCTTAGTAAAATGTGACCCTGCTCTGGTCCAGTGCAATTCCTCTGACTCCTGCAAGAATCCAGCTAAGCACTAATAAGTCCTGCAGCCTTGGAGAAGTGCTGTTTCTGAGTCCTGGTTTCATCCAAGGGCAGGGCTAATTTTTTGCAGTGGCCATGAGAGGGTGGATCCTGGAGCTGTGGGGACATGGCCAAAATATTTTACTGTTCCATCCCATTATGTGATGGCCAGGGGGCAGGGAAAAGAGGGTCTCTGACTTCCCAGAAGGGAGGCACAAGCAGTAGTGGGGTAATGATGGTCCTGGCTGGAGGGTCTGTCCTGCACTGTTCTGTCATAAACAGAGATCCCTCCCTGACAAGCCTGATGCAGAACAGATCTTCCCCTACCTTTAAACAAAGACTAAATTCCCATCAGAAAGGAGGAAAAACTTATTTAAATGAGTGAACAATGCCCAAGCTCTTTTTTCCAAAGGGACAGCAGAAGTGTCTTCAAGCTTCTCAAAGTGTGGCACTGACTATTCTCTTCTAACTTGTTTTATGAGTTTTTCAAAGATGTGCATAGCTGGGTAACAGAATTTTCTGACAGCATTTTTGTATGCAGGGTAATAAAGTCTAGGTCTAATTGCAAGAAGTTGCTGGAAGACCTTGAGACCAAGTACCTGAGGGGTAGAAAAAAAAAAGGCAGATAAAATTTAACCTACCAAACTTACAGTAGTATAGAAAGGACAGATTAATTCCCTGGACTTCACAAATAAAATTATGAAATCAGAGCAGACCATTACTCTGTGAAGGATTAAGCCAAATCTTTATTTAAATATAGTATGAATTATCCGGTTCAATGGAACTGTTATCATCTGAGTCTGTGGATAATTATTCTCTGAAGTTTTTTATACTTGCTTTCTGGATGTGCCCACTTTCAGCTCCAGGTCATTAGATTAATTTTTTCCTTTGCTTGTCTGTGTTGCCCAATATTTCTTTGCCACTTAGCTACATGAGCAGTGACTTAGTAACTGCTTGGTGAGGCCCTTGCTTAGGGGGTGACAGGACTGAGCCCCCTAGCCGTGGGGCTCCTGCCTCCTCTTGACACCACCTAGGGCACCTCATGCACCCCTGCAATGGCCCCTTTGCCTGGCAACAGGAACCTGAGTCATTTAAGTAGGAGCAGAGCAAAGAGCAACCTGAGCAAAGGCAGAGAGGAGAAGCAGGAGGAAGTGCAACTGCAAAGAGGCTTTGTCTGGTGGAGAAACCCCTGCTGCATTTTTCCCTCAGACTCCACTGTCCCCCTATGCTCATTCTGCTTTCTTTGCCTGCTGCAAGCCCAGGCAGGAATTGGGAGAGATTATGGTACCCTGTGTCTTCTCTTTCCTACTTCAGGCAGTTGGGGGATTCTGACATTTTCCAGTAGGTTGTCCCAAGGATAAGGAAACTCATTCAGCACCAGCTTGTTCCCGGTATAATGGTCTGACAGACAGCTGTAAGCTCTCCAGCAGCTGTGGGAAAAGAGAGTTTCTGTTCTCAATATCTGCATGAAACTTTCCTCAAAAACAGTTTCCAATTCATCAGTGCTTTCCAGAAACCCCTCTGGGAGTTTTCCTTATTGTTCCCAGGCACCTTTTTTTCCTGAGTTTGGCATTTTGTTTGGGTTCACTTTGTTGAAGTAATTCCTTGGGACCAGGACAATGGCTTTAACCAAGAAAAGTTTTACAAACAGACAGAAAAATTTGACAGATTCTGAGAACTAGAATAAAAGCTGCTTTTAACATTTGCAATTTTGTTTTCTATCTCCTATTGCAATTTTTTCAAACTGGTAATAGCCAAACCCATGAATCTGATAGTAGTACATACATTCTGGAATGAAGAGAAAATCACAAAGCAGAAGTCTGGTCATGAATCACTTATTTAATATCTGTGACATTTCCTTAATAACAATTTAATGTTTTCACAGGTCTAAAATAAACACATTAATGAATAGGGAGAACAACTGTGGGACTGAGACCATTCTGAATTGGCAACATGTCATGTACCTAATGATGGTTGTGTTTTTCTTCCAATTTGTATACAATCTGTAACATGAGGCATGATAATTCCTCTCCTATCCGAACTACGGCCTGAAAATCACCCTGTAACAAAATTTAAATAGATCAATGCTAAATCTTTTTTTCTTTTGGGTCAAAACCAGTTTTCCCAACAGTTCTGTGCCTGAAATCTCAAAATAAGGAGACATAAACAGGAAATAATAAATTTGCCTTGAAACTCACAGAAACTTTTCTTAAGCAATGTTTTCTTTTTCATTTTGAGTCAGATATTTAATCTGTCTCAAAAAGTGGGGATTGCAATCAAACATCAGTTCTGTACAGCATTACACTTTGAGGAGCTAAAGATCCAAATCCAGCTTGGCATCCCATGTCTGTTTCAGGGCCCTTATTGGTGACTTTCAGATGTATTAAAATGCTGGCCTTGGTTGATCTTGGCAGTGAAACAGCAGTTAAATACTTAGTCATTATGAAATGAATGTGATGAGGAATTGTAATCCAAGCAAATCATACAATGGAAATAAACAGAAGAGAAAATAAAAAAGGTGAAAAGATACAAGGAGTTTGTTTAATGATAATGGCTGTGAATTGCTGATGTCCATCCAAAAGAGCATATAGCAGTGCTGCAGAGTAGTTGGCAAGCCAGCAGAGGAAGATAAAAATAAATGAGACTTAAAATAGATAAATGTAAAGTAGCATATTTATGAGGAAAAAAAATAATTGGCAGAGATAGAAAACTGGAAATTACTGTTTAGAAAGGCAGTAATGGAGAAAACCAGGCCCAGAGCTATAATAAATATATTAAAAAGGAGCCCACAGTTGATTGTCATTGCAATGTAAATAAGTGCCAATCTGTGCTGCAAATAATTGAAAAGGATTCCTCCTAAAACAAAAGAGGCAATCATAATTCTGCTCAGTTCTTTCTGACTGGAAGCTACCTGTAATAGTTTTATTTTATATCTATTAGACCCTTGAGTGCATAATGTAAACTAATAGCACTGTTGCTATCTTTAAAAAGACAGACTAGTGCCGTATATATTTATGCATTTATATACTCAGTAAGATGGCAGAAGAAAAAGGCAGTGGTACAATTGCAAGCACTTCTTTGGCAACACACACGTGCTTGTGACAGACTTGTTTTGAGGGACAGCGATACTCCTTCACTGCAAAAATTCCACCAGAACTACTGTACTAAATCTTTCTTTAACATAAAAACCTGTGGCAGACAGTCAAGAAACTAGTGATGTTTAGGCATTCTATCCAATAGCTCTGCTTCACTGTCCTGATAAACTGAGCTGAGTCAGCCAAAGATATAGTTAGGAGAACACCTACCTTGCTATTCAGTTTCCCAGGTGTGATTAGCTGGCAAATATATTCACAGTAAGCTCCTGAGATTTCATTCATTCCCTGTGGTATCTAAGATTGGGATGACATGCTGCATAATCATAATGAGCAATCCTGCCAAAAGCTTTTGTGAGACACACTACAAAAAAAAGAATCCTGAGGTCAAAATATTATTTGACCTTGGATGGAGGATCAGCGTGAATATAGAAGTTCACAGGTGAGGACCCAAGGTCTCTTTTCTTTGCTTTCCCTGTACCAGACAGTCTGATCACAAAATGTGTTTGGGATTTGTTCCCAGGAAGTTGTTTCCCAGGGAAAGTCGTTCTTGCTCTGAGGATGCCATCCCCAGTATTGACTTTCTGTGGGATCCTGTATGCACAGCTGTTCCTTGCTGGTGCTTCATTTGAAATAAAAGGAGCGCAGTGACCAGAGAAGGGAGTAAGGATGAGTGCAAACTCTTGTTTCCTTTATCTTTGTAATAAAGTCCTTATGGAGGCAGCACCACCTGAATACATGGGCATGGGGAGAAGAGAGAGGGAGAGGTGCAGTGCATAGTGAAGCTTCATCAAGTTGCATGGCACAAGTATGGGAATAGCAATGCTATCAGCAGTGTGAGATACATGAATCCCCATTATCATTTCATACATTTATAAATATCAGTGCAGAGGCCCATTCAAAAGTCAATACCAAAACCACATAAATTTATTTATACATAAAAGATTTGACAACATACATCAACAAACATACCTAAACCCACCATCCCCCACTGAACCTGGGGTATATAAAGCCATGACAGCCCAGGTTTAATTCACCAGGTCTCGGTTGCTTTTCTTCTCTTATCTCATGTATTTACACATGATGATTCAGTTCATGCCACCCCTAACTCTCCTATCCCGGATTACGCCACAGGCTATCTGCAACTATTATAGCAAATATGTGACACTCTTTCCCCTCTGTAAGAAATTTCAGTGTAATATCATGCAAAGACCTTTCTAAAAGCAACATTTGGGTAGCTACACCAAACACTCTGAAACTGGAATGTTTTGGAGAAAGACATCTTGAAAAAAAACCAGCACACTGTAAAAAGTCATCTAAGTAAATACATACCTATATCTCATCCCACTGAACTTCCTATTAAAAGCATAATTTCTCTGCTTTGGTTGATCCAGTCAGTGTCTGTAGATTAAAAGAAAAAACATTGCATGGAGAGCAAAAGAAATCTGCAGCTTAACAAAGATGAGGCACAAAATATAAGAAAATAGCATTTTCTCCATTGCTGTTAAGATATATAGGTATTTCTGATTGATTTATCTAGATCTTATCATATTGCTCTCCTGCTTGTTCTACCAAAAAAAAAATCTATTCAATAAAAGTAAACCAGATATGGAATAAATATTCTTCTAACACCTACATGAATATAAAGTCTGTCTCTGTAAAAGTATGAAATATTACTGCAGTGCTAATGCAACTATTAGATAGCCATCTTGTGCACTTTACCTCTAAGGTCACCTGATTTTCCAGAAGGCATTTATCATTTCTATTAATATTTAATGCATAAATTCACAGATTTTCCCCTCTCAGTTTTGACATCTACAGTTTGAGCTTCTATTTTTTACCCCCACAGTTTTAACCATCTTTTCCTTGCATTACTTTTATAACCTAATAGGTTTGCAACAGCAAGCAGAAGCAGCATAGGAACAAATTTCTGTCAAGTGAGGAGTTTTGCTCTTTTTGTACCTCTTCTTCTCTGCTGTGAAGTATCCACCTGAACACAAATGGTTGTGTCTCACCTTCCTTGCAAACATTTCCAGCAGTGTCTTAAAAAAACATAAGTAGGCAAAAGCACAGCACTCTTGCCACCAGGATGTCAGAGGCAAGTGAACTCAGCTCAAAGAGATGTGTAGGCAAGGATTTAACTGAGGTGCAGAGGTCTGACCCCAAGTGACAGACAAAAGTGCTTTTGTCCAAGGTCTCAGTCAAGTCCCTGCACTCCAGAGAGCAGGAGTTCAAATGCATCTCAGCCATTTATTGAGATCACAGTGAGATCTGGTTACTTTGTGCAGACATAAGCACAACACTGTGACTGATACTTTATAAATTTAGACTCAGAAAGCAAAAAAAAAAAAAAAATTTCCAATTGATCATTTCTCCTAGGAACATGCACACTTAAGGTTTGCTCACAGGGCTCCATATGACTGAGTTGTGCTGCTTTGTGTAGGTGATGACATTTTCAGTGTCAGGAGAACATCCATATCAGATGAAAAATGGTGTGTTGCAAATATGTAGTAACCCAAGGCTTGTGTTTTTGTGAACTTACCCTTTGTTAAACAGAACGTGCAGAACTGATATAACAGTGCTGTATGTCAACTACTAAAATTAGGACTTGCATTTTATTTCTGCTGTTTTCCTCCTCTATTTTGTGTCCTCCCTGCAAAAGCAGGTCCAATGTTCATTCCTCCTTAGAGTGTGTTTGATTTATTATTTTATCAGAGGCTGGTTTTTAATCTGTTTTCTTTTTGTCAATCGTTATCCTGGCCACAGTGGAACTGATGTGAGGAAACCCTATTCTGTATGTGTAGGTTCCAGAAAGCTTAAACATTATATTTTGCATTAATAAAATTTTATGAATGAAAAATATATCTCTTACCTTCAGAACAGATAGTTATTTTCAAAAGGATATGAACATGTGAAAAAGAAAGGTGGGTGCACATTTCAGAATGAAGCTCTTTACTGTGCTCAAGAAATATAGGCATTTTCTGTGTCAAACTTTGGGTTAAGGCATAGATGCTCTGCATTCTAGATCCATAAGAATCTTTGGGTTATTATTTTCAAAATGCCTGTCCCTTCTTCCAAATTTAGGTGTCTATCTGTTATTTCTGTTATGTGTAAGATGAATATTCCATTTTGAAAATAGCACTTGTAAAAATGAATGGAATTTTGAGTCGAGCCATTTCAATTTTGATACTTTAAAATTTCTGACTGTATTTACAAAGTATAGCAATACGGTGCTGCATCTTTTGTCATTTCCTTTTTGGAACACAGAATAACAGAAATAATATTTTAATAAGATAGCAATTAACTCTCTATTGTAGCTAATTATACTGGAATCATGATATCACTGGTTTCTGACTATATGCTGGATTAACTCTGATTTCTTTAGTTTTTAAAACCAGTAATACCTATCCTCTTTTGCTACACAGAGGAGTCTGATTCTTAGGATTAAATTTTCGTAAATTAACAAAGAAAAAATAATTTATTTCTAGGTATACCAAAGAAGATTTCTTTCCAAACATCTCCAGTATACTGCCCAGCTTTTCTAGTCAGTTTGTAAATCATGTTTGCAGTCTGAGAAGTGCTTAGAGGTGCAAAAGGGATGTTTGAGTTGTCCTGGTGAGGTTAGGTGTTTCTCCTCTTGTGAAAAATTGCAAAGCCACTATGTGTCATAGAATGTAGTTGCTTTAAACTTCTATACTTTCAGAACTGTATGCTCCCCTAAGTGTATTACCAAGCATCTGTCCATTGAAATATGTTTAATGTGAATGTCAAAGAAATTAAGTGTATAAACTTCCTAAGAAAAATCATCTCCAGTGTTGCCTGTAATTAAGGTAATGCATAACCTTGGAAAGACACTAGGCCAGGATTTTTGTAATCACAAACCATTTTTCTGATATCAACTCAGACCCATTTGTATTACTCACTACTTCACTCATGTCCTTGAAATAGTAAACTTTTTCTAGCAGATCCTGTCACTGTGTTTATTTACACTGTATGAAACACTATCTTATCTTTTATCTCCGCCGTTAATATTTAAGATTAATACTTAACTTCAGCCATCTAAGGACTAGTTGGTCTCTTGTTATGGTGCTCAAAGCCTTTTTGTAATCAGTGGAAAGAGCTGATGCCTGCAAGGAGAATTCTCCTTATTTAAGTTTGTGAGAAATTGCCCTCTGAATATGTCTCCACTGATGGTGTAACGAGGCAAAGACTGGTTAAAAGTATGTGGCATGTGCTGACCACTGAATTTCATGGGGATTTTGCAGAGAATATAGTCCACTCTTGGGAGCTCACTGCAAATTCAGAGCCAGGCTTACCAGTGATTGAGAGCAAAGTCAGACACAGCACAGCTTGTCAATCACTAGAGTAACTTTCTTGATTTCCTGCTGATCATGTCTATACTGCAGATACAGGCCCAAAGGAGCTCAAGGAGTCTTCTCATTACCTGGAATCCAGAGCAGTTGCCTGGCCCCCAGAAGAGCACACTAAACAGAGCTCAGGTTTCACTACTGATGAACATTAGTTCTCCACCTGATATTTCTGTCACCACTGCAGTAAAGTTTTGTAACTGTTTAACCGCAGTTGGCATGAGAAATAATTACTATATGCAAAGATGGCTAAACAAGGAAGTGTTATTTGCTAGTGAAAACTGAACAGAAGATGAGTGCAGGTGAAGCACAAAAAGCAGCTACTGGGGTCAAAAGACCCACTACTAGACTCAGAGAAAGAAATGGAAATTTTTTAAGAGTTGACAAGAATTAAAAGCCTGTGGCCACTGTGAACTTCTTAATCCTTTGAACTCAAAGAAGCAGAATCTGCAGGAGGCTTGATGTACAGCAGGTACCTGAGAGCCCAAGGAAATCTGGTGAAGTTTTGTTTAGGAGTACTAAAAATCACTGCTTTCTTCTTCACAGTAGTGTATGTATTGAGTGGAGTTTTTGTATTAGAGGACAGGCTGTCTTTGTCTCAGCTGCTGACTGCTCAACTGTTTGCTACCCAGATTTATCACTTTGGCAACAGCGTGCAGGCTGAAGAGTTACCCAAGCATTGGTTATGTGCTCATGGTTCCCATTTTCCCTTCCCTCATTTAATTTACAAAACCACTTGAAATAACTTAGCTCAGCTGGATAAAGGTGATTTTTTCTGTCTTTTGGTGAGATGTATGGGCCTGGTCTTTTAATAAAAGCTCCCATGACAAGCACTGGCGGTGGCCCAAATGCAATTTTGTGTTTAGCCCTTCAGTTCTCAGGATCTATTTTGTCCCGCAAAGCCTTCAAACCACTGAGCCAAAGTCCATGCGCCATGGTTCAGGTATCTGCAGCTTGACTCTCTCCCAAGAAAGATGTACATCATGGAGAGAGAGATTGCTGCACAAAGAATATATGGGATTTTGGGATCAGCAGAAATGTTAAGAATCATACGGGTCTCTTCACTCATTCTATTAGGCTTATTTGCAGTGTTCTTTGAATAAAGAAATATTTTAAGTGGGGTAATCACAATAGGCAGACAATTTTCATATACTGTGGAGGTGGTTTTGGAAAACTTGGAAACCATTTTATGTAATCTGAGAAGCTTTAAACTGCTTGGAATGGACATTCTTTGTAAGCTGGTTTTTTCCTTAATAATTTTTCTACCTTTGTCAAATTAATTAATGAACAAAGTTATTTCTTTCTGTTATATACCTGAGGTGCCACAGAACGTGACAGCCTATCTTTTAGCTTACAAGACAGATTTCAGATTCAAAGGCGATTTGTTACTCTGGTCCCAACGTGTCACACTTGAAGTAGGCTGTTACCTGGGCTTCCAACTGCAATTATTTTTTTTTCCCCTCAGAGTCCAGAATTTGAGGTTAAATAACCTATGAGTTGCATAGGCTGAAAGTCACTAAGAGTTGTGTTATGTTACTGTCCTGGTTTGGCCCAAGGGATGTCAATCTTGGAAGTGACCTATGCTGCAGGAAGTAGTACAACTTCCTTCCTGAGAAAGAGAGAGCCAATAACCAGGTAGTTTTAAAGATTGATATGTAGGTAAACCAATTAAAACTTGGTCCACCTTTGAGGAGAAAACCCATATATAAGCAAAGAACCTCTGATCTTCTTCCTCTTTTTTTCCCTGTTGCTGCTCAAAGAGAAAATATCTCTTTGCTTCTCTCTCCAGTAAGGTTGGGCCTTCCCCTCCCCTCCCCCAGAGGGAGTGGGGGGGAAGGGAGGTTTGGAGCAGCTGTGCAGCTGCAGCTGGGCATGGGGGCAAGAAACCGGCCAGAGCTCTCAGTAGGTACAGCTCAGCCGACATGTCAGCTACATCAGACAGGGCCGAGCCCCCTGCTCTGGGCTGGGCGAGGACCAGGCTGGACTCCATCCAGCTTGGGACAGGCCCGGCCGACCCTATCAGGCCGGGCCAGCTTCACAGAGCCAGGCCACAGAGACTCTGAGTGCTTCTGTCATCCAGCTTGGACTTTTCAAACACCCCGACAGAGACCACGTGATCGTCACACTGCCGAGAGAGAGAGAGAAAGAGAGAGAGAGAGAAAGAGAGAGAGAGAGAGATTAACTCTTTCCATACCTGGACTAAACTTGCAGACACCCATCCTTCTTTGCACGAGAGAGGAACGAGTGAGGACAGCTACATAAATGCAGCATAGAGACTTTAAAGTCAGTGAGGAAAGAAGATCCGATGCCTAGAGGGAGGTGCATGAGAAGTGCTTCTGAAGGTGAAGCTGAAAATTCTTTTGTAAAACCATGGTTGGGACTGAGCTAATAAATGCCCTGTAATATATGAAGGAATAGTCCAAAGGGGGGATGTAATATTCTAACAGCAGCCAGTGAGCCAAAGCACCTGGGTGGAGATGAGTGGGTGCTGAAATAAGTGCAGTCTGACGAGAAGCCTGAACTGAGACACAGAAGATGCTGTGAACCGTCCCTGGCCCTGGGGAATACTGGTAAACTTGTGTTGCCAAAAGAACCTGTGTTACTACACACAGAAGAAGGGGATTTTCTTCGCTGCTGCAATAGAATTGCTCATCCTTAAAAGGGTACCCCATGGACTGTCATAACCCCCCTGTAGTAGCTGTGGGAGGCTACTGGTGTGGGGGAAGGGGCCACCACCAGCGAATCTCTTCTCCCGGGCGGGTGGCTGGTGGTGAGGCTGAGGACCCAGAAAAAAACTGTATTTTCTTACAGGAAATCCATGGTATAAGCAAAAGAAACTTCTCTCCCTAAATGAACTGAGACAAAAGCTATCTCAGACGTGGTAAACTGACTGGAGGTCGAAGTGTTGTCTTTTTGTGTGTTGTCAGGGGGAAAGAAATGGAAAGGTCAGGGAGGAGGGGTGGTCTGAGGAGTTTGTTCTGGGTTTTCTTGGTTTGTTTTTTTTTTCCCTTTGTTTTAGGTTTATTAATAAACTTTCTTTATATTCTATAAAGTTTGAGCTTGCTTTGCCTAGTCCTAATCCTCGTCTCACAGCAAACATCAGGTAAATTGTGGTAAGTGTGCTGGCATTTAGCCAGAAACTTGAATTGGCAAACTGAAACCACTACAGTTATGTCATGTTCTGTTCTGTTCTGTTCTGTTCTGTTCTATGTCATGTCATGTCATGTCATGTCACGTTATGTTATGTTATGCTGTGTTGTGTTATAGCACCAGCTGGATAACAGTTCTGCAAAGGCAATCTATGGGGTTTTTCTGATCCGTGAGAATGAATTGAAAATGAACAACAAAAATTCATCCCAGGAGCTAGTACATTAGCATCCTATACAAAAGTCTATGTTCTTACAAAATTAAAGCAGGTAAATTCATGGGAATCCATACAGTTTCTTGAGATGCATGCAGTTGTGTAATTAGTAATTAAATTACATCTTGTCATCTCTCAAATACTTTATTTAATTATTGAAGTCAGATTGCATAATAGGAGGAAAATGCTAGTTTTATCCTGGAATTTCTATCCTAGAAATTCTGAAGGAAAATAGGAGTGACACTATTTTGGCTGAGAATCATCTGAGGTGTCTGATCTGGTCACCTTAAGATCCCCCACGAGACTGGGAGGAAAGCCTGTAGTGCTCAGGAGTGAATCTTTGAACTCAATGTGTGTCTCCATAACTGCTCTGGACATTTGTGCCTCTGAGTGTGCCGATTTCACTCCATTGGGTATCAAGGATCTCTGATCTCTGTGTTTACAATTAATACATAGCTAAGAGGAATGAACTCTACCGTATATTTGTGCCACATAGGTCAAATGCCAGTGAGTTGTAACTCTGATAGTGTTTTCCTGCTCCATTCTCCAGTGGGAAGATATATCTTTGCCCATCAATTTTGGATACAGTTGGTTTTGAAAACCCCATGTATATCAAGCTAATTTCTATAAAAACTACTTGTTTCTTATTACTTAAATTTTAGTCAGTTTTTAATTTTCCTTGACAAATGAGTCCAAGGAATAAGCTCAGAAACAAAGCAATGTTCCTGAAGCAAGCTACCATAATAAGTAGCAAATAATGCTCCACCATATTCTGCACATTTGTGTTTGCTGACTTACTGTATGAATAATAACTTGCTGAGAATTAGAAACATCTGTGACTCTTAAGACAGAAATATGAATTCTCTCGTGTCACATTGAGCAAAAAGGAGGAGGACAGAAATTTGATTTATTTTAATTCAGACTGCTTTATATCATTGCCTATTTTTGTTTTCTCTTGTATTTTTTGGAAGGAGAGAGAAATTTCACAGCTCAACCAAAAGATGAAATGTTAACTCCATTTTTCCTTCAGTGTTCCTTCGTTCCTCCCCTTGCTCTGGCCTTATGTACACTTTCATTGAAAAAATATTGGTACTGACCTTTTGGATTTCTCCTGTTCAGGAAAAAAAAAATTGCAGGTCAGTATAATTGTTTGAGAATATCTCATATTCCAAAATCTCACCTAGCCCTGTGAGCTTGCAAACAGTCAAAAGTTGCATTTAGAAAGCCAAGAACTCACTTCTGCATATCATATGAAAAGTGGCTTCAGATTCACAGTGTTATTTGCAGAACTGGTGCCACCCCTGCCTGTCCCATGGCAGTGTGCTCAGCAAACAGCAGCCATGGGTGAGCTTTTCCCTCACACATGAGTGTCAAGCACAGTGGCAAATAATCTCCATCTGACCATGTAACTGTCTCATCATTCTCAGTTTATAGTCAATGGACTCTCTCTAAAAGCATTGACCTGAGTCATAAGAAAGACTCAGAGATCAGATGGTGGATCTGTGTAACTGTGGCTGAACTGAGAGAGTTTCACTTTGTGCTCCATAAAATCTTTTCCAGTCCTACCACATGGAAATACTTCATAGAATAAGAAGATGCCTGAGTTTGGAAGGTATCTGGATCTGGAGATCATCTAGTCCCACATCCTGCCCAAGCAAATGCAGAAGTTGTTCCCTAGTCGCTATTACAGAAGGGATCTTTGCTGGGTGCATTGAAACATTGCAGGGCAACAAGGACAGAAAAAAGTAAAAATGTAAAAGCCCAGCTGAAATCGTGTAAATACGTAAAGCTTCAAGTTGAAGATAAGGAACAAAACTTTCAAAGAGAGAGGTAGCACTGTCTTCATCTTTAAAGTATCTTTTGAAGGCCTGATGAAACTTCTCTTTAGCTAAATACCTGCTGTACAATTCAGAGGGAAATCGTGGAATCACAGAATGGGTAGGGTTGGAAGGGATCACAGTGGGTTATCTGGTTCAACCTCCCTGCTCAAGCAGAGCCATCCTAAGCTGTTTTTAATGCAGACCAGATACAGATGGCTTTCTGAGCATTGAGTGTAGTGACAGATTGTGTTGAGCTTCTCATTAAGCAACACCTCGAGTCTTTCTCCTCAGGGCTGCTCTCAATCCACCCTCTGCCCAGCCTGTTGTGCTCAGGATTGTCCTCACATGCAGGACCTTGCACTTGGCCTTGCTGAACTTCATGAGGTTTGCACTGGCCCCCCTCTCAAGTCTCTCAGGCGTAGTGCCTGTATTACTCAGAAGTTAGACCTGGTGATCTAATGATGCCCTGTGGCTTCAACTATTTATAACTGACACTGAGCTCTTGCTGATTTGGAGTCATTAATACTGTCAATGCTCCAGAATTTCCCTAAACTACTAAGACTATTTTCACAGCACCATGTAACTTGTGATAATAAACACACCTTCTCATATTCTCCCTCGCCTTTATGAGAAAAAAAAATAAAATTGTTCTTCACATCTCTGAAAGAAAAAAAAATTCAGTGGGGAAAAGAAATAGTGAGTAAGAATATCCATACACTGCTAAGTTCTCCCTTGATTGATTCAGAGATAAAAACCTGATTTTATATCCATTGGAATCTCTGACACCAGCTCAAAGAGAGGTTTTCAGCATTTTCACCATGTATGTATAATATATTTGTTGCAACAAGAAAGGGTAATAATGAAATTATTAAGGGAAAATGGAAAAGAAAAGCTATTTGTTTGGGGTTTTTTTTCCTCAAGATTTGTTCTAAACTGTCTTCTTAGTTATGCTGGGGCTAATATTATGCTGGGGCTAATACTGATTAATTCCAGCCAGTTCTTTTGTTTCTGTTCTAAGGCACTGACATAAAAGTAAAATTGCAAAAGTGCAAAATTTGTATATTCAGAACATAACACATGCACCTAAACAAATCTGGTCCACAGTGAGTTGCTAATGTTCATATTATATTACTTAATATGCTTCTTGAACTTTAAAATTCTTATCTTTTGTTGTTTGTGAGAGATACGATCTATCCTATCCTGGCATGACATCAAATATGCAAAAATTTGCTAACAGAAATCGTCTTTTGCCAACTGCAATAAGATTGAGAGCCTGCTCTTTACACACCCACAAAAAACCCCAGTTTTTATTTATGAGGGAGAACAATTAAAATAGTTGAAGTTATTGTGCTTCATTTTACTGTAGTGGAGTGGAATCTGAAATATTTAGTAGAGTTTGCTAGAGTGCACCGTTTGAATGAATAATGTTTATTGTCATCCTTTGAATGAATGAGCAGTATTTGGATCAGATTTATCACCTAATGCTGCAATACATAAGTATATTCCCAGTCAATTTTTTACTTCCAAAAATTTAAATGCTAATAAAGATGCTTGTAAGGCAGCGAGAGAAAGAGACGTCTCCCATTGCAAATGTCCATATTAACCAGAAATGCCCCGTTCCAAGTTTGTATAAATTCTGCTTGCCTGGAACATCCACAAGAAGCATACTATTTGCTGAAATTCACCATCCTAGCACATAATATTGAAGTGGAACAAATTATTAATAAACAGCATGCAGTCAGATGCTGAAATTTTGACAACATAATCAACCTCAGCAATAACAATCTAAGCTGATAGCAGTCTAATCTTTTGACAGATGCTGAAAGAAAACAAGCTTCCAGGAAGGCCCCTTTTGACATTTAAGAAAAATAACAGGTATACTACCACCAAGCACAGTTTGAGTTCTATGGACAGTTCATTTAGTCCAAAAAGGTTTTGAGCAGAAAGCTCCCCAAAATTGTGATGATAATGGCAGGCGCCTTCAGAGATTAACTGTTTAAAATAATGCATGCATGCTACGGTTGAGAGTATGACTCAACAGAAAATCAAGGGCTTGATAAAACCAGTGGTAACAACAGACTCTGCATTTTTTCCCTATTCCTTATTATTGTTGTTGCTGTTGTTGTTATTTGCAATATGTTTTCCAATGTGGACTAGGCATCAAAAAGCCAAATGTGAAAGGCTGTTCTCAGAAGAGGATTTGCCTGTCTGAGGGCACAGGGCACTGACGTTTCCAGGAAGAACAGGCTACTGCCCGCTGCCTGGCAGGCAGCGTGGTGGGGCTGGGGACCAAGCAAGCCCCAGCTGGAGCTGGCTGACATTCATGCAATTATTCTCATTCCCAGTGCTACCCAACACTGAACGGAATGAAAAGTAAGTCTGCTTTATTGACAACTGCTACTGCACTGCCACTGAAGCCCCCAGCTCAGTAGCACTTGGGTGATTAAGGTGAGCACAAACTCCTGAAAAGAACAAGTCTTTCCTGCAGGTAAGTTTGACTTCAAATGTCAACAAATTCAAAATCCCCAAGAACGATGCTTTTGCCCCACAAAATTTTTCACTTCCCCTTGCTCTTGATCAAGCCTCTGAAGCTGCCAGTCAAACGAAGCTTGAGGCAGTTTTGCAATGCTGATCCTTAGTGATGGAAATTAATGTCTTCCTGGGAAAAACCATCAGTCTGAAATGTTGATTGCATTATATATTCTTTCACCAACAAAACAGATGCTGTAAGCTGCATGAAATTGTCCCTTAATTGTTTAATATAAATCAGCTGTACAGGGACGTATAAAGGAGGCATCTGTTCTTTAACTTGTAATAGTCTTAGAAGGTGCTAATTGTGATGTGAATGGGTAGAAGTGGTTTATTATGAATATCTGCAGCATGACCTAATTTTAAATGGGTAACAAAGGAATTCTGTATTTTCCAAAGATGAATATGATAGCAATATATGTTGTCTTTCACAGCTGGAAATACCTCAGAGGGATACACTGGTGTTCTGATGCAGATTGGTCTGAAGGATTTTTTCCTGTTCTGTTTAAAACATTGAAGACAACCTTAAATAGTATTTCAGCACTTTCTGGGGCTAAGGAATCAGAGATAAAAGCCTCTTCCCATAATATAACATTTTTAATGGGAAAATGAGGCAAAAAACCCCTATCAACATCGAATGGGGGTTTTTTTCTATTTAAGGAATCTAGCTAAATCAGAGTTTGCTGTCTCTCTCTATGTCTAAGCATTTCAGCTTCCTTTGCCTCTTAATAGTTTTTATATGCTTCTACTACAGCTTAAAGAAGCAGAATAAGGTCCCTCTCCTTCCTCCAGCGTGAATGCCTTGTGCCAAAACACAGAACCAAATAGAAAGCTCTTCAGTGTACATCAAGAGAGACAAAACAGTAAGTCCACTCAATTCACTTGTCCTTTGAAATGCCCAGAGATGCACAGCTCCCTTGTGACCTGTGGCAGGGCTGCTTTATGGAGGTGCCAGAGGTATGGTATTCACACCACCATGTATCTTGTGGTAGTAAACATCTATGCTATCTGAAAAGGCTGATTCAAAGGATGATCTGCCACAAAATTAGTCACAGAGACTTTGTGAGACAAAAATGTGCAGTGAGCAACCTGTTGTCATGACTGGCATATTCTCAGGAAGTTGCAGCACACAATTGGCTCTTGGAGTAGAATAATACAATTTTGCTGTTTTGACAGTGTATCACTTGAAGGTAGTAAAAATATTTGAGTGATGTCACTCTGACATGAGACCTACCTGCCACCCCTTCTTGTTGCCAACAGTAAAAGTTTTTTGTTTCCTCTAAGCAAGAGACAATTGAAATATTTCTACAATTACATAATATTTTAGAACCTTTCTTGTATATAGAAGACTGCACAAGATGTTGCAGATGGCTTGAGCATTTGACATGGCTCAGGTGATCCTAAATTGCCCATGGATATTTTTATTTTCTTAAAATCAGTGTTATGCCGTCCCTTTCTATGTTTCTTGGCTGAATGATTAAGGTCAGCCACTTTTCAGCCCCAAAGGCTCAAAGCAATATTTTTGCTATTGAGCAATTAATGTCAGGGTCTTTTTTTTTAGTTCATTGACTTTTTTTTTTTTGGATTTCGTTGCACTATTAACATTCCCCCTGCCACAGCAGACTAGACATGCTAAGTAAATCTATGCACAAAATCTATTTTTTCTGTCTAGGAGATGGCAAAATAGTGGAGGTATTGTTTCTCTTATCTTCTATCCAGAACAGATTTGTCTGAGCAGGTGTTGACTGTGGAAAGTTTTAATCCAGATTCAGAAATCTCAGTGTCAACCTGCTTTCTGAAAGGTGATGTGAGTGAAGCATTTTCTCATGATAAGGACTGTCAGATTCTCCCTTTAAGGAATCTTTTATTTTGCAGCTGAATCCTTGGTTTTGCTGAGATTTCTTCACTTTTATTCCTCAAGCCTATGAAAAGGTAGTGTAACCACAAGATCCTTGTCTTAGATGGTCACGCTATTGTATACCTGCATGGCAATGTCTTTCTCAGTTTTGACAAGTATTTACAGAAAACACTATAGCAATGTTGAGAACCAGCTAGTTGGACTTTTAAGTGTTCTTTAAAACACATGAAATGTCCAAGCAGGGAGGTGATCACTAGAAGACAAAGAGAGGTAACCCAGAAAAGCATATGACATTTTGCCTTTCTAATTTTGAATTAAATTACAAAAATATTGCTATTTTATTCAGGTGTGTTTGGATTTTTTCCCTAAGAGTATTTTTCTGAGAAGCCTTGCAGAAACATGTATCTTTTAAGGATATGAAACAGAAAATCCAGGACTATAAAGACAAAAATTAAAGTGAGACAGTTTAAAATTCACCAGCACTCAGTTACTCGCACTTCAAGGTTATTGTCTTAGCATAAAACAGCTTATAGAGGGAAAAAAAAGCATGTGCATGAACTTTTACTAAAGTTAATGTGATGTTCTGTGGGACTGGTAGTTAAACGGACTGGTGCCTGTCGATTGTGCTATCACTTCAGTGCATAAAACCAATTTGCTCGCAAGAAGTCCATATGTCATTAGCATTATAAGTGCTACAAGGAAATAATTAGCTTCTAGTGTACTCTATAGCTAAATCACTGGAGCAGAAATGATCAATAAAACAGTCAATAGCAAATCATTTTGTCCTATTTTATTAATGCTGTTAGAATTCATGCACTTTCCAATCTGGTTTATCTGCACATCATGAGACATTTCATGTCACGCTACAACTTCCATCACAATGACACTGATCACACAGCTATGCCGTATAGTTGATAGAGAACAGCTGTCGAAATCAGTAGGTGTCTGGGAAGTCAGTAATTCTTTACACATGTAAAATTTACACACAGAATGTTATGAGGTGCTTTGCTAACAGATCTGATCAGACAGAAGTCAGAAGGAGGAAATGAGGGAGTTTAAAACCAGGTGTCAGAGGTTTTATCATACATGACAGAATATTCACAGAATTACAGAATGGTTTGGGTTGGGAGGTGTCTTAAAGATTATCTAGTTCCAGCCCACCCACGGGAGGGCCACTTTCCACTAAGTCAGGTTGCTCAAAGTCCCATCCAACCTGACCTTGAGCACTTTCAGAGATGAGGCATCTATAACTTCTCTGGGCAAACTGTTTCAGTGCCTCATCATTGTCACAATAAAGAAATTCTTCTCAGTATATAACCTAAACCTAGCCTTTTCTATTTGGAAACCATTCTCCCTTGTTTTATCATTATCTGTCCTTGCCAAAATCCCTCTCCAGCTTTCTTGCAGTCTCCCTTTAGGTACTGAAAGGTGCTATAAGGTCTTTCCAGAACCTTCTCTTCTCCTGGCTGAACAGCCCCAACTCTCAGCCCATTTTCAGAGAAGAGATATTTCAGCCCTGTGATTATTTTTATGCCCTCCTCTGGACTCACTTTAACTCACTATCTTGGGATCTCCAGAGCTGGACACAGTACTACAGGTGGCATCTCACAAGAGCAGAGCAGAGGGGCAAGATCACCTCCCTTGCCTTGCTGGCCACTCAGCCTTTGATGCAGCCCAGGACACAGTTGGCATTCTGGGCTGTGAGTGCACATTGCTGGTTCATGTTGAGCTTCTTGTCCACCAACAACCCCAAGTCCTTCTGTTCAGGGCTGTTCTTAGTCCACTCTCTGTCCAGTATGTATTTGCACTTGTGATTGTATATGCAGGACCTTGCACTTGCTCTCATTAAACCTCATGAGGTTTGCACAGGCCCACCTGTCAAGCCTATTCAAGTCCCATACATCCAGTGTGTCTGGAGGTCAGTGTGGCTGTGATTGCACTCTGTTCCACTGTCCATGATACCAACAAGGGTGTTCAAGAGCATCACACCCAATACCAAGCCCTGAGAAACACTCTGGTCAGTCTCTCCACTTGGCCATCGAGCCATGGACAGCAGCTCTTTGAGGGTGCCCATCCATCCAGTTCCTTAGCCACAGAGTGCTTGGTCTCTCAAATATGTGTCTCTTCAGTTTAGAGACAAGAATGTTATGCTGGACAGTGTCAAATGCTTTGCACAAGTCCAGGCAGATGACACCAGTTGCTCTTCACTTATCCACCAACATTTCAACCCTGTCATAGGCCACCAGATTACCAGGCACCATTTGCACATAATGAAGCCATGTTGGCTGTCACAAATCACTACCTTATTTTCTGTTTGCTTCAGTATAGAACTCCACTGAGGGTCTGCTCCATGATCTTGCCAGGCACCAATGTGGAACTACTGGCCTGTAGTTCCCCAGGTCTTCCTTTCTTCCCTTTTAAAAAATGGGGTTTATGTTTCCCTTTTAACCAGTCACCAGGACTTCACCAGACTTATCAAATATGAGGATAATGGCTTAGCCACTTCCTCAGCCAGTTTCCTTTGGACCCACCCCACAAATGCATCTCATCAGATCTCATGAACTTGTGAAAATTCCAGTTCCTTAGATGGTTTCAGATCAGATCTTCTCCTACAGCAGGTGGTTCTTCGTTCTCCCAGTCCCTGCCTTTGCCCTCTGCAACTTGGGTGGTGTGACCAGAACACTTGCTAGCGAAGACCAAAGCAAAAAAGTCATTGGTCACCTCAGTTTCTCCATACCTCAGGGAGTCAGGTCCACCATTTCCTTCCAGAAAGGGCCAACATTTTGCCTAGTTCTCCTTTTATTACCAGCATACAGAAGCCTTTCTTGTTGCCTCTGACATTCCTAGCCAGATTTAATTCTGGCAGAACTTTAGCTTTCTTAACCTGATGCCTAGATGCTTGGACAAGATCTCTGTTTCTCACAAGATACCTGTTCTTGCTTCCATCCCCTTCCTTTTTGTGTTTGAGTTTGTACGGGAGCTCCTTATTCATCCATGCAAGCCAGTTTTTGTCTGACTACCTCTTTGTTGGGATGCATTGCTCCTGGTCTTGGGGGAGGTGATCCTTGAATATTAGCCAGCTTTCTTGGGCCCCTCTTCTCTCCAGGGCTTTATCCCACAGCACTCTACCAAACAGCTCTCTGAAGAGACCAAGGTCTGCTCTTCTGAATTCCACGTTAGTGAGCTTGTTGTGCACCATCCTGGCTTCCCTAAGGATCTCGAACTCCACCATTTCATGGTCACTGCAGCCAAGGCTGCCCTTGAAGTTCACATTCCCCACCAGTGTCTCCTTGTTGCTGACAGGTTCCAGCATAGCACCTCTTCTCATTGTCTCCTCTATCACTTAGAGAAGGAAGTTATCAGCAACACAGTCCATGAAATTCCTGGATTGCTTATGCCCTGTTGTGTTGTCCTTCCAACAGATACTGGGGTCATTGAAGTCCCCCACATGGATCAGAGCTTCTGAATGTGAGGCTGCTGCCATCTGTCTGTAGAGAGCCTCATCTGCTCAGTCGTCTTTGGTGGCCAGTAGCAAACCCCCAGTACAATGTCACCTGTCTGTGCCCTCCCTTTAATCCTGACCCATAAGGTTTGGGTCTGTTCCCCATCCATCTGCAGGCAGAGCTCCATGTACTGCAGCTGGTCACTGACACTGAGGGTGACACCCTCTTCTCATCTCCCCTGCCTGTCCTTCCTAAAGAGCCTTTATCCTTCCATTCCAACTCTGCAGTCACAGGAACCATCCCACCATGTCTCCGTGATGCCAAAAAGATCGCAGCCCTGCAGGCATGCACATGTGTATAACTCCTCTTGTTTATTCCCCATATTGTTTTTTCCACATGCCACTTGTATAGGGGCATTGAGATTGGGATCCTGATGAATCTGACTTAGTGGCTGGAGCAGCTGGAATTCCTTCATGCTCCAAAGGAATGGTGTATCTCAGGGTTATTATGAGGCATGAAGGCTCTGCAGTCAGCAATCCTGTGGCATCCAGAATTACTGCCGTCACATTTCATCTTTGTTGGTGCTGTGGAGGTCAGATGTGCTGGTGACCCTTTTTTCTGTGTTTAATGGCTCCACCACTCATGATTTTCATCCAACAGAATCATATTGATTGGAATCGGAGGAAATAAGATTGCACACAGAAGTCTGCACATAGCCTCTATTTGTATAAATTTGCATTTACATTATATTTGCATCTGGGGGAGAGCCCACATACTGTATTTTTCACAGTGCAGCTGCAATGTCTTTGGAGCCTGGGTGCAGTGGTTGAACATATGTTATTCAGTGCCAGACTAGTTTAGCTCTTTTAAAATCATCAGGAATTGAGTAGTAGATTAATTAAAAACTGTAGTGTTTATTTGTAATTCTAGCACTTCCTCTTCTTCTTGTTGAGCCATCATTTTATATTAGGATTGAAATCCTAATTTTAGTTGCATTTACAGGCAGAGCATTAATTTGAGAAAACAGATTTTAAAATTCTAAATATGACTGCCAAAATGGTGTCAGAATAGTTAGGTAAAACGAGCAGATGATAAAACACATGAGTGTATGATGAGTATTTCAAGAGTTAGAAGAGACTGTTAGGTAAGGACATAACAAGGTACCACTTTTTCAGTGATGGAAAGAGAGAACCAGTGAAAGGCAGCTGAAATATAACCAATAGCAACACAAAAAAAAGGCAGTATGCGAAAGCAAGCTGAACACACATTTAAAACATGTGCTGAATGATTCTACCAAACCTGAAGATGAGAAGAGCAGGTCTGAAAAAATAATTGTTTTGTGGAAATGAGCGTTAGGAGGGTTCAGGCAGTCACAACAGGGAGCTGCTGCAGGTTTTACCCTATCCTTAATCATCAGAAGATTTAGTCTAAATGTCTATGAAAACCTAGGTCAGAAAATCTCTTAGTCTTAGGTATGTGTTTTCACCAAAAAAACATGCAAATATCATTCCTGGTATCACTGGAAACTAATTGGATAGAAAATGTACTGTTAGAGAACAAAGATGTTAATAGATAATTCCAAAGATTCTCCTCTCAGTACATGCTTTCCAGATGACTAATTTTTTGCAAATAGGAGCAACCAATTGGAGAAACATGTTATTTCTTGTCTCTGATGAATATAATTAATTGACAAAATCTAATAAAAATGTAATATTGTCTGGAAACTATCTTCAAACTTTACCATGTCTTTACCAAGGGCTTTCTGAAGGTGATTATCTATAGGAAAGCAACAGTCTGTCTTTGACTCAGTAAAGGCTCTTGATTTTTGTCAATTTCAAAAGAAAACTCTTCATTCCAGTTTGTGTCAACTATTAAATATAAAAAAGCCCCATATTCTCAATTGCAAGCCAGTCTGGGAAACACAGGGATCTTTTCCATATTAAACTCACTGGAAACAAATTCAGAGGTCAACAAAATGCTAATAGATCAAAGGCTGGTGTGAAGGTAGAATAGCTTGCAATTCTGAAATTAATTGATATATTAATATGTCACTGTAGCCACTTATCTGCATCTTCATGTATTGGTATTATGTACACCTTTGAATCACTCATTACTGATGCATATTGCCTGGCATGATGCAGGCTGGTCACCACCTTCTGAAGGTGTCTTCACCACTAGAAGGAGTTTTGTATTTCAGATCATTCTGTGTGATCTTCTCCCATAATTTCATTAAAGAACTGTAAGCTAGTACCCTTAGTACTTTGCTGTAACCATTGGTTTAACCATGTATTATTTGGAGGCTCACTTCCTTTTCACCCTTGATTTTTGTTCCTGCTGGCTTGCTTGAAGGCTGTATAGTTCTTACACTGGAATTGTTTCCCATAACCCCAATCCTGCCAGTGAAAATTTTATAGACCTGCATCATATACCTCTTGTCAGTTGTCTCTGTTTCAGGCTGAGCAATCTGTATCTATTTAAGTTATTGCCTACACAGCAGCTCTCCTGGAAGCTTTGATCATGTTTTATGTGTACCAATTTTCACCTGCTATTTTATCATTCATGCCATGTCATTAGAGTCATCTGCCACTCTTTATTATCTTTTTACCTAGCTTTACCCTTAACTTTTTCACCCTGAACAGCTTTTTTCACTGATTACTTCCTTAAGTTTGAATCCCAAGAATTTATTCCCCTTTATCAATATGAGGGCATGTTCCCTTATTTTATGATAACTTTAAGAGCTTTTGGAGAGAAATCTGGTCAAAATGCTTTTATTAAATTAAATACATACAGCAAACAGATCTTTTTTGTCCATCTTCTTCCTTTTCAGCATAATGTAGTAGCTCTGTTAGATGGCACTTGCCTATACAAAATCTATGTGATTTTTCCCAAGTAATTAGCACAAATAATTTCTTCCTCATATAAACTTATTGATCAGTATTTCATTGCACCCAACTGGAATCCTGTCCAAAAGTGGCCCCACAGAAGCCTGGTACTGTAATACAGAAGTAATTGTAAATTTAAAGTTGTTCATCAGTTCAGCATTTTGAGAGCTCTTGGGTGAACACCATGAAGAGTTTGCAATTTATTAATATCATTTTTTTTTATTTACTGCCTTATCTCTTGACATTTTATTCTGAGTTAGAGCCTTCACTGAGTTTCTCAGACTCCTGTTGTGGAAATCTTTCACGAGTTCCTCTCAAGGTAGAGTAAAAAGAAATTCACTCCATTTTTTTTAGTACTGTACCTAGGCCAGTGAAATAATGCAGTCACAGCATGGGTTCTGGTTGTTGTGGTCACTGTTTCACAAGGAACACATTATAACTGTTATAGGTTTGAGACACAGAAACTCCACAAAGCTGGGTTTGCAGATCTGCAATAATTTATAAATGTTTCCTGGCCACCTGATGCTTTTTAAGACGAATCTCTGCACAACTCTAGTAGGATCTAACTACTTTGGTTTAAATATTAGCCAACACTCACTCCTTCAGCCATATTATTATCTTCTCTTGTTTAAAATTGTTTCCAACTTCACTTCAAAGGTGACTGTTAATCAACTTCTGTTACTAACTTCTTTAAAATTTCTCTGGTATAAGAAAATACATATACCTCTAAATACCAATCAGATAGTAATTGTCCAAGTGATAGCCAGCATCATGGTGGCTTCAAAATTTGTTGGGGAACAAAAAAATGGTCTAGCAATCCATTATCAATATTGGATTTTATAGCTTCCTTTCTGTTTTATCTCCACAGGATACTCACTTAAATGTAATTTAAAGGTTAGATGCTTCCTTATACTTGTGTGGCCAAGAGCTAAATTGTGTTGTAAGGGAACTGTGGCTTAAAATGACTGAGCGATAGCAAATTGACATTTTCTACCACTCTTTCTGCAGAAAAATGTCCAAGTGTTACTATAAAATTGAATTACTAAAGTTTCTAATAGCTATTAATGACTTTATAATGGTTTTTCTTGCAGCAAAAATACTTTTAAAACCAACCTGACTAGCAGTCCTTTCTTGTTGCTGTCATTGTTATAATAATAACTGTGTTTTCTTTCTAACCAGTGGAGGAGGTTGAACTACTTAGTTTTATTTCTACTCCTAAATATTCTGACTCAGTGTGGCATGGAGCATGACTCTTAGCAATGATAGCAATGGTTATAATAGTAAGACAAACAGTGCTTAATGGCAATTGAGGTTCTTAATTAATAACATTTTAAATCCTAGGACAATCTGTTCATTAAACACTGCAGCAAAGCTGCTCAAAATTCATGCCTTTTATTCCGATGGTACCCAGAGTCATTGCTCTTCTAACAGGTTTCACCAGTCTATCTGTTAAATCTGACAAATATAAACTGCTTTGCCACTATACCTAGGGGGAAAAAAAAAGACACATATTTATTTTAGAGCCTGGCTCTAAATCTACATCTTCCTGGCTGTTGAATCTACATCTTGGTTCAGCTGGTAGCTGCGTCACTACTAAGCCTTTGTTGCAGAATGACACAAGAAAGAAATTACATGGCTGTAGTTAGCATCTGGGAGATTTGCCTCCAAGGCATCAAATAGCACCCAGAAGGATTAATGGCACCTCCTTACCACCTACAGCAAGGCCAAGAGCAGGAGCATCTTCTGCATGTGGCCCTTTTGACTGAAGAATAAGGAACAGCATCTCAGTGTCTGCCACCGGGGGCTGCAGCTGCTTTGGGGACCCATAAGCATCCAGAGAGATGGGGCTTCACTTTGGTGGCAGATCATGGCAGGGAAAACATAGTTGAGAGGTTACCTGAAGCAGCAGGATTTCTGCCAGGTCCTGGTGCACCATTCTATCTGCTAAAAGTTAGGAACAGCTATATAACACTTGGTAGCTGAAGAGCATCTTCTGTGGAAGTTGAAGGTATTCCAGCTGCTACTCTGTCCATCTGTGCTAGCACATGCTCCAGCTCACACGACAGAGAAGAAGCTGGTCTTTGGCAAAGCATTTCCACTTCTCTCATCATTGCAGAGGTGTCTGTCCCATCTGCCTTCTGCTGCAGACAACTGTAATTTGAGAATAGCACTCTGGCACTGAGGACTGAGAGCTGTGATTGGATAAGTACTAGAATCAAGCCTAAAATGAAAGTCTAGTTAAATTAAGAAATGTTTGCTGTCAGAAAGGTCTACCTCAGGCTGTTACTTTTTATCAATCATTTTCCACCAGAAATCTTTCCTAGATAAGTACTTGCAGTTCACATTTAAGATACATCTTAACCTTTCAGGTAAATGCTAAGTGATCTTCTTTGCCTTATGATTGCTGATTCTTTTAAAAAGTCAGGAACAAATCATCAGATATCTTTAAATGAACATCTGTACAGTGCCAGATGTCATTCATCAAGGTTGGTATATTAGGACTGAGGTTTTTTTCCTTTGCCAGTATTATTCACAAAGATGGCATACTTTGTATTTAGAGCATTCTGCTCTTGTGACAGCAATGCAATATAAATTTCCCACCTGATCCCAGTCATTCTGTTCTCAGTTCAAGTATTTCTTTCAAGGACTGTGGGTCTTGGGCAGTTTCTTGGTGAGAGAAACATTACAGAGAGAAAAATTCACTTTCATTTTGCATGGTGCACCAGGACCAGACAAATACCTATCCCAGAGCAGCTTTCGTTTCTTTAAAATTATTTTTCCCTTAAAATATAAGTTCATACAAGAGTTTCAGTATTGCTTATGTAGCTTTCTGTGGTCATCATGGTGTTGATAGTTTTGGTAAACTTTATTAATAACCACCTTGAGCCACATTCAGTAAAAGACTTTGATGTCTTAAAGTTATTGAGGGCAAAATCTGCAGCTAAATTCCAAATCCTCAAACAGATCAGAAATTTTTGCTACACTGCAGAGCTTGGGCTTGCAGGGCAGTCATGCCACTCAAAAGAGCTGAAAACCCACTCCTCAATGTTCCTGAGCTGAATGTGCAGGTGCTGTTTGCCCCACCTCCACATTATGCACTTCTTAAAGCAGAAAAGTTCAAAATCCCAAGTCCAGGGAGTAATTCACATCATTCCCTTCTGCTGTCAAACGAGAAAGGAGTCTGATGAAGGAACCCCTCTGATGCCACCTATTGGTAGAAGACCATTGTGCAAGTAAAAATAACATTATTAGGAATTCTGGGAATTCCCATAAGTTAACAAATAAGATCTGTGTCCAGTGGTTATGGCACACAGCAACGGAAAGAGGAGGAAAAGGCTGATCTCTATCTTCTGGGCTTGTTATATCCCTGGTTGTATTCATTCCATAATTAAAAATTATATACATTCAGTAGCTGCATAGGAAAGCACCAGAGAATATTTCAATACTAAACTAGAACAACTTCCCTTCCAAACAAACATTGCAATTTTCCTAGGGTTTTTTCAGTGATGGATCTGCGACAGAAATACTGAAATATATGCTCATCAAAACATGCTGTAACATTTATAATCCCTGGGAGAGAGGGGAGAAAGAGCAAGCTGATTAGCATGTGTATTTGGTGGTGAACTTCCAAGAAGAAAACATTAATTGACTTCTGAGATTGTTATGTAGATTTACGCTCACTTCGTTTTAAGCTGAAATATTTACCCAGTTAAAGATGTATGCCATGGCTGCAGTACATCGTGTTCTGGAACTCAATGAGTGGTTATCTCCCTGAAATTCTTGCTTTAGGTTTTAGGAGTGATTATTTGAAGTGTTCATTTGATGGTTTTAACTAATCTGAGGATTTACTGCTAATGTTCTGATAAGTTTTTACATGATTTCATTTTGACCGTGATTTGATAGCTGTGCTTATTAAGTCTTAAGTGATTGGGGAGTAGATTGTAGAAGGCTTAAGTATCGTGTCCTCTTTGAATTGATTCCTGCTTATTTATTACTTTTAATAAAATTAATGAAAAGCATATTCAGTCACTTTTTCTTCAATATATGGTTTTAGACGTGCAATTGGGAAGGAACTAATTACTTTCCTTTACCTATGGCTCACTCTGGGAGAGTTAATAAGATGAACAGGAGGGAATTATCCAGTATGAATGAGTGAATACACACTGGTTCTAAGAGCCTGGTAACTGCAGACATGGCTTGGTAAAAGCAGAGGTATCATTAATTTCAACTGTAATCAGAGTGCCCTTTTCCAGTACGATTTCCTGTCACAGAATGGCCAATAAAAAAGAAGTTTCAGTCCAGAAGAATGTTTTCGGCATATGATCTTAATTCAAATCAGATTAAAAACAACTTTTTATAAAAATTTCCTATGAAGCAGAAATTCCCCAGAGCCAGCAACTGTTCTGTGAAAATGACATTCTTGTCAGTTTTTCTAATAGCTGTAACTTTGATTTATGAGAGCAGTTGCAGGGGGTTTCAGTATTCTCCTACCCACAGCAGTTCTGTTGGTGGGATGCCAAGATACTGACCCTGATGCTCAGAGGATCTGTAGCTCTGGGATAGGCACGAACCTGTTTTGGCTCCATGGGAACTATGATGAGTCTGAGATGCTTTGAATGAAGTATTTTAGGCTTACTGAGCCAGTGGTTCCAAGAAGTTTTTCTCTTCACAAAGTGTCTGAAACTCCTGAAGACACTTACAGGTTTATAAAATGTCCTAATATATCTTGCAATCAACTGAAACAGTGCAGTTTTTAATAATTCTCAGTTGCATATCTCACCCCTGGGCTGAACTGATTACACTGCAGTCTAGCCTTCATTTTGAAAATTAAGTTTCAAAATGTGCCCCAAAGACTTCAAATACTTTCAAACATCTTTTTCTGTTTTTTCAGCTGAGCCTACAAAGACACTGAAACAACAGTTCCAATGAGTTAATCCTCCTGATCTCTTCTGGATGATTAACTGGAAAAGGTGGAAGTTCACCAAGTCACATGTTCAACGGACCACCTCACCATTACAGCAGAGAATTTTCTGCAGTATTAGAAAATATCTGCAGAGCCAGCAGATTCCTCATCTCCCAGTTGTCATCGTACTTCAACAGGGAGGAAAGCCCTGGCCACCAACTACTGCTTCCTAAGTGAAGTGTCAGCATGTAGTGTCATCTGATGTACAACCTATCCAAGGTCTACAGCAGTGGAAACTGCAGCCTGCAGCTAACTCTCTGCATCAGCAGAACATGGAGAACAGGGAGAGCAGCACTCCAGTTCTTCAAAATACAAAACTCTGCCTTCCAGAACAATAACCTGGATAGGGAGGATCAGAGATGGTAGCCAAACAGAAGCGGGAAGGAAGCACTTCCATTCAGAAAAGATCAGCACTGGTACTCCTGTCAGCCAGGTTTTGAAAAAAAAGAAATAAAACAACAAAAATTTCAAGTGGGATTCAGATTGAAATTCAGACCCCTAGATTTAGGTTTCTGCCATGTCAGCCTACAGCATATGAATCAGGATCATACAGCCAATAAAACATAGAAAACCAGTGCCATATGGTATACCTTACAGCCTCTGAAAAATCTCTGTGTGTGGGTGGTAGTGAAGGGATGGAGCCTTTGGGACAACTTTTGGAGACCCAGTCATGTTTCCCATAGCTCCTAACAAGATGCTAGTTTACTGTCTAATAGTTTGCAGATGATTTATACCCTGGCTGTTTAAGCAATTGTGGTAGCCAACAGACAGCTTGAGTCATTTGCCTACATTTGGTACTCTGGGATGAGCCCCTGAGAGAGCTGAAAGGCAGGTGTGACACAGGACTGATGAGTGTCACACACATCCTGAAACGTTATCTGGAGATCAGGTAGTATGCCTCAGAGCTGTCCAGAATGCACTGGACATCTACAAGTGAGCAACTAATTTCAGCTTAGAAGTAAATCACACTTCATTGAAGTACAGAGACCTGTTCACCTCACTACATTTTAAGTCACATTTGCTGAACTGAACAGCTCTCCATATGCATTAACTCTATCCCCACTCTCTGCAGAGATTAAAGATCTTACTCAAAAGGTGAACATTGTAAGTTCACCTACATTTTTAGGTGTCTGGAGCTGGAATTTAATATGACATTTAACATTTTTTATTTTAAAAAAATCTTGGCTATGTGTTAGATGCCAGTGAGACTGTGGATACCAAACAGGATGGTGAATCTCAGTTAAAAAAAACCAAAAATCCCTGAAATTCCTAAAGAAAGTGCATATAGTGCCAGATAGGGCTGTTTTATTCAAGCACACCCAAAACCCCTGTATGAGTTCTGAATACCTGGCACCTGAAGATTAGATGCTGCACTGCATCAGGCACTCATCATGGATCTGAACGTCTGTCTGTATTTAGGACCTCAAGCAGCTTTGTAATGTCTTCTGTGATGGATTCAAAAGGAGTAGAGAAATTATAAGACTGAGCTTCATTTGTCCCAAATTGTGTAAACCACAGATGCTTCATATTTAATAAAAAAGTACCACTTGATGTTGACTTCCTGTGGTCCTTTTTATTGAGTGTTACTTTCCAATGCACCCTGTGAGAGAATAATAATAAGCTCTGCCACACTTGCTGCACAGAACCCATTAAAACATATTCTGTCCTTGCCCTGTGAAGATACCACCCCTGAGAGGTGGTACGAACACTGATTTTCAGAAAATAAAGAAGAGAATTTCTTGCCAAAGAGCAAATATAAATTTCAGAAGTCACATGCACCACTGTGGTACTTCAGAGAACACATTGCAAACTTTGATGATAATTGAAGCAATCTGTCTGCTGCTTGTCAAACTGAACATTCAAATGCCCATTTGAATGCTCTCTGATTTCATAGAATTGTATCCAAAGGTGCCCTCCCTCATTTTTTTACCAGAAACTTCAAAGTAATCTCAAAAAATTTAGTCCACAGCACATCATATGTCACCTGTTAGTGACTCTGAACTGGCTTGGGAGAACAATGAAAGTTTACATTTCTTCCTATAAACAATTTTCTGAATAAGTCTGGGAAAATACTCCTCCTCATGCTGCTCTGTCCATGGCTACAGGGAACTGTGTTTGGCTGCAATGCACCTTGAGAGCTGCAGGTTCAGCTCCAGATTTGCAAGTGGTCTTAGACGACTCTAACAGAAGCAATGGGACCAGAGTCGCAACAGACATAGCACAAAAGCTGGATACAGCATCAAACAGGTAAAAAAGGTGCAGGGTTTTGAACATTCCACAGCAACAACTACCCCTGAAAACCTGGAACGGTCCTATTGGTAGCAGAGGAAAGGAAGAAAATTAAAATGGTTTAAGGCTTTGATGATGTCAGGTATTAAGTTCAGCTTTTACTTTAATGATATCCTTAATCCTTTTCCTTTTTAGTTAGGAGTTTTATAAGAAAAGCTCTTGTGTGACTGTATTTGAAAAGACTAATTTCTTGCTTTCAGGGGATAAAAATAGTTGAGAGAAGGTAGAGCTCGTTGCTGCTGCTAAAACTTGCTTCCTTGCCAAGCAAGATCAACACACAGGATAAAAGAGCAGAGCAGAGCCTCCACTTTTGTCTCTGGTGCTGCCTGGAGGCAGCTGTGCTGGGGGCACTCCTCAGTCACCACACTGGTGCTGGTGCTGTCCCAGTACTAGCAGCTCTTGCTGGCACTGCCACACTGCCTGACGCCCTCGATGCACCTGCCCCTCGTGGCACCACTGCTTGTGACAATATCACTCTGCAGGACCGTGCAGCCTGAGTGCAGATTGCTCTGCTGGCACTGGAGGAAGTTAGAGACTGGCACTGGGTTGCTGCCTTTTGAAGGATGTTTTTGTGAGGCTTAATGGTGTTCTGTGCAAAGGCCCCAGAATGGCTTCTGAATGAACATCTTTCAGGACTTGGAGGCAAAAGCACCACTTGATTGAGTTCAGTTTATGAGTCTGTTAATTAATTCAGATAAGGCTAATTAGCACAGCACTACAGCACTATGGCCCTGCTCCTTGCAGGGCCAATAAGAATTTATGAACCTCACAGTTCTACCTCCACATTAAAGCCTGAGAATTTCTCCCTGTTTGGCAGGGACCAGGGCACTTCGGGCACCTTGGAGAGGCTGAGTTAGTGATGCAGACAGGGACCCACAGTTTTCACTGTCCGAGAGCTGCTGCTTCTCCTAGTCCATACCCAGGCCAATCATACCCACTGTGTGTTATATCCAGTTTGATAAAGACCAAGATGGGTTTTTTTGTTTCATGTTGGAAGAGTTAGCTGCTTTTCAGCTGATTCTAGCATCTCCATTTATAGGCAGTGACTTATGTTTGACTGAGTTGTCAGACAGTGTGTCATTCCTGTATTAGTCATAATTTAGTTATATGTTTCTGCATAATTTTAATGTATGTCAGATATGATTCATCTGGGATGCTATTTTTGCTATCCCACAGAACTTACCCAACTGATATTCCAGGATAATGTAGGTCTTCGGAGAACCTTAGAATAGCAAACATATTTAAGCACCAGAAGAAAAATAAAAAATAAAAAGAGGACAATGTCAAACCAAGACTGTGAAGTTGAGGATGGGGTTAAAAAAGGATAAAAAATTAGTAAGAATGAACAGATGCTATGTGTGCCTAGCTCAAGAATTTTAGCTTACAAGGTCAGTCATCTGGCATCCCACAATGTTAAACTGTGGATACCTTCACAGAGAAAATCACTGCAACTCAGGACAGGCATCTATGATAAATAAGAAAAATTACCCTCATCAGACACCCTTTCTGTTTTTTCTATAGAGTCTAAATAACCAGCTACGTTTTCAGAAGTCAAGGGTTCAGCAGATAAGCCCCGCTTAGGCTAATTCAAAATTGAAAGAATAAAGATTTAGTTTAAATCCTTTTCCTATCTTAGGCTTTCTTGAGTAATTAGAAATGGCAAACAAATAACATACATGCTACTGACACATCCTATTCTTCCCCTGCTAACTGGCATATCAGTTATGTGGAGCAGCCACCAATAACACTGCTACTGAACAAACCAGGCCTGAGTCCTCCAGGGGATCCATAAGGTGAAAATCTCATTAAGTTCAACAAGGCCAAGTGCACTTGGCTCAGGACCATCTCCAGAATCAGTACAGACTGAATTACAATTCCTGAAATTTTCAAATATTAAAAAGTTTTGTCTGCCTGCACTGCTTCAGGAATGAACTATCTGTGGGAAGGCCAGAGCATGGCTCAGTTGGGAATATTCAAGCCACAGACAGAAGGACCTTATCTATGTAAATAAGTGACACAGAAGCAAAATAAATGTCTGCCTACACAGATAAGTAGATAGATGCAACTCTGTCCAAAAGCTTTCCCTTTGATTTGGGGGAGGGACTTTAACATTCCTGTGAGTGAACAGAGCAGTATGATTACAGAGACCCCTCTCTCTTTCTGTCTGTCAGCTTCCCAATGCCACATGTGGTGCTCCAGCAGGAGATCCTGAAAAATTCCCATACCTAATATTCAGTAACTGAACATATAAGGACTCTGAATTCAAGTTCCCATTTTGACTCAGACAACACAGAGATTTTGAGCCCTCAAGCTGAAACTGCATCAGCGAAGCATGATGTAGTGTGTGAGGGCAAGAATGTAGTGCCAAATACCCAAAAGGGCTGGTAACGCTGTTCTGTTTCTGTAGGAAGCTTTGGCGGGCAAATATATGTAGAAATGTCAACAGTTATAATTAATTTCTTTCTTGTTCGATCAGCAACAAAATCTCTTCAAAAATGGACTGTCTGTGACAGCTCTACTGAAAAATTGTACCATGACTAGACCTATTAATCACGGTGTGACTGTAACACCTTAAAATGAAATCAATTCAAAATAATTGAAGCCTTTCTAAAGACCTGACTCAGGTTCTTGCACTGATTCTGGTCATGTCCAGCTGAGATAAGATGAGGGAATGATGACTTACTCAATTCATATACTTATTCTCTAAGACAGATGAAAAAAAAGGAGGTGTGCATGCTTCATAGATATGCCAATTATTTATGCTTGAAAAACTTGCTTTTAATGTAAGTACTTAAGAATTGAACCATCAACGATAAATAAAATACTGGTTTTACTTAATATAGATATAGATACAGAGCTATAGTTCACACACCATGGGATTAGAAAGCACTTAGATCATCCATTTCCCATCACTCCCCAAGGCAGGTTCAGCTATACTTCTACCAGTCTTGATGGATGTTTAAAGACTTGTGACTTTTTGTCCTTTTCTTCATAAAATACAGACAAGACTTCATTCCTTTTCTCTTTATAGCTAATTTCTTGAAAAGTGATCATATGTCTGCCTTAAGTTATATCTTTCCTTAACTAAAAAACTCCATGGCTTCCATTAGCTTTTTCTCATTCACAGTATTTGCTAAATCATGCTTGCTATGTACTTCTCTGCATTTATGCATATTTTACTGAAAATAAGTAATAAAGACTTCTTATAAACCCACTCAGATTTTACCAGGATCAAATAGGAAGAACTATTTCATGTCCCTCACAAAAAAATAACTCTGCCTATCCATCCAAGAACACACCTTTTATGACAAGTGGCAAAACAATACTGCTTCGTACTTGCCTTATATGTCTCTGTAATCCCTTGTGCTACTCACTAAGGTGCTGTCCAGCCAGTTTTTCTGTACCCTGTATTTGTGCAATCTACAGCTTCTGTCTTCAGGTCACACTTGGCTCTTGCTCTCAAGGAAATGTGCCCTGTTTGGGTTGCATCATTTCCCTTTGATACATTCTTCACTCCTGGCAGTGAATATTCAACAGTTATTCTCCAAGAAGTTTTCCAACAGCAGCCCATCCAACAAAGACCTACTGTGTATCTTCCTAGTTTGTCTTCAAAAATTATAGATAATACAGCTATAAGAGCCTTTGTAACACAGAGTGTGCTACTGGGCTGCATTAGATTGGTTTGATATATGTTTGACAAAGTTTTTGCTAAAAGTTTTCTTCTCTTATCTTCTAGGTGTTTACACAAGGTTTACTTCATTATATTGCAATATCTTTGCAAAAATGAAAAGTACCTAATCTCATAATTCCTTGTCTTGGGACAGTGGAGGCGGGAGTTTTCCCTTTGAAAAAGACAGGCATTTTTTTTGTCAATTATTTGGTCTTCTGGAAGCTTAACTCAGCTCCAGTTCCTTCAGATTTTCAAAAGTACCTACCTGCAGGTTTGAAAGACTTTATATCACTCAGATGATATAGGGTACATTTTTGTGTTATCTGGCTTGTGGCTTTAAGCTAGACACCTGACAAAAATTAACCTTTTCAGTGAAGACTGTTGCAAAAAAAGAGAATGAATACTCTGACCTTTTTACTGTCATTTGCTAATATATTTCCATTTCTATTGAGCAGATGCTTAACTTGCTCTTTTTCTTCTCAGCTAATTCACTTTCCTAAAATCTTTGTTCTTTGTTTATGTTTTGCATTTCCCCCCTGTATCTTATGGTCATCTATTCATATTTTGATAGGTTTGTTTATGTGGAAGATAAAGGGGAAGAAGAGGAGAAAAGAGATCATTTCTTCCCGAGCTTTTGGGCAGTATCAATGCTTTAGTCAATCTTCTTTCTTACACCATTTCCAGGCTTTGAACTAAACTGCTGTGTGCTAATATCGTTGTTATGGTTTTGCTTCATATGGACAGAGTAGCTGATGTGGCCACTGCTGCATAACATAGACTGGATAATTTTGCTGGTTTTCCTTTCTTCACTAGATAAAAGTACAGTTCTCCAGCACACTGTGCATGCAACAAAAACCTGCACTGAGATTACCTAAGGGATAAAGCAACACACAGGTACAACTAACAATGCATACAAGGGAGCAATGCAAACAAACAGCACATGTGACTTCTGAAACAGGTGATGATGTACTACCATAGGTCTCACCTTGGAAGTAACAATTAATTGTGGAGACAATTCAGTCAATGTTTTAAGGCACCCATAATTCCACCGTCACATGTGCATTCAAAAATCACCCAGAAAGGCATATTTGATATAATAAAACAAACAAAAAGTCCCCACGAAAACTCAAACTCAATCAATTTAACTATCTGGAGTACAGATACTGGTATCAGTACTAACTACTTATGGTTCTATCTAGAGAATCCAGAGGTTTATGCTGAGAGCAAGAAGATGGATGTTGTGTACGTCATACAAGGTAACATGCTCTCAGATATTCTAGAACTATTGCTCCAGAAGAGTTCAGATTTGTGACTTATCTGCCAGCCTGGATGCCCAAGATATCAAAGAGCATCTCAAATCATGCTAGATGCATGCCTGTATTTGGACACCCAAATCCCACCTCTAAACGTCATCCTCATTTGAATTTCTGACAAAAATCAAAAGCTGGATGAATATTTGCATATGGAAATTGAAATTGCAAAAAGGCATTATTTAAACCTTAAAACATGTGAAAGTAAAAATCGTGGTTGACACAGAGCTGATCTTTAACTATTGTAAGATGCATCCAAAAATCCTTTCTTTGCAGCCAACACAAGAATCAGGTCCGCACACGATTCACAGAACTGCTGTGTGCTCCCACAAGGAGAGCAAAAAACATTTTTGGAGTATTACTGGTGAGAGCATAAAAGGCTATTCATCTTTGCAGAGACTTCATATTTGTTTTTCGGGCTACATACCGGACAGATTTTTAAAACTCAGTCTATATTTGAAAGTGGTTTTGTTTTGTCAGTTTATGGACAACATGTCTTTGGGATTGATGAGGTTCCAAAGCTGTATGCTAAGCAAGACTGAAGATAATGAATGAAGAGGTCTCTGAGGGTAAAGGAGGGATGACAAGTGATATAAAGAAGTGGTGTCCCACAGGTATGCACTCCTTGGTTGTCAGCTGCTTTCTAAAGGCAATTAAGAAAACAACTGAGGCCTGAGGGAAACTCCTCTGGAGTCAGTTGTACTCAGTACATCCACCCCATTCAATTGTGCTCCCTAGGGATGCATTTTACTGTAACAGTGCAATACATTTATATTCCTTCTCATATTTATGGAAGGATGGATATATATACATGTGGATAGTGTAGGCAGACACAGCTTCTCTGCCTGTGTCTGCCCCAAACTGGCCAGACACAAGTTAGTTTTGACACAGAAGAGATAGGGTGTTTTGCAGGATCCATGTCAGCAAGACTGATTGTCTCAGGTTAAAATCTGTACACAGCATCTAGATTCAATCTGGCTCCTTCCTAGATAGCTCAGAGAGCATGAGTTCAGGCTACAGAGAGCTTTAGGTATTCCCATTGTGTGTAGAGACTAAATGGAATGAGCCCTCATCACCAATCCCTCTGTCTTAGCTGCACAGCTAACCTGGCACAGGTAACCAACCTCATGCATTTGGACACAGCACAACCCACAGGCTCCTGGAATCCCACTCTGCAAGGATGGGCTCCCAATATTCTTCACATTGCATGAACAGCAAAGGTAGAGCCCTCAGAGGAATGAACAGAAGCAATATTGTTCCTATTCAAGACAATCGAGTTAACTTCTGTTGATACCATGACCCCATAACCCCATCTTTTAAATGAAGAGGCAAATAGATGGAAAAAGAGCTTCCATTTTGGTGCCTGCTTCTTGAATCTTTGTTTCCACATTCATCATTGCCGCACAATAGTTGCCAAGTTAAACAATTGTTGCTTCTATTTGCTCATTCAAGCATAAAGACACATTTCTGTGGTCTTATACAGCTTTTTAATTATTTTGAGTAAACACAATAAGAGTGAAAGCAGCTGAAAAAAGTCAATCAAAGCATACAATCTTCACTCTCTTCTTTGCTTAATTAGTGGTGTGTTAGGGCAGGGTGTAGTGGTTATACAAGATAAGTTACAGGCCTCTTGTGGTCTCAGAAATGTCCTTTTCATTACAGAATCACAAGATGGGTCAGGTTGGAAGGGGCTGCCATGGGTCACCTGGTCCAACCTCCTGCTCAACCAGGAACACCCTAGAGTACACGGCACAGAATTGCATCCAGACACTTCTTGAATATCTCCACAGAGGGAGACTCCACACACTCTCTGGGCAATCTGCTCCAGGGCTCAGTCACCCACACAGTGAAGAAGTTCTTCCTTATACTCAAGTGGAACTTCCTGTGCATCAGTTTCTGCTCACTGCCTCTTGTCCTAGTGACTGGCACCACCAGGAAGAGCCTGGCTCCCTCCTCTTGGCACTATCCCCCTTAGACTTATATTAATTAATTATTTAAATTAATTAATTAAATTAATGAGGTCACCTCTCAGTCGTCTCTTCTCAAGGCTGAGCAGGCCCAACTCCCTCCCCTTTCCTCATAAGAAAGATGCCCCAGTCCAAATATCATCCTCATTGTCCTCTGCTGGAGCCACTGCGTTACCCTTTTCATTACAGTACTATTATGTACACAAAATTAATTTTAAGTTATCAAGTTGCATCACAATTGATACAGGAAAATAGAGCGTGAGAGGGTTGAGATTTCTTACAGAGGAGTTCAATCATTTGTAAGGAACATCTTCCAGCACCACAGCGTCTTGCCAGCTTTGTTCCCCTGCCATTTGTACCTACACCACTTACACAATAGGCACTCTCCAGCTTTATCATGCTGAGACAGGCTTGATCAGACAGATGCTGGGCTGAAATGGGGAAAAACACCTGCCACATGAATACTGATGAACTCTGCAAAGGTACACATAAACACTTATACACGTGAATTACCCACACTATTCAAATAATGGTGACTGGAAGGTCAATCAGTAAATGATGAATCCCCTGTGACACACTGCGGGTCAGAATAGGTGACCTGGGAATCCCCTGTGGCTTTAACTTTGGGGAAAAAAAATCTCAGTCTCACAGAGTAAGTACCCTCTGGTGACCCTCTTTACTGCCATGAATTAAAAGTCATCATGCTGGGTTTTTTTTCACATAGGACAATTATTAAACTGCCAGATATAAAGTCATAAAACACACAAAATCTTCTGAGAGGAAACACCCAAACAAGATATCGTCTTCCAGAAATGTATTCTGTAGGTTCACATTACTTCTTACGTGTATTTTTGGTGTTTATTAAGAAAACATATCTGGAATGACATAAAAATCAGTTCAGCTCAAGGCTGACTAAATTGGGTCACAAGTCTAGAGGTTTATGAATATGTCTTTTGCTAAAGTTGCTACTGATGGAAGAATTTATTTGACCTAAGTAAAAAATGAAGCCCTTCCTATTTCTATTTCTGATATATAACCTCACCATTCTAGGATTTATGAAGCAACAAATGTTTGGGTTTTTGGTTTTGAGGTCTTTTGATTGCTTGGTTGGTTGGTTGTTTTTTTGCTGATACACATTCAAGGAATAATTCTTCAGTGCAAGACAACAAATAAAAACATGTTATCTTTCAAAGTAGTTTCGTTTTATATTTTTAATATTCTTATTCTTCAATGACTTAAGTTACACTTGAAATATGGTTTCAGGAGTTGGTTTCCTGCAGTGTCTTCTTTGCTCCAATGTGAACCAGAGAAAACATCACCTGAAGAAATTTTCAAGGTTTGTGTGTCTAGACTGTAGGACTTGAATTTTAAATGTGTTGAGTTAAACTGTAAAGGCAATGGCTGCATTTATAGCTATATGTCTTCCATATAGTCAGTTCTGCTAAAACATTGATAGTTTTGCTGATCCATGTGTTTAGTTATTTGCTAGATGGCCATAACTGTAGCCCTGGGTGAAGGAAGTTTGGTCAAATACTGAAAATGGGATTTTTAAATGGACTATGTGAAGATTTTTGTTCTGTTTGAGAAAACTCTTTACTGCTATAGGAGGTAAAGAGTTAAAGTTTAAATTCTTAAACTAGGGAAGAAACAAAAAATCTTGTGTTTTGAGTTTTTTTTCTAGGCTGTATATAATTGTCTTTTTTTTCTTAAATGCTGGGGGAAAAAGAAAGCACATATCTATCAATTTTTTTAAAGTTTCCAGGTATTTCTAGGCATCTGGTATGAAAGAAATAAACTGATTCTGATGCACATATTCAAAAACATGTTCCTTGCACAATCTATCTAAAATTGAGTTCCTTTGAAGTAGCTCAAGTTGGCTCTCAGAAATAGAGGTACTCAACATTTTAGAAAGCTTGGACCAAATACACCTCGACCCATGACGGGAAAATAGATTTGTACTTGTAGGAAAGATCCTAGGCCTAATCTGGCAGAAGACTTTCAGTGCATAATTAATGTTCATCCTTGCTACCCCATGCATATAATGGAGATCAAAGTTTCATTTGAGTACAAGTTAATTCAAAGACTTTTTTTCCTTCCCATAACAAAGAACTGGTGTTATTCTGGAATTTGTGATGAGCAATAGGATAGTAAGTAGTGACTCATTTGCACTCTGAGTAATCACACTGGAGCACTTGACCTGTACAGCTAAACCAAACCATACAATTCAACCTAACATTTAAGTTCAAGCATAATTTTCCTGAACACTTTATCTGAAAAATGTCTATCAATTACAGAATGAGTCATCCAAAAGGAGAGAGAATTGCAGAAATATAAGTCATTAACTACAATGTACTCTGCAGAGGAAGATATAGGTAGAAAAGTCTTTCATGAGAACCTTAAGGACAGTAAGGATGCAGTGAGTCAGCACTTTAGAATAGAGTCCACTAAGAATTAAATTTTTAGTCCTAGAAACAGTTATACCCATAGCCAGCTGCAAGCATAAAACACAAGCCTGTGGGAGGCAATGTACCTGTACACATATACACTTAGGCTGCCTAATGGAAGACTTCATCCCATCAGGAACAATGTAGACTACACAGGGTAGATTTAAGGAAATTATGCGACATTCTTGGTCATTCTAACGTTTACAGCACTTTTTTTCCCCCAACTTTCCTAATATTGCACCTGTCTGCTCTGCAGCTCTCATCTTAATAAGCCAGTTATAGCAATCTCAATGTATTCTCTCTGGCCAAACAATTGTGCAAGCCCTGAGAGGTTTGCCATAAAATGCTAGTATTGTTTGGCTCAGTGGTAGATTTTCTCTTTTGTATAGAAATGAAAACATGAAGAAAAAGACTCAGAATTTGGTGAGACACCTGAGCAAATTTTAACAAAATTAAGCCTCATTAGAGTGACAAAAAACCCAAACCAAAACAAGAAAAGATTTACAGGCTACCTATTCTGGTGAGAAATGACTAAAATGTACAAGAAATTAATCTACAAACTCACTTTGCATAGCTTTTTGTACATCAATATGCTTATTCTTTTTTTCTTGGGAGTTTTTTTAGTGACTTGTTTATTTATTTTTTCTTTTGACTACTAGTGGGAAACTCTTCTGTGGTCATTACTTGATTTCCACTACACTTGTGACCCATGCATATTCTTAGCCATTTATGAATGTGTAATACTGAACATTTTACAAAGTTCATTAATCTTCACTCCCAGGTAATTAATGTCAAAGAGACAGACTACTTTTATATGCCCGTAATTAATGTAATTGTAAATGGGGGAAGTAAGGGGGGAAAAAAGCAGCAAGGAAAGTAAATTAATTCTGCAGAGGTCTAGGTAACCTTTTATTGCTTGCTCAGGAGTATGTGAAGCTTCCTTCAAGAGATCATGAACACAAAAATTAATGAAAGGGTAGGAGGGCTTGACAGACTCCAGAGGAAGTTGATGCTCTCCAAAGCAGTTTGAAAAGTAGTTTGTAAAGTAGAGAAAAGTAGAGGTTTGAAAAGCAGAGAAGCAAAATAAATGTTTCTTCAGGTTTGAAGGCATGTAGAAAGCAGAGAACAATGCAATCCTTTGCTACATTTGAAATCCAGCTTCTATCAGCAGTGAATCTGATTTTAAAACTGCTGAACATACTGTATCAGACTTTGTCCTTGCTATTTTCCTGGTGCTGGCCCAGCAAAATATAAAGGGAGGCTCCAGCACAAACAGCCATGGGTTCCCAGGGGGAATTCTGCATAAACATGGAGATAAACACAGCCCTGATATGTCTTCCCCTTAGCCATTATTGTATGGAGGAATTATCCAAGTAACAAAAGGCAAGGGTGTAAAATGTACACACAATAGGTGATTGCTATTAAAGGATTAACATCCTGTTGCCGCAGCTAGATGATATTTTAGGTCTGGTCTAATCTGACTCTGGATGGAGAAAGGATTTAACTAGATCCCTTGTCTAAACAAAAATTGTGCACTCTTTTAAGGTTGTAATGATCTTGTGAGGAAATCTTTATGTGGCATCAATCACCAATTTACTTTAAAACTGGAGTGCTTGGCTGAAGAAAGGTGCTGATTATAAATAGAAACACAGTTGACTGCAGAGTCCTGAATGTCTTTCCTTAGCACCTAAAAATAATTTTCCTGGAAGCTGTAGTTCCTGAACCTATTGTGCCATACCCTTGTCTAGTCATCATTCATCACACAAGAAGAGATCAGAAGGACACTGCAGGGAGCAAAGATACATGTGTGCTTTGAGAATCACATGGTATTAACTGAGAGAAGGGTATGTTTACAGTGGCTTGGTCTTCCAGAGTTTGGACACACTGACACTGTGACTCTGCCTCTTTCACTCTGCCAAACTGTTTGCAGCCCAAGCTCTTTCTTTGAAACAGACTCTTTTGGGGATTTCTCTAAATAATCTGTGAAAAGCGAAAGTTCCCGTTTCCTCAGTGGCACCGATCAGGTAAAGCACTGAAAAGTAACTCAGAAGCAGTGGAAGCTTTAGTATTTGGCACATTTAAATGAAACTATAAACCACAGCAGTAGATCTGAAATAATGAACAATGTTACTGCGACACAAAAGATGAATTAGAAAGTATAATAGGAATTTTTCATTGCTAAAGTTTATGATTTTCTGCTCAGAACACTAATCATCATCGATTTTAAGTACAACTTTAAAAATTTTTTCATCAATCCATTTGACAGAGGTAGAATTTCTCATGGGAAAATTCCACTCTGCAGTATTGCCAAGACAAAGAGCTCAGAAGTAACAAAAGGGGTTTAAAAATCCTAAGTCCTTTTAAAAATAGCTTGTTACATTGAAATTCCACTCCCTAAAACTTTTGTCTGACATTCAGGTCATGATTTGAGGTTCGTTTTAAAGGCTGATCATTTCATTCAGCCTTGGAATTTTACCAGACATATCTGAAGTTTTCCCTCTGTGAAGCTAAGATAGATGTCCTAGCTGAAGAGCAAGAAAAATGTATTCAGATACATACTTGTATCAAAAGCTCTATCCGACTCGTTCCTAAAGCATCTGCACTAGAAATATCAAAGCACTCTGGTAGCACAGCCACATTCCACTGTCTGAGCACACACAGAGAGCAGAAAAAAAGTACAGATTGGGTTATGTGATTTGCAATCTGATTAATAATTATTAATTATACTTTATTTGTAAGTATTTTGTTATAAAAATTGTTATATTGATCAATAAATTTAGCATTTTATGAATTACTAATGTAAAAATCAATTAAATACTGACTGTAAATGCAAATTTATAAAATATCAAAACCCACCTAAATTAATCAGCAAAGAGTATAACACAGAAAAAGCAAAGGGAAAGATAGGAACTAATTCTGAGATAAGCAGTCCATCAGAATAACTCTCTCTATAAATGATGCTATTGTTCTAAGCTGCATTTTGTATGAAAAGCTCAATTATTTATTGACATAGGTAAACTTTCTCTGAGATAAACCAGTTATAAAGATTCTGATTGCATGCTTTCTAAAGATAGTAGAAACATTTCCCTTCTCTGAAAGAAGCTTTGATTCAAATTCTAAAAGTCAAAATTGGCCTAGAGGATTTGGAGAGATCAGCAATGATCCTGAAAATTGGAAAAAAAATAAACCTAAGAAATGGTCTGAAATGCAACAGAATCAATTCCAAAATGCTCCATCTAGGCTGAAGTCTGGATGAGTGACTAGGGAATAAGGGGCAGCACTGCAAAGGACATTCCAATGATGATGGGGACCCCAGTATGAGTAGCAGCAGTCAAAAACAACTCAGTGTTATATGACTTAGTCAATTGTTACATCATCACAGACTGAGCATGTCTGGTCCTGTTTTAAATTAGCAGTTAAGGTGCCCCCACTGCTGTACACAAGCCAGCCTTCCTGATTTCTGTTGTACATGAACTCCTGTTTCAGTTACTGTCCAATTTGTATCATGTCATCACAGCACATGTTCAGAGAGCATGCCCTGCAGCCCACCCCACACATTCCACATTTGTCAAGTGAAATTTCTGAAGGACAGACACCTGGATGTTATTGTGGAATGTTCACTGGAGTCTTCTCTGGATGTATGATGCTATAACATATCATATATCTTATTTAGAGAATGAAAATATGCCATTTTATTCTCCTGTTTCCAGGAAAAATTTCTTTAGGAATTATAGTCAATCAGAAGAGGAGAGGCCAGCAATCAAGGGAGGTGATTCTCCCCCTCCATTCTCATGAGACCCCAACTGACATTCTGTGGGTCTCTTAGAGCAAGTTCAGAGGAGGACCAGGAAAATGGGCAGAGGGTGGGAGCACTTCTCCTACAAAGACAGGCTCAGAGAGCTGGGCTTGTTCAGCCTGGAAAAGACTGTGGGGAGACCTCATTGGAGGTACCTTGAGATATTTTAGCAAAAAACAGGAGGGAGAGGGACTTTTTAGACTGGCAGATAGTAACAGGACAAGGGGCAAATATATTAAATTGATAGAGGTTAGGTTTAGTTTAGATATTAGGAAGAAATTCCTTCCTGGAATTGTTCAAGGCCAGGTTGCACAGGACCCTGAGCAAGCCATTCTAGTTATTGGATCCTTGTCCATGGCAGGAAAGTTGGAACAAGATGGTCTTTTAGGTCCCTTCCTAGCCAAGCCATTCTACGACTATATAATCAAAAGAAAAATACTAGAGAATTAATTTCAGGTGGCTTTTTGCTTTGGAGTCTCTGTGCCCACTTCTTTGTTCTCAAAAACATACTTTCCTACTTCAGAAGAATTTTTTCTTTGCTGTTTCCATGTGAAATGCGAAACTAATGACTAAAATTGACTTCAGGCCCATTCCTGAAAACACTACAATGAAAACTAGGTATTTATAAATGTATAAACAAGTTAAAATCCCCAAATGTTATTTTCGCAGTCTCAGACACAAGAATATATAATTCATCTTTGTCTTTGTAAAGGACTTCAGAATTCAGATTTTGAAGCATTTAAGATGGACAACTGTTCTTTCCAAAGAAGTCCTTTTTTCTTTGCCCTTATCATCTTGCATAAGAACTACAGCTACATCTGCAATTTATTTTTTTCCAAGCATAGGGATATCAGGAAGTCCTAATATGCATCCTCCAGATAAGTGCTCTTTGCTCTCCTTTTCAGCTCCTCCTTCTACTGCTAAGCAAGAGCACTGAATTATTTTACCTTATCTTCTCATTTCCTGTGCCTCACATTATCAAGCCTTTGCATGTTCCAGTTGAATACTTGCAGTCATTACTGTGGTAGCTTTTGAGGGGGAAATATACTTCATTGTGTGTTAGTTACTTACTAAACAAGGGCCTTGTATTGTATTAAAAGAACCAGCACTGCTTTTCTCAGTAATCATTCTTGTTCGGGCTTTTAATTATTCTCTTCCAACTTTACCTTAATATTTGCAGATATTTATAATTCAGAAGGTGATTTTTTTTTTCCCAGCTGTGCATAAATATTGTCATGGCCAAATATAGAATAGTAAAGCAATGTTGTTTGTGTCAGGTGATTATGCAGGGAGAATAAAAAATACTGTCTTCAGTAGGACTGTGCAAATAATTCATTTTTCTATTTAATGGTCCAGCTGAAGAGAAATAAAAACAGCACTTGGAATATTTAAAACTTCCCAATTTTCAAGTGATGTAAAATGAAAAATTTCATTAATAACAAATAATGCTTGTCACCCTGGGTTTTGCAGTGTTCTATGTTTTTACTTCTGTAGTAGAATTTCTCATGCATTTTCTATAAACATAGTCCTTGTTTTTGTAACTGGCCTAGATTGTTTTGAACTTCTAGATTGTTTTTCATTCCTTTCTCCTAAGCTGGAGAAAGATGATAGACTATGTCACTATCCTGTGGAATTGTAGAGGTGGTAACCTCATTGACCAATCCACAATTGTCTTAAGAAAGATACAAATATGAGAGAAGAAAGGCTGGGTTGGTCCTGCCTGGTGGTCCTGACCTGCTGCTCGGAAGTCTGCGTGTTTCTTTTGTGTCTGATAGCGCGACAAATGCTCAATCATTTAGCTTTACGAAACAGTGAGAAAGTACTACCAGGCAACACAGCTTGTTGACATGGTGCCAAAATCTGGATCAATATTAATGCCTAGAAAGATTGCTGTCTTAATTATGCCATTTGCCCGTTTCCAGGTAAACAATTATTCTTTTTAGAGAATCCCTCCAGATGAGGCAGGCAGCCCTCATAGCACTTATTGCAGGACAACCAAAGATCACAGCAGTGACTGGAAGGTGCAGCCAACTCAGGAGTCACGGATCTTGGATGAGAGATCTCGGGAGGGAATCAGCAAAACCAAGTGCAGCAGCAAGGAGCAGTAACAAAGGCAGGCAGATGGAGAACTCTGGGAGAACAAAGAGAAAGCCAGCTGAATAAGAATGAGGTGAGGAGTTCTGAAAGCACAAACATACAAATTATTACTCATTCAGTATCTGAAAAGTGGCAAAAGCTAGGACAGAGCCATCTTCCTATAGCAAATTCATTGATGAGCAGTTCATGGTGTGGTGGGGTAAATAGTGAGTGTTTAATGGTATAAAGCAAAGGCCCTGAGTCTTCATGGGCTAATGGGAAGAATTGCAGAGGAATAAACACACTGCAGACAGCAACATCATCTACTTTCTTTGGCGCTGTAAAGAAGACAGTGTTTTCCTCTGGCTGCACACAGTGCTGAGGGTGTGTCATTAGTGTGTCTTCTCACAGAGGGACACAGGAATGCCAGTGTAATTGTTTTTTTTCTAATGTCTAGCTCTCACTCAGACTTTGAGGGGCTGCTCTAGAGAAGGCAGACTCCCCAAGGTGTCCTGGCACACTGCAGTGGGCAAACCTGGATATGCCAGTGCAGTTACTGTGGTGCTCTTGATCCACATGCACTTGATGTGAGTACATAAAGAAGATCAAAGCCACAACTCTGTCTCAGGCTCCTCCTCTCAGTCTTTCATCTCCTTACCTTCACTTGGCAGAGGCAGCTTCAGTAGTTAATTTCAAGGTATTGATGGTTTATTTTGAAAAGGATGTTAAACCTGCCCTTTGCCATGCTGCTGGCTGGATTAGTGATAAAAAGGATCTGGAAAAAAATGGAATGCACCCTGGGACTTTTCGGAGTGCAGTGTGGAGTTGAGTGTTGTGGTTGCTAGTGGAAAGATGTTCAAAAAGCCCTTGCTCCAGGTAGAACAATGGGATCTTTAAGCCCACAGCACCAATTATGCCTATTATTTCCAGCTTCCACGAAATATGTGTTCACCTAGAGGCAATTTAATTTCTTCTCATATATCAGCATAAATAGCTGCAAATGTGTACAGCAGGATTTGGAATTGTCCAGCAGCTTCTATGTGTCCTGTACAGTGACCTCTGGCCTGGTAGGCATAGGGTAGGAGGAGGAAAGCCAGTACTGCTGGAGCTCTGCTTGTGCTGAGAAAATTTTTATATTTGTTAGTACATTAGAATGGATGGATTTCGTGAAATAGTAAAAACAAAGACATGGAAGTCACTTGTACCCTCAGTACACACTGATCCTTTATTTCTGACTCCAAGAGGTCCAGAGCACCACAGACTAAATTAATCAGGCAGCTGGGGAGGGGGTGTGTATTTAAATTAAAAAATATATGGGTTTCCTACCCATGTTAATCTTTTTATTCACCCTAAAAGGGAAACTTCTAATAATTACTGTATTTTTCTGTGCATATACAGCACTGCAATTACATGATAACTGCATAGTTTGATTATCTGAAAATACAAATTTCATTTTAAAAATGAATCAATTACTAGGGGAGAAGTACAAAAATAACACATGTAACTTTTAATTAAAAAGTATCACTTACCTCATGGGGAAAGAAACAGCTACCACTGACTTCAATATGTGAACAAATTTTCCCAGCTTTTTTTTTTCCAGGTTTTGGTAGGAAAGAAAAGTTGGAATTATCACTGCTGAGACGGGTGTAATTTTCATTGATATAAGGCTGTTGTCGTTCCTTTACATAAAGGGCTTTGTTTTGAACTGATGAAAAGACAAAGCTTTTGGATCACTGCATCTGTTTGCTTTATAAAGTCACCTGGCTTTTCCAGTGCAAGACAGCCCTGCTTGTTGGGTCGCAGGTGGCAAGGAGGGCAGAAACCATTTCTGAGGAAGGTACTGGCTTCATCTGACTACATTAAAGCAACTATATGGGAACTAGTGATGACCAGTTTCTCCTAGTCAAAGGAAAAAACTGTGTTGCTGAACTCTTCCTGGAGTTACCTAAAATAGTACCTTAATCAGGCATTAAAATTACCTGTTCCTCTTCATCAGCTGGAAGGGGAATAAATATTGGAGCAATTAGTTCAGAAGACACCTATCTAGTGTCAAAGGTCAAGAATTTCCATGATCCTTGATACGTACACCTGACCACAAGGAATCTAATTTTCTCTTTTAGAGAACAATGCTTAGCCCTGTGTTAAAAAGTTCAGACTAATATTTTGATGTGACTGGTCTCTACAGAGGTATTTGCTATTGGCAGGTAAAGGGATCAGATAAAATCATTGAGGAGTGTGACAGAAAAACTGTGGGGACTTCCTTTACAAAGAAAAGAGGTGAAAACTCAGGACTCCAGTTACACCGAAGAAAATTCTTGGTTTAACATCCTCTCAAATTAGGAGAAAACAACTTTATTGTTTCTTTCAGCAATCTGAAGCTTGGTGCAAGCAGAGACAATTATTTCATTATTCAGGAGTGACTGTTGTAATGGAAAGAAAATGCTGAAACTCTTATCCCATCCAGGGGCCTCCCCCAGTGTCAGCCTAGTACCCAAGAAGTTCTACAGCTCTACTTTATTCAGAACAGGCAAGTACTAGGTAGTGGTGAACACTTAGTTTTAATATAGGACAATAGAAAGTAAAGACCTTTCTTTCCTTGTGTACCAAATAAATAGTTTGAAATCATGACTTTGAACTTAGGTAGTTGTCATTATCTGCTGAATAAAATCATTCAGCTCAGAGCCACAATTTTTTTCTTCTGGTGGAATTCCTATTAAACTCAAGCAAATCTGCTGGGAAACCCATGGAAGATATACTCTGAAAATCCCTAGGATTAGCCAAAATCTAAACCATTCCATTTTTTCAATCCAAGAGAAAGGGAAACCACAGAGAGCGCACACAGATTGACCACAGCAGGAGCTATGTGGGGTCAGACTGACAGTTCTGGTCAGACTGGACAGTTCTGTCTAGTCCAATATCAAGCATATACTGGAGAGCAGAAAGAAAGAACAATATATTTTTTTATATATTTAGGAAGAGTAGAGATATTTTTCAAGAACAGGCTCAACATCTGCAGTTATTTGTAGCTGAATCAGAACTGGTCACAATGGACTCTTACACCTAAAGTTTTTCAATTGATCTTTAAATACACCTTAAGTTTAGAACCCACTGCTCTGAGGCCAGGAGTTCATTGAATCATAGAAAAGTTTGTTTTAGAGCAAACCTTTCAAAGTCATCTAGTACAAACCCTCTGCAATGAACAGGGACATCTTTCACTAGAGCAGGTGACAGAGCCCTGTCCAATCTGACCGTGATGTTTCCAGGGATGGGACATCTACCACCTGTCTGGGAAACTAATCAAAATCAACCTCTTTTAGTTTAAAATCATTAGCCCTTGTCCTTTACAAATAGTTCTTCAGGACATTAAGAGTTATCATCAAAATCAAATATGAGAAATGTGTCTTTTTTGCTGGTTTTGATCTTAGGTGTTCTCCTTCAATATACCCTGAAAGCTGAGTTAGGAAGACACTATAGAAGACTATAGAAGGAAGAAGGACCTTTATTCTATCATGAATAAACTTTCTGCTAACAGCAAGTTACCCCAAAATGAATTTTTCAGTTTGTTTCCTTTTCAGATATTTTTAAGTAACCCTGCCACCTTGTTTAAGTATTGAGAAGCAGTTTCTGAGACCTTTGCAATATCCTTCCGTCTAAACAGAAGTGTGTCTTTTTCAGATACTTGCCATTGTGATCACAAGGCCAATTATTTCTTTTGATATTTGCAGTTTAAGGAACAGTGCACACATTCCTGTTGTGCAGCTTTGAGAACTTGACACAATAACTGCATTTTACATCTTTTGCTCCTTAGGTTTAATTACCTTTCATCTGCTGACATAATTCTTTTCATTCCGTTCCCCAAATTCATGAAAGTTTGTCTCTTGTATTAGAAGCATCAAAACAAGCTCTGTTCAGTGCTCCACAATCTTCTTTAAAAACTACAGTTTGAAATATTTCTTCAGAATCCATTTCTACCTACGCAAAACTGTGTGAATAAATCATTTACTTTTGCAAGATTCAGCACATTTAATTGCACACACACACGCACAAAATTAATTCAACCCACAGGGTATTTTTCCCTCCTATGTGTGATGCATGTGTGCTCCTTTGGTTGCATTTTGAAAGTTTTAAAGACCTCATGCAAAACCCTGATTTCATTGAAATCAGTGACAAAAACCTTCCTTATCAACCGAATCAGAATTATGCTATTTTTATTAAGCTCACACACAATTAATTCATTGACTCTTATAAAAAATTACACTGAAGTTCTACTAATAGTGAGCCAGAAACTTTTTTGTTGGTCTTGCTTTGACCAAGAAAAGAAAAGGTTTAAACTGCAAAAGTCTCCATATACCCTTTATCAATCTCTAAACTTGTTCCATCTCTACCTGTTCCATATTCCTTGCTTATGTGCTGACAACTTCAGTATTTTTTTCTCTCAGGTACACATCATACTGATTGTCACATGTTCATTCAATTAGGAAGAGGAAAACCTTGGTATCCTTGGCCAGAATGAATCTGATTTCAAATGCTGTGGCTGCCACAAGCCATTCACAGAAAACCACACAGCAGGGAGGGGGGAGGAAATGACAGAAAAATATTATCGAGTATTAAAAAGTAAATTCATGAGTCACACACTACTTGCTGAAAGGAAGATAAAGAACAAAACTGTGTTTTTACCATTGACTGAATGGGAACATGACCAAAAGGATTAAATACTTTGGACTGACTTACAGGATTGAATCTAGTTATGAAAAGTTTCTAACCAGAAATGGAACTTGTATGGTTTTTAGCAAAGCCAAAATGAATTATTTTCTAAACTATTGCTGTACTTAGGCAGTAAATTAACACAGTCCTAACATTGCAAATTTGTGGCTTCTGTAAAATATGACTCTATACAACTGACATCACTTGTCCAAATTGATCAGATTAATGTGCTGGTGCTTTGAGATGTGAGAGGTCTCTGCGCATTAATCACCAGGACCATCAGACAGAGATAGCATGTTTAATTTCCCATGACCCAGGTACCCTGCAGCCTTGTGTGTGTATCTGTGTATAAGAGATAAAAGCTCATTCAGGCCTCAGTCTTAAAACTGTCTTCCTCTCCCCTTCATGACATTTTGCAACCCTACTCAGGCTCCCTGGCACACAATCCTTTCATATACTGAAAGTACTCAGAGGAACTGCACACAAACCTAATACACTGAAATGTGAGGTACATCAACTACGAGTTCCTTATCCTTCTGCAAGCAGAAGGAGTAATTTGGGATTATCATTCAACTGGTAGGATTAAGGTACATAATTGCAATGCCAATTTCCTTGTATTTCTGCTGTCACCTACCGAATATAAAACAGGGGAAAGGCTAGACTATTTCCACCAGATTCACATAATGAAGACAGGCATGCAAGAATTGTCTTTTTTGTTTTCAAGATTATTTTTTTTCTAAAACACTCTCAGTCCTTTGTGGTTTCTGTACAATGGAAAAAGCCATTTTTGCCCCGAGATTCATGCTACCCTTGAATTATTCCCACAGGGCTTCATATGCACCCACCTGCAAAGACAAAGGATCTCTGGGGATAGCTGGTTTCCATCTGTCATACAGCTCTCGGTGTACAGAGCAGATAGGAAGGGTGGTGGGTAGTTGCTGACATTTCAGATACAGGCAGCTACAACTCAGCTATTCACCTAAACTTCCGTTACAGCCAGTGGAGAAAAATATACTTATGCATGATTCAGACAATGTATTTTAGACATCTGCCTTCAGATGAGATTAATGTCATTCCAAAAATGACATTTCTCTCTATCAGTCACGGTGTGAGTCTAGACAAGAAGTCCAGATGTAGGGATCTATGCTGCATATCCTAACAGGTGATTTTACTTTCCCCTTTTCTTCTTCATCCAATGAGAGAAGACACTTTTCTTGACAGAGGAGGACAGTGAGAAACAACATAAATCAAAACTGATTACCTTCCATACATTCAGGAAAGGCTTGCACCATTTTGAGAATCATGGCTCCACCTCCTTAATGACTCCTTGTAGGTACTGAGGGAACTGTTAAATGTTCCCAAAAGCATGTCTTCTCCAGTCTAAATAGGATCAGCTCTCCATGTGGGGCAAGCACTCCAGCCCCGTGTTGCTTGGGGTTCTCCACTAAGCCTTCCGTTTCATAACTGGGGGAGGCAAAAACTGAACACAGGATCCAGCTGTGTTCTTGGCATTTATCCTCATTTAATTTTATGATGTTTTTGTCAGCACATTCCTCCAAACAAGAAAACAACACTACCCTTGAACTTATCAAATGTTTCCCCCCAACTTTGTGTCACCTGCAAACTCCAGTGGAATGCACTCTACCACCTCTGCCAAGTCATTGCAAAGACATTAAACAGGACAGACCTCTGCAGTACTCACCACAGGCATCCACACAGGGCACAATATATTAACCACTGATAATCCAAACAGTTTCCCATCCAGGTAGTCACCCGCCCATACAGACCATTATGTCCTAGCCTGGATAGAGATGAAATTTGTTCCTTCATGCTCTTAGCTACAGCAGCAGCATCTGATTAACCAGACAAGAAAAAGCCTCATCCTACGGTCCTGTTTAGATGTCACTTCTGTCATCAGAACGTTTCTTCAGTGCTCTCCCCATAAAAGATGTGAGAGCTGTGTGGGAGGAGTTCCTGGATGAGTGAGCCAAGGACTGTGCAATTGACTGCTCTGTGTGGAAGAGATTTAGCTAATTTATCTTCCATGGACCTACACAGTCTTGCTTCCAAAGCTGCTCTGCATAGTAAAATGAGTAGCCAGGAGGGTTCATTCAGGTTTACAGACACATTCAGAACTCCCAGGATCAAGACTAGATGTGGTGTGGTCTTTGGCAATGTCTAGAAAAATCCTTCACGGCCTTTATGCCTCTGTAAATTATCCTGCAGGGTGGACTGCAGAGTCAATGCACATGTGATTTATGTATGTATGGAACCTGTCAATAAATATCTCTGTTTAAAGCTGGCATCAGTGAAGGCAGGAGGCTTTCTGGTTCCGGATCTCCTACAAGCACAGGAGATATTGTTCGATTGAGGAGTTAGAGGTCATACCTCACACAAAACCAGCAATGACTGTGTCTCTACATCCTCATTTGCCAAGGAAGGATGGAAAAATTTAGCTTTGGCCTGACTGGAGAACTGTGAAGCAGGAAGTTGAGCACAAAAGCTTTACAGTTGTTCCTCATGGTGTCCCCCAGAATCCTGTGAGTTTGCAGGGAGATATCAATTTCTTCTGTAGGTTTAAAACACAAGAGCAAAAGCTACAAAATGGCAATTAAGATTCCCACAGAAGATTATGTCTCTGCTCAGCTGTACCTCATGAATCACTTCTGATTAGCTTGCACCTTCTGTGAATCAGCAAAGCAAATGAACCATCAGCTGTGCTGTGGAAGTAACTACTTCCTTCAAGTAGATTACCAGTTTCTCCAGAACTGGTCCAAATCCCATGAAATCACACACAGAAGATTAAATAAGTTTTATGAAAGACCTTTCCAGGCTATTTTGTGTCAGTCTCCTTCAGGAAATTATACAATGTCCTTGTGCAGCAGAAAGAAATACAGGAAAAAAGAGCAGTGCACAATAAAAAAATGAAAGGGAAAATATTTTTTTAAAACCCACCACAATTTAGCAGAGCTGATTATTAAATAAGCACTAAGAGCAAATATTTTTTCTGTTTTTCACTGATGCGAAAAACCACCATAACTTGAGATGCTCCTAATTATATCAAATATTGGAAACCATCCCAGGCTTCTCAAGACATTTAGCCAATTTCCCATGGAATAACAGAATGTTACCATATACATCAGGAAAATAAGCTTCTTATGCATAAACAGGAAACCCAAGCTAAACAGAAGTAAAAAAAACCCCATAGAGTTACAAAAATAATTCATAACAGCCTTTGCTAAACTGGTGAGATTTTTTTTTTCAGCTCCTGCTGGTTAAGGAAATAGACAAAATGTTGATTCATACAGAGTTCCCCACATTCTTTATTCCGCAAAATTTCTTGTCAAGGTTTTGTTTCAGTGCAAATCTCCTGATGTAGCCCCCACCTGACCTGCAGAACACAACGTTTAATAAGAAAGTTTTCATTAGAACAAAAGTTCATCAAAAAGGATAGAAGGATAGGATGTTTGTTTTGGGGTGATCATGCAAATATTTACATCAAATGTGTATATTTTGTTACATGAGTGATTACAAAAAGAGGAAAGTTGTATATTATATAATAAAATTTCCCTTAAAAGAACCTTTTACATTTACATAGATTTTTTTCTATCAAATGTTCCAATTTTCCACCATCAAGAGTGAAAAAAATATGTATATATCCTTTAGAAAGCATCTGGATATTTACCTAAAAAATGTCAAAAACACCACAGATTAAATTATAAGGAAAATCTTGAATGATATTGGTTGCCTATCCACAGATCTAGAAAAGATCCCATATATGCTTCTAGATTTAGAATAGTACATTCCTAGTGTATATAAAAAATAATTGCTGTTTTAAATGCTTCCTATGCATCCAATCCTAAATGTGAAACATGAGTAGCATTACCTTATTTTGGCCTTCTGTACTGTAAACATTATTTTGTTCACACATCACTTGTCTATATCATATTTGCACATTAATATTTCTTCAAGAGTTATCTGTCCCTTTTCTTTTTCACTACTGTAATCAATAGATACAAATTTTGGAGATGCCTAATTTTACACTCCAGTTAAAACACTAATTGCTAGGGAAGAGCTAGACTCAAAAATCGGGCACCACATAATCCTTGGCAGAGAAGCTAGGAAATTAAATTGAATTTTGGAGATTTTTAATATCTAAGCAAGCTTCTAAGAGTGGGTTAATTTCAAATTTTTTCTAACAGAACTTCAGATGTCTATAACAAAATAAACCTTGCAGAGGTTTCTAACATAGAATTGTCCTTTAGTAAAACCAGAGGAGGCAGGGTTTCTAATTTCACTTTAGATTTTAAAAAAAAAAAAAATTGACTGGGGATTTTAAGTTAACACTTAAGAAAATTTCACTTCTGTGAAAGTTTTTATTCATTAAAGATGTTCTTAATGCATAGGATGTTGCTAAAATAGTTACAAGCTGATGCACTTGCACTGTATATTCAACTAAATTAGAACAAAGCTTACTGTAAGTTAAATATAAAGGACAGTATTAATCTAATTCAATATAGACCTTGCATCTCAGTGAATTACTCTTTTCTCCCCTTATTGTCTGTGGAACTGTTTCTGTGGGTCACTTCACTTCATCCTAAATTAAGCACTTCCATTTGCCAAAATGACTTTTGCTCTAAAAGCACCCATTGTCTTCAAAGGAGTCCATGGGGAACTAGCTGGAGGTTCTACACTGGGAATACTTAAGAAACAGTGACAATTATGTCTGTCAGATCAGGTCCTTCTATCAGGAAATATGCATTAGGTTTCATTTGGATGTCCCAGAAATGGAGCTTGGTAAAGTCAGCCTAGAATTGTAGAATCATACAACCATTTCGATTGGAAGGGACCTTTAGAGGTCACCCAGAACACCCCCCCTGCAATAAGCAGGGGCACCTTCCATTAGATCAGGCTGCTCACAGCCACATCCAGCCAGGCCTTGAATGTTTCCAGGGATGGTGTGTCTACCACCTTGCTGGGCAACCTATTCCTGTGTTTCAGCATCCTCACTGTAAAAAATATCTTCATTTTATCTTATCTAAATTTATCCTCTTTTTTCTTTTTTTTTTAAGCCCTTGTCCTATCACAATATACCCTAAAAAAGTTTGTCCCTATCTTTCTTATAAGCCCCTTCCAGGAACTGAAAGGATGCAACAAGGTCACAGAAAAGTCTTTTCTTCTCTGGGCTGAACAATCCCAATTCTCTCCGCCTTTCCTCATAAGAGAGATGCCCCATTCCTTTAATAATCCTCGTGGGTCTTCTCTGGACTGGCTTCAACCAGTCTGTTTCTTTCTTGTGCTGGGTGCAGAGCTGGATGCAGCACTCCAGATGGGGTCTCACCAGAGTGGAGTAAAGGGGCAGAATCCCCTCCCTTGCCCTGCTGGCTATGCTGCTTTGAATGCAGCCCAGGACACAGTTGCCTTTCTGGGCTGTGAGTGCACTTTGTTTGATCATGTCCAGCCTCTCATCCACCAACACCCCCAAGTCTTTCCTGGCAGGGCTGCTCTCGATTTGTTCATCCCCCAGCCTGTATTGATACTGGTTGTTTTTCCAACTCAGATGTAGGACCCTGCAGTTGAATTTTTTAAACCTCGTGGCTTTCCCATGGACCCACTCTAAGTTTGTTGAGGTCCCACTAGATGGCATCCTGTCCTTCAGGTGTGTCAACCTCACCCCTCAGCTTGGTGTCACCTGCATCTTTGCTCAGGGTGCAGTCAGTTCCTTCATCTGTGTCACTGATGAAGATACTAAACAGTACTGGTCCCAGTACAGACTCCTGGGGGGCACCACTTGTCATACTAATCCATCCAGACATTGAGCCATCGACCGTTATCCTCTGGATGTGACTATCCAAACTATTCCTCATCCACTAAAGAGTCCACCCATCGAATCCATATCTTTCTGATTTAGAGAGAAGGCTGTTGTAGGGGATCATGCCAAAGACCTTACAGAAGTACAGATGGATAACATATATCACCCTTTCCTTATCCACTGGTTTAGTCACTTCATCATAGAAGGTCACAAGGTTGGTCAGACAAGACTGTCCCTTCATGATGCTGTGCTGGTTGTCTTGAATTATCTCCCTGTCCTCCATGTGCCTTATTCTAGGAGGGTCTGTACTGTGACATTCCCAGGCACCTCACCCAAAGGTGAGACCCCCAGGGCTCTCCTTTCTACCCTTTTTGTAGGGTGTAGTGTTTGCCTTTTTCCAGTCCCCTGGGACTTCACCTGACTGACATTTCAAATATCATGGAGAGTGGTTTGGCAATTACATCATCCAATTTCCTCAGGACTCTGGGATGCATCTCGTTGTGTCACTTAGGCTTATCCACAATCAAGTTCTTCACATCATCCTGAACCAGATCTTCTCTTACAGAGGAAGGGACTTTTCTCCCCCAGTCCCTGCCTTGCAGTCCATCCACTTGGGAGGTGTGGGACAAGAGACTGCCACTGAAGACTGAGGCAAAAGAGTTGAGTACCTCAGCCTTCCCCATTGTTGCCAGTTTGCTAGTCATGTTCATTGTAGGGGGGTACACCTTTTTTGGCCTTCTCTTTCTGGCTGACATAACTATTACTCTTTACATCCTCGCCAAGTTCAGCTCCAGATGTGCCTTGGCCTTCCTGACTCCATTTCTACACAAAGAACCAGCATACCCATCCTCTTCCCAGGACAACTGTCCTTGATCTCATTGCCTTAAGAAATGCCTGTGCATTTCTTTCTTGCCCATGAAAGCCTTTGTTGTCTGATTTCTTACACATTGGGATCAGGAGTTTCTGTACTCTTTGAAAAGGGTCTTTAAAGACCTGCCAACTCTAGCATGCTGCTGCCAACTATCAGCATGTCTATGTCTGATACCTGTATTATGACACAGAGAATGTGAAGACTTCTTTTTTCCAGATGTCAGAAAATAAGGTCTCAGGAAATAAATCCTTTTTAATTTCCTGGTTTCCTGTGAACAGTGAAGTAAGGTGGCCTCTTGTTTGAGATGAGCTGTGGAACAGCTTATTATCCACACAAGTAAATAGCCTGTTGCACTGAATATTTCTCTGAGATAACAAAGCCTGAGTACTTACTGGGGAGAAAAAAGATAGGTACACGTCACAGTGTCCTCTGTACATGAATGCTGGGTAAGGAGAGGGGATAATTTGTGGTTTGGCAGTTCTTTGACCTCAAACTTCAGCTGCAGTGATGCAAAATTCACCTCAATGCTTCAGAGTGATGCAGATCTGATTCATGGAGAGTGACTCACCCTGTTAAGGATGTCCCTTAGCTGTAGGCTAACCAGAAGCACCAGAGAAGCTGGGAAGTTTGTGAGCAATGCAAATAAATGAAAAACAATCTGTTCAGAAAGTAATAATTCTGTCAAGAGATACTGGTCCTGATTTTTGCTGGCACAGCTGCTCTTGGGGTGCCCCATGACAGGCAAAATGATGCAGGATAGCACAGGCACCTGAACAGTTCTCTAAGAGGGCAGGGGGGACAACAGATAGGGATTTGACAGAACAGAATTAGGTAGGACTTGCCTATATAATAAATATGTGGAAAATCTCCATTTTGGACATTCTTTCTAGTACAAGGAGCAAAGGGGAATGGGGGACACAACCTGTGAGGATCACATCCTGTTAATCTTGTTGGTTATCAGCAAAAACTACAGGCGCCTGCCCACAGCTTTGCCAAAGCAAGCACCCAGAGTGCCTCACTTGCCCTGTGATTCATCCACAGGAAAAGCACAACGTAGCACTAAGGAATAGCTTTATCATGAGACAATCTCATTTTCTTTGGAGTTAGATAACTTTAGGTTTCTTTGCTCTTTATTCTCATGGCTTTTACAACTTTTAAATGTCTCAATTCACTTTAATTAAACTCTAAGTGTAGTAGATCAGAGACCCCATGAACTTTCTAATCGTGTAACTTGCTTTGTGTTTTTTTCTTGGACTTCACACTCCATTTTAAAATCCTACATTACAGGGATTAGAGTGGGTTTTTTCTTTTTATTATGCAAGTCATATTTTTTGTAGATAAAACATTGTTCCACCTTTGCCCATATCACAGCCAGTTTTCCTTGGTAGGGAAGGATAACATTTTTTTATCCTGTGCTATAACATGAGCAGAACATTTAAGGTATCAGTATGCTGAAAGCATAATCCAGAAAATAAGGAGTGAGCACCATAATAATTTCATTGTAGATTTGATTTATAAAGCAAAAAATTGATCTTTTCACAAAGCCACTTCAGAAATAATGTTGGATTTACCATTTTTAATCGGATGAAGACAAAGAGAAAAAAAAGTAACAGCTGGCCTAATCCAGTAGTTCATTTGTGTATAAAAGGCTGGATATGATTTTTGCTTTGTAAGAAACACATTGGTTTTCTACTGGTAGCATATGTCTTGTACAGTTTGCAGTGCCAATGACATTAACAAAATCTTGAAAGTCATAAAACTTCTGTTCTGCCTGCTGTTGCTCACCTATTGTTCTGACAGAGAGAAGAATGTATTATCCACTTCCCTATGAAGGAGCCGCAGTTGTTTGCACATGGAAGATTAGTGTTGCATGGGATGCTTCTCTGCTGGAGTGTAGAAGGTGTTAATAATCTAAAGAGTATGAACAGCTGTTATCTTTACAGTAATTAGCATAATATTGCCTGATTGACTACACTATGCGTTTGCTTTTCTTCTTTTTCTTTAACCGAAATTTCTGTAAGAGTAATCCATTTATTCTTTTTTTGTTGTTGTCATGATTGTTTCAAATTTATAGATTTATAAAGTTCATAAAATGAATATAAAAATCAGAGAACAGATGCACAAGTGACTCAGAAGTACTGTTTTCTAAGACTTGGTGTATTTTATCTTAATACAAACAATGTGAATAATAGCATTAAAATGTAAAGGGCTACCTCCACAGAAAAGCTCAGGAAAGAATGAGAGCTGAAAAAAACAAGTTTTTGAATGTCCCACTTATTTATGGCAACCTAAATACCAAGTCTGTATGCCCAGGTTCTCTAGACAAGAGCATTGAGCAACTTCAGGTTGCTCGTATTACCTGGTAGAAAATACTGAAGAAACAAGTGGATTCAACATTACACATCTCTGAAATTGCTAGATGCCAAGTTTCAAGCACAAGGATCCCACTTTTTCAGCTCTTACTCTTACAAGAATTTTAATTTATTAAATTGCTCCATTGCCCCAAATAATGAATTTTGAAATAATTGTGTAGGAAGAAAACTTACAGAAAAAAGCCTTCTGTCATGGAATCATAGACTCATTAAGTTTGGGAAATACCTTTAAGATCATTGAGTCCAACAGTTAACCCAGCACCACCATGTTTACCACTAAACCATCTGCTTGAGTGACACATCCACGCACCTGTTGAACCCTTCCAGGGATGGTGATTCCAGCACTTCCCTGGGCAGCCTGTTCCAATATCTGACCACTTTGTCAGTGAATACTGTTTTCCTAATCTCTAGTCTAAACCTCTGCCTCTGTTCCTGGGTCTTTCTATTTATTCTTATAAAAAGTCTTCATAAAAGGTATTTCCAGCAGAATAGATACATTTGTCAAAACCTACTGTTCTGTCAGTGTTTTCAGGGACTCTTAGAGGACGTAATAGACTCCACCTTTTACAAGAAACACTATAGGGTAACTGACAATGCAGTGCAGAAATAATATGCATGCACAAATTCTAGTGAATAAATAATATTTCCTACTCCACTTATCTTTTCTCAAGGAATTAAAGTTCACTGCTGAATTAGTTTTGTTTCGCTGCAATGGGTGAGAGAATTGTAATCATTAGTCCTCCCCCAAATGGTGCATCTTGCTGTTTCTTATTCTGTGTAATTAGCAACAACTTGCAATATTTTATTTTTCTTCTATGCAATCTGTGTGTGTTATTGTCTTGAAAATGTTTTCTTTTAGTACACGGCTAAACAAAAAACTACACATCAATTTAGCTTTGCAAACCTGAGAGTAAATGGATTTATTCCAGCTGGAATTGATTGAAAATATAGTGTGTATTTAAAGTGCTATATTGGAACTTGTGAGTAGTTTCTTTATATAAAGATGAGCACATACTAACAAATTGCCTTTTCTTCTTTTTATTCCCTTATCCATTAGCAGTAATCCATTCCCCAGTCTGGTTCTTATTTTTATTCCTATTAATCTCTTTAATTTCACAAAAAATGGACTTGCTACTTAGACCTACCCTTGGTTCACTCTTTCTCCTGCCTCCAGTTCTTGGAAGCTGTGCCTTGAATACAACTAGAAAGCACCATAAATCTTGTCCCATCAATTGTGTCCCCCACTGGCATTTTGCCCGTAGCACAAATTTCTCTTGAGATGCTGAGCTTGGATACTAGATTTGGAGCTAGTACAAGTGCTTTGGTGATATTTTGGATTGCATGACATGGAAGATGACAGTAGAACTCAGTACTCACAATTCAGCCAGCTCTAAAGTAATGAGAGAGGAAGATTTATTCTGTTTCAGAGACTCACAGGTATTACAAAGCTCCAGTCTGCTCTCACTGAAGCCAACAGGAGCCTTTCTTTTGATTTTAATAGGAGCTGCATCAGTAGATAGAGTGAAAGGAGAGATGTAATTTCTCAAAGTAATAGCCTTCTTTCCCTTGTAATAATAAACTATTCAGCTTTCTGTCTCTCAGTGCACTCTTGTAGGTCTCAGCATTTTTGCTGGCTTGAATAGCATCTGTTTCCATTAATGGTTGTATACAATGAAGGGCCATTTGATTATTCACACCGGTATCAATAATATAATTACTATTTTGAAAACCAACCTGCACAGAATTCAGGCTGGTAGCAGACAGGCATACTAATGTAAAAAAAAACTATTGAATTAAGCAATCATTTATGTAGGGACAATCTGGAGACAAAATACGTTAGAGTTGTAGCTTTAAGCTAATAAAAGGACATTTTCCAAATCTTTATTCCTATAATCAACTTTAAAATATTTAATCTAATCTTAGAATTAATTTTACACTGCTAAATGTAAAGTTAAAAAAATAAATCATCTTCATACTGATTTTTTTAAACTATCAACCTAATTCAACCTAGCTTAGAGTCATGTTTCCACTACAGCTTTCAAATAGATTCAAGCAAACTCATCAATAAAAGGAGTCAAATGATATCTTCTTTAAAAGCTAAATATGCAGTGCTGCAATTTTTAAGAACCAGGAGAGACCAGAATAGGAAGTGTCAGAGGACAAATTGCCACGGTTCTTTCACTGGAAAAAAAAATGTTTTGCAGAAAACCAGCAAGAAAAATGGTCTAATACACCTTGCAAACAAAAGCTTTTTTTTTCCTGGTTTCATTATTATTCTTCTTAACGTCTCACCTGAAGTGGCACATTATAGGAATGAAATTAGGTAGTTTATTCTTGTAGGTTCTGAGTCTTTCCTTTAATTTACTGTTGCTGTTTAGGAACTGTATTCTTCAATTTAGTGTTCCCACTGAAACTACTCCAAACCACGTGCTGTTTGCTCACTCCCCCATCTCCCTCTCCCTTCCCTTGCAGGTGGCTGGAGAGGAACATTGGTGGTACAAAAGGCAAAGGTCACGGGTTGAGGTTAGACTAGTTTACTAGAATGAGCAACGAGGTAAGAAAATGAACAGTATTCAGCAGCAATACTAATGACAAAAATGTACAAGAGAGGCAAATGATCCATTTTCAAGTGCTCACCACTATTCCATGCAGAGCCCAACAATATCAGACTGTCAAAATGCTACCCCAACCCCAAAAGGACCCCTTCTCTCATCCACAGGAAATGACATGAGGTGATATAGAATCACCTCTGCTTCCTGGCCACCTCCTCTTGGCTACTGCAAAAATTAACCCTGTCCTGCTCAGAACAGGACACCTATTAATTCACAGGTTGTTTACCCTACAGCCATCTATGACTTTACAAAGGACTAAATAATTTGTTTCGACCATCTGAGACACTTACTGATAAACAGATACTGGCCTGTATTTTTAAATATGTGAGAAAATGTTCTGAAAATATTTAAAGCCACAATGCTTGTGAACACAATTAGCAAAGACAGCAGGCCATCAGAGCTCTCTTCCTGAGGTGTTGCAAAAATATGAGTGTAACAATGGTGCAATTATTTTCTGAAAGAATTGATGGTTAATGTAGAGAAGCTTTTAAAAAGAATGTACAGAAGGTAAGCAAAGAGATACCTGCAATGATTTATGTGAATTCATAATCTTTATAGCAAATGAGGCAAACATTTAAATCAATGCCCACTCAGAAGTCCATCATCACCTCAGCAAAAGATAAACATTAAATTACCTTTCCTGTTTAAGTGAGTTGTGTGTATTGATGTTGTGTGATTTCACATAACACATTTGCCATGATTCAGTGTCCATCCATTCAATAAGTACAGGACATGTGCAGGACATCTACATATTCAGGGGGCAGCAAATACTGACATAGTTCTGAAGGAGTCTCTGTTCAATAAACTGTTTAAAGATGAGGTTCACTGTCAGGATGCAAATAAAGTGCCTTCAGATTTACAGTCACACATGCAGATGAAGGCATTTACATCTGAACTAATGTAAATCATTTGTTTGGCCACTGAAAATTTGATAGACTATATAAAGACACATAATAAAAGAGGAGATCCCAGTACTGTTCTGCTGTGATTTCATTGGCCACATTAGAGTACTATTTGATGTTTTACTTTAAGGTCTGGCTAATAAATGGTGCTAATGTGGCTTACTCTAAGGCTGTTTCTATACAAATGCTTGTGACAAACTCAGGACACTATCTGAAGTGCAAGCAATAAAACATTAAAGTAATGACAGATATGTTTATGTACACAGAGGCAGCTCAAGCTCTGCATATGAATTTTATCTCATCAAAGCCCTATTTTTAAGAGCTGAGGGACTTCATAAGTGTCAAGTCCTTGGCTGAGTTAGGGTGATTTTATCTGAGAACAAGAGTATATTGACAAAAGGGGATTATTCAGGAGTTCTGTGTATCTTCAAGGATTTAGCCCCATGCCAATTGCTGGAATCAGATGTATTGATTATATTTATTTCTGTTTTTCTCCAGATAATTGCCTCAGCCCAAACATATTAGCATTTAGGTAAGAGTTGTTCACATAGACCCAAATAGAAAAGACAAAGTTATTGGATGAAGAAGAAAATATGATATAACTGTGGTAATTAGAGAATCATACACACCCTCAGTTAACTTAATTTTGGCAGAAACAGAATGTGAACTTCAGGCTAATAATGAAAGAAATCTTAAGGTTCACTGAATTTGTCTGTCCAAAAAAGGTCAAAAGATTAATTTTCTATAGCAGAGGAAAAAGTAGAAAAAATAGTGTTGAGTATGTTAAAGGCTTTCAGCTGGTTGTTTATTTCTTAACTTCTTCAAGCAATAATTGGCACATCAAATAAAAAAAATATAATTAAATCAGAGCCATCATCATTTCATCATTTTTTATAAGTTACATAAATTATTCAAAGTTCATGGCCTATTTCATATTACCTTACACAGTCCTAGCATGTACTTATATTTCTCTCAGACCATAACACATAGACACATACTAAATACAACTAGTTTCTGTTTCCACTTTCCAGTTTCATCTCATTTGTCTAGAAAAACTTGTTGAGGTTTCATTTTTATATCATGACCTTGCTGAGGTGAGTCTTACATTTGTAGCCAGGAGAAATATTGGTTGAATCCTACTGCATGTTGTCATTCCATTGTAATAAAATCCTTAATCACATGTATACCCTTCCTGTAGTTCAGATAGTCTGTGTCAAGGCTAAGCTCCTTTAAGATTTTTCTTCATTTTGGGTTTAGCTGTATAGCTGAATTAAAGGCCAAAATAAATACTGTTTTCCACTCAAGAATGGGTAATTGCAAAGGTTTTATATTTTCCATGTATTTCCATTTTATCTCTAGTGAATACCCACAAGTCTTAAAACATTGGCAGTACTGAAATTCAGGTGTCTCATTTCAAAGTTCCCTGTAAACTTGCAGTAACAACCTGCCCACTGCCAGTTATTTACTGATTTGAGCATAAGCAACAGCATAAAAGGCAGACAAACTCAAAGTCAACCATAAAAATGTGTCTAAAAAAACCTCTAGGCAGTCCAAGTCTTGTAGGACTGGCCTCTTTCAGGCAAATTTGATTGTCTAAGCCAATTTGTCCATATCAATCCAGCCATGGTGTTAAGAAGACACGCATATACAGCATAAACCTGGCTGCTCCCGTGGCTGAAATCACTTTTCCCACACTAACATAGCTTTGGAGCAAAGACATTGCCAATATGAATTTCGTGTCACTCAGGAGCACGAAGAAAAGGCAAATAGTCACTTCATTTGGTATCCAATCACCAACCATTTGAAGTTCAACAAGGGAAAGTGCTGGATTCTGCACCTGAGGTGGACAGCAGCACTGTGGAAAGGGACCTGGGGGTCCTGATCAAGTTGAACATGAGTCAGGAGTGCCCTGACAGCCAGGAGGACCAACCCTGTCCTGGGAGGCATCAGGCACAGCATCACTAGTCGGGCAGGGGAGGGGATTGTCCTGCTCTGCACTGGGGGGACCACATCTTGAGTCCTGTGTGCAGCTTTGGGTGCCACGATTTTAAAAAGCCATTAAGCTATTAGAGAGATTTCAAAGGAGCGACATGACGATGCTGAAGGGTCTTGAGGGGAAGCCGTGTGTGGAGTGTCTGAGGCCACTTGGTCTGTTCAACCTGGAGGAGACTGAGGGGAGACCTCACTGTGGTCTTCATCATTCTCCTGAGTGGAAGTGGAGAGGCAGGGACCAACCTCTTCACCTCATGACCAGTGACAGTACCTGAGGAAAGGACACAAAGCTGAGTCAGGGGAAGTTTAGGTTAAAGAATATTAGGTAAAATTTTTCACCCCAGAGGGTAGTTGGGCACTGGAACAAGATCCCCTAGGGAGTTGGTCATGGCACCAAGCCTGACAGAATTCAAGAAGTGTTTGGACAATGCTCTCAGGCACATAATGTGACTCTTGGGGTGTCCTGTTCAGGGCCAGGAGTTTGACTTGATGATCCTGATGTGTACCTTCAGCTTATTTTATGGTTCTATGATTCAATGATATTTATGTGTATCATTCAAAGGCAGAAAAGCATAGAATAAAAAAGTCCTGGAAAAACCACACAGAGTAAAATGGTGAACAAATGATATAGCAAATCCTATTGATTATATGATAAGAAAATAGACCTGAGGTCTTATTTTAGCCTTTCTTCCATGTGAAAACAAAATAAAGTATGTATATTCTCCATCTGAGCTCCTGTTTTGATAACTGTAGGAATATCAGCATGAAGGAATGTGATCTAAAGTTTAAAAGTTGTCCAAATCACACAGAGACAGCTACACACCAGAATCTTGTAAGCCACACATGCTTATAAAATCAGGATGAAATCTGAGATGATACATTAAGTTATATAAACTAAGCAGAATTTCTGCTTTGAGTAGTGCAAAAAAATCCCATTCCAGTGCCATTCCTGCTCTGAATGAAGTGAGTGGCAACATTCTCAGTATTTCAAATTTGTCTTACAATATCACATTTTTTCCCAAATCTGAAGAGCAAAATGTGTGTCTGAAATAACTGAAACCATGTTTTTTGTGGTTTTTGTGAAACTTAGGTGTTTCTCCTCCACTTAAATAGGGATATTAATTTGGATGTGCTTATGTTATTAGAGCATTATAATCAGTTAACGTTAATGTGCTTCTGACAACAGAGCAATACAGACAAGTGCTATCAAATTTTCTGCATGAAACCCTGAAGACATTTCCCAGATGTATATGAAACAGTTAAAGGCAAAACTCTATACTCAGTCTGGTTTTCTTTCTGTTCTCCTATTTGTCCATAAACATAGCTTTAATTAGTACTTGCCTGGAAACAATTTTGGTATGTATTAAGTGTAATCAGTATGAAGAAAAGCTGATGAATAGTTACAAAAATAGCATCCAAACATCAAAGTTGCTTTCATAAGAAAAAATATTATTATATGAGATTGTACAGAAGTGTTGCCATGTCACAATGAAGTGCTCTATCTGCATGTCACATTAACATAGCAAGGGGAGCAGTGGTTAATTCATATTCACAGAATCAGAGAATCTCAGAATCATTAGGGTTGGAAGGGACATCTGAAGAGTCCAACCCCCCTGCCAAGACAAGGTCACCTAAAGCAGTTTACACAAGAACATTTATTCAAACTACTTTTTCAAGATCCACACAGGGAAATCAAAGCTAAATCTTATGTCTCAGATTAAATTTCTCTTCATTTAAAATTTATATTTCAATTATATTCATCCCACTTTCACAAGAAAATAAAAGGAAAAAAAAAGAAAATAAGTTACATTTGCTCAAGGCTTTAACAACATTGCCAGATTTCCAAATCTTATAATGTTTTTAATAATGGGCATTGTCTTAATATCCTGCTCCTATCACTAAGTGATCAAATGAGAATGTACTATTTTTTTAATTAGCATGTTTCTTGCCTTTGGTTAGGATATTTGAATACATGAAGCTGTATTCCAAAAAGAAAAAAAGGTAAAAATAAGAGTGTGTATATATAAGGAAAATCTTCAATGTATATAGGAATTTAGGGGTCATGGAGTGCGGCAATTTGCAGGACTTGGAAAACAGCAAATATTGATAAACAGTAGGCTCACAGTACCAAGGCATCACTTAAAGCAATATCTAAGCCTACAGCTATTTCAACTTCCCCACAAAATTCCATTTTTAGTAAGTGGGAAGGTATAGCAGATGACAAGGAGCATCAGGAAACAGGGAAGTGAACTACAATGATCATGGGAAGTGGGAAGAGGAGTTGAGCAGAAGGGAAGTGGAAAGATGTGACAGCACAGAAAGGAGGAGGAATGTGGTGGGCTGGAAGAAGACATAGAAAACTGTGTGTCCTGTTAAGAAAGGAAGGAGAAAGGCAAAGTAAGAGCAAAAGACAGGGCACTGTGCATTAGAATACTTTCTGATAAGAACAGCATATGAAAGGGTCTGTGGCAAAAGGTGTAGACTATTAATCTGAGAGTTAATGCCAATAATCCTAAGAAGCTGACAAGTGCTAATGCCAAAGCAAGTCCCCTGATCCTCTTAATAAGACAGAAAAATTCAAAGAGCTAATACCTTTTATCTGAGCTCATAACATATTAAAAATAAATAGTCCAAAAACAGTATTTGAATTATTAGCGCTTTCTTTGGGAGATGTGAAGACGAAGTTGCAGGAAAATTAAATGGGACCTAGAAGATACCATTGAATTATATTCTGTGTTTCTTCTGCACAATAGAAATTCAATACAAACTCATGTGGCTTTGAAGATGAAATGAAGAAAGGCAGTTATAAAGAGGTATAAATTAATTATTTTAGGTTTCTGACTAGAATTCTGGTACTGGTGATGGGAAGAGGAATGCATAAGTCCTATTGGGTAGAGACATCTGCTGATTTCTACAGAAGACCTGTGTTCATTACTGGCTCAAACTGTGCCTTGAGAAGATGTGAGGAGACCAAAATGAGCTACTTCTACCTACCTACTGCTTTTCACAAAGAAAAGACTTTCAGGGAGATGGAGTGAGAACTGGAACTGGTTCTAGTCTGACAGCTGTATCTCTGTGTTAGTGCAGTTTCATGTTAGAGCTAGCAGCCCATGTAGAGGGCATATCATTATTTCTTTACTCAGGTCCACAGTTAAATGGTGCATTTATATCCACAAGATGCTAAAACCAAGCGGGGAGGTAAGATCTGATTCTGTGTACACCCAGCTTGGGCTGTTGTGCACCATATTCCCCAGTGCCTACAGGAGTGCTTGTGTTATCCAACAGCTGCAAACTCTAAAGGTTCCTGATATTTAAGCCTCAAAAAAAGTTACTCTTATAAGCCATGATTCTGCTTTTTCTTGCCACCCTGGGAAGTTTTCTGGATGCAAAAGGTAATGTTTTTGGGAGGATACCAGGGACACACACAGGTTTCATTCCCTCCTTGAATTCCAGGGGGATGTCCTCTGCAGAATTTTTCCTTTTCTTTTAAGTTAAAAAGCAGTAAAACCTACTTTGCAGATAGATTCTTCAATCCCAACTCTGTAAGATGCAGCTCTTCATACAAAAAACCATTCAAATTGGATGTATTTTAATTACCCAGGCTTTTCAACTCTTAAGCAGAATCATTTCATTCATTCTGGAGGCAAAATAAAGCTGTTTGCTTTTCTAAAGAGAAAAGCAGCAAAATTCTACAAAACATACTTGTGAATTAATCTGCTTAGATTTTATCTATTCCATACAGTTTGGCTCTCCATGAACTGAAGGATTTTTCTTATGTGGAAAACTTACAGAGTTCTGTTTTCCTGCTTTGTCTTTTCCTCAATGAATATCGCAAGGGAATCCCAAAGTTTAGAACCTGATGGAAAGAGGTCATCCCACTAAACAGACACAATGGAAAGTAACTGTGTAATCAAATAATGAAAATGAAAAAAAACAAAAACAACAACAAAAACAAAAAAACCCAAAAAACCAACAACCAAAAAAAAAAACCAAACAAAAAAACCTCACCTGGATCATCTAACTTGGATGATAAATAAAAGCCAAAAGAGCTTTTAGGGAGGCAGTTTGTAGATCAGGAGTCTAAAATACAGAGTTTTCATTCTCTCCCTGATTCACTGTTTGGACTCAGTATACTCACAGCAGGCTCCTGTAATAGATTGTTATTTCCCAAAATTTGGTTTGCACCACAGAAGCAGTGTACCAGACTTTCAGAGTGAATGTTTGACATAATTAACATGATATAGCAATTTTTTTACCAGTGTAATTTCTGCATTTACCCACAGCCATTTTAGTAAAATTTATCCTGATTCTTATTAACACATATTATCCTGAAAAAACATTTTTCTAGACACAGGGGGGAAATGCACAACAGTTTTTTTTTTCTGTGAAGCCATTGACGCCAATAGCATTTGACTTGCTTGTTCCAAGATCCAGTCCCACCTGGGAAGTTGAATGGTATGATGAAATTTTGTGCAGTTAACAGGCAATGATTAACAAAAGAGCAATAACAAGGTCTGTGTCTTCCTCTTGCTTCTTTGTACTTCATTATGTAACTAATATATTCTCAAAAAGAGTTGAGACAGGTTCAACAGTAAATCAGCCCTCAACAGGAAACTATGCAAAAAGAACATGAGTAGGGCTTTGAAAAGGGGCACTTGGTTGTTAGGAAACACCCATCACTATCTCCAGCCCTCTTTTTAAATCTCCCTGTTTTGTTTTTCAGACATAACAGGGTCATATCCGTTGGGAAGCCAAGTATTCCAAATTACAGTCTCATCCCCCAGCCAATGTCCTCTGCTGCTGTCCTGGGTCACGTAATCTCTTTGCTCCATTTCTCTCTCAGTGAATTATAAAAATAATAATTAATTTTTGTGCTTTTAAAGGATGCCAGAGACTCCATTAGAATAATATTTCTGCAGCAGCGTGAAGGGAAAGAGTGTCTGAGATAATCCTTTCTTTTATCGGAACCATTTTTTAAGCATTTTTTCCCTAAATTTGTTTTCTTTTCAGTGTTAGTTCTTATGATTTCTGTTACTCCCTTGTGCCAAGTGACAGGTTCCTTCATGTTCCTTCACATTTCCACTCTGTGTTTCCTTCACGTTTATTTCTCTACCAACTGGCAGACATTCCTGGTTGTTAAACTGCAAAAGCTAAGTTACCTGTAGCAACACTGTAGTATATCCATCAGAAGAAAGCCCTGGAAACTGCTTTTCCCTCAGCATTTCAACAGTTCCTCTATCCTCTCTGGACATTCAGAGGCAACTGTCCTGTAAAAGGCCTTTGCTTTGCAATATTGTCTAATAAAAATATTACAACGTGATGTTTATTCTGATGAGCAGCTTTGACTTTTCACTCTGTCATGTTTTACTATGGGAAGTTAGAATCACCTTTGCAGTCCAAGGAATGGAATTAATGTAAACAGAGAGGCTAAGTTTCATTTTTAGAGCCTGAAGAAGTGGCTGTGCTGCTTATGCCTACACCTGAGCAGCCCAGGCTGGAGAAGTCAAATCTTGCTCTGGTGTGTCAGAGAGGTATGAGAAAAAAATAAGGAAAAAATAGGTTTAGGGTAAAAAGCCCTGCAGTTTTTTTAAAAATGAAAATAAAAAAAGAAATGAACTGCCAAAAAAGATACCAGTATTGAAAATTACGATTTATGACAGCCAAGAGAAATAACCTATAGTACCTGAAAGAAGTAATTGGAGAAGAAAGGTGAATTCTGTGAGATTTACCTACAGCAATTTTGGTGGAAAACTGTCTAGCTAGGTAAGCTGTACTACCTGACAGTCAGGAAAATAGTAGATCTGCTGTCCATCAGGTTATATCTGTTCATAGGCTGTAACTGGTAAAGACCAGCTGCTTTTCATTCTTCTAATGTTCAGACAAGTCAATGACAACACCCAAGATCTCCAGAGATGTTTATTTAACTGGCATTTGAAAATGTCATACAATTTATCATCTCTACTGGGCATCCAAGTGTTTCATTAAAGCCATGAAGACAAGATAGGATAATGAGCAAAAAGACGGATATTTAAATAAAATATAAGGAAGCTTTCCAGCCCCAGGATGTTTGTAAACAAGATGCACTGGTATTAATTAAGACTCAGTTCCAGCCCAACTCAAAGAATGTGGTGCATTTTATAAATCAGACTGAGAACATATTTCAAATAAATTGTAAAGGAATCAATCACATCCATTGGTCTTCTTTTTCAGAGCACAAAAAAACAAGGTCAAGAGATTTTTCTGTTGCTAGTGGATGGAGGTTTTCTTAGAAATACTAATTTTACTATGTACTGTATTGGCTGTATGGTAGTGGTGTTTCTCAACTTTTATTACACTAACACTCCTTTCCCACTGTTGTTCCCTTTTAGGATCTTGTTCCCAGCTGGGTTGTATCTGTAATTTTCCTCTCACTCAACTAGATGGGAAACAAAATGCAATAAGGGTCTCCAGCTTGTAATCACAGAAGGTCATGAAGTCCCCTCTACACTTTAACAGTTTCTGACAGGGTAGAAATGTTCTGCTTAGCTTCACAAATGAAAAGGAGTTAACCTGAGATTACTTTCTATATGGCTCTGCAGAAAACAGACAGAACTGAAAAGCTGTTGAGGAAAACCATCTCAGATGTGGCTGTGGTGTTTGTAAGAAAAAAATAGGGTGGTCTGTCACTGGAACAGGATCCACAGGGAGGTGGTCACAGCGTCAGAGGTCAAAGAGTGTCTGGATGACGCTTTTATTAGCATGGTTTACTTTAGACAGCCCTGCAAGGAGCTGGGAATTGTGTTGGATGATCTTTTTGTGTCCTTTTCATCTTGAGAGATTATATGATTAGATAACATTCAGACAATACAATCCCATCACACCCAGAAATCCTGCCATCTACTGTGTAAAAATACTCTGCTTCACACTTATTCTCACCTCATGCCTCACTAATGATGCTTGCTTAAACATCACCACAGAAACAAACTTTAGAGGAATGAGATCAGGAATAATTTTCACCTTTACCAACAGTGCAAGCGGAACAGTGGCATAATGTCAGTATAAGAAATGTCACTCTGTCTTAGACTATTAAGCTTTATTAACTCACTATTTTAGAGGTTATTAACCTCTCCAGTGCATAATTGGCTCAACAGTAACATTTATATAGTCATGAAAACCATAGGTGATTCTTACATTATCACTTCTTCAGACATCTTTGTTCCTCTTTATAAAGGTAAATAGATCTAGAGCTGCATTTGAAAAATCATGTTCAAGCTCTTATAGTCTATATTTTTCATTTAAAAAAAACCTTCACATGAAAGTACACATAGATTTGAACAAGCTGTAGGTATTGGTGTTTTAAATGTATACGTTATGTGATTGTTCTTCTAAAGCAGTGTTTCCTCAGAAAACAGAATGCAGATGTAACCTTACTTTCTAGTGACATCCTTGCTTTACAGTTAAGGTGAAACTGAGTGGGAAACTCCAGCCACCTTAATTTTGCCTTGCTTTAGACAATTACAATGCATATCAACATTCGAACTCTGCAAAAGAGACATTTATATGTGGATTTTATATTTTTATCATGCCTCATGGGGCCTGTTTCCCTCTATAGAGTATAAAAGAAGTATGAGGTGGGCAGCCTACATACAGACACCTAGGATGAAATTCAATTACCTAAAAAAAGGTACTTATTACCATTTAAAATCTACCAAATTATCTGACCTTGTTTCAAGACCTATCCTTCTGCTGGTCCTGCATTACACTTGACTGAAGAAATTAGCAGAAATTTCAGATAATACTGGATATCTGAAATGGTCCTAGAAAGCTCTGTCTGGAAACTGAAACCTGCTTCTATACTTGAAACCTCTGAAATATGATGAGATAAATCCAACCATTTGCTTTACAATTGCACTGGTTGGACCCTTAAGGAATGGGTGTATGTGGAGCAAAGCACTGAATGCCATGGAGACCTCTGCCTAAAGAAAGACATCCAGTATCATTTCAGAGATCACACAGAGTCCAAGATGTGCAGTTGAGGCCTGTGGAAATGGCAGGGCTGTGGGCATAGGGCTGTATCCTGGCATGTAACAGCCAGATGGATACCTCCAAAGAGCAGAAACAGGAGTACGTGCCAATATTTAGACAAATGAATTATCACATGTGGGGAGCATTAAGCCTAAGTTTCAGAGAGCATCAGGCATCCTGACATAGATATCAGCCTGTATGCTATACATGTAAGTTCTCATTATCATCAGTGGTGATCTATACCTACGTGTAGTTGTCTATAACAAGGTCACAGTAGACAGAGAAGCCTAAAGACATCTGTTCAGGTGTTAAAATATTGTCATCTGCACCATCCTTTGAGGATAAGATGGTTATGTCACTAGAGTAGATCCGCTGTACTTCATCTTAGGAGCTTAGACATCTGTGTCACATGCAGACAGCTACAGCTCCTGAAATTCAGTGTCTCAATCCACAGCTGCACTTGATCCCTTGCATTTAGAAGGTTTCTGGAGTTTCTTTATAGTTTTTTGCCTCTAGAAATGCATAAGAGATCAACTTGCTACATATAAATAATGTCAGCTCTTCCAAATTTCCCAAACTGCTGTTCCTGTCAAGCCAAGAAAATGTCTGTCTTCAAGTTCTAGTGGAATAAGTGTGTCATCCCTCATCCAGGGACTTCATTAGTTGATTTTTTTCATGTAGCTGTGGAGGAGCCAATACTCTGGGCTGCAGCTGGTGTCTTATGATGATGATGAGGAGTGATCAGCTGTTCTTGTCTTTGCTTTGTTAGTCACTTGTTATCAGTACTGTAAATCCCTTTTCAGCATGAGATACCTGATAGATTGTGGGAGTGGCCTTCCCAGTGGAAGGGCCTCCCGAGACCTCTGACTCCTCCCCTGACTCCACCCCCTGGTGGGAAGGATCCACACCCCAGGATCCCGCCCCTGTCATGCCAATCTAGAATGGGTTTTGCTGAGTCACAGTGACTCTCAGTTTTCCTTTGTTGCTATTGGTTGGTGTTTTATGTCTATCCAAGTTACTCTCCTCCCTTGCTCCAGAAGTTTCTGTTCTGTTCGGTTTCCCATTGGTTCTGTAACCCTGTTCCCTCCCTTCCTCATTCCCTACTGGGCGAGCTAGCCCGGCTCCTCCCCAACTCCTCCCCTTACCCCTGTTCCTATTGGTTGTGTACCCCGTATAAAACCTCATGTTCAACCCTCACTCGGGGCTCTCCTGAGGAGGTCCCAACAGAATAAACCCTGTTGTTGCTACTCGGAGAGTCTCTCCCTTTGTGCGTCTCCGGACTTCTTCAGCGGGATTCCAGAGGACCAAACCCTGAAGCCCTGTCCTTTTCCTGGCTCGGGGACTCCTTGAGGGCAATACCCCTCCCCACTGGCAACCTCGAGCTTAGCCTTTGGGACCAAGGAGATCACCGACCACAGGCACCCCTTCCCGGTTGCCTCGCGGATCCCAGGTCTGTGCCATCCTAACGGCACCAGACCCCATCAAACCATCCATATTTTTATTTTATAATAAAAATAAATAATGTCAGCTCTCCCAAATTTCCCAAACTGCTGTTCCTCTCAAGCCAAGAAAATGTCTGTCTTCAAGTTCTAGTGGAATAAGTGTGTCATCCCTCATCCAGGGACTTCATTAGTTGATTTTTTTCATGTAGCTGTGGAGGAGCCAATACTCTGGGCTGCAGCTGGTGTCTTATGATGATGATGAGGAGTGATCAGCTGTTCTTGTCTTTGCTTTGTTAGTCACTTGTTATCAGTACTGTAAATCCCTTTTCAGCATGAGATACCTGTTAGATAACTTCTAGCACTGAACAATTTGGTGATTACAAAAAATAACCCCAAAAGCAACCCTCAAAAAAACCCCAAAAACATATTTTGTAATTTGAAACACTGGTGTGCTCCATCTGATATACACACCTGCTCACACATTGCAGTCATGGCCACTGTAAATGAATCTTTATGCTGCAGAACAGGAATGCTCATGTGCTACTCAAGAATACACAGAGAATAAGTAACCATACAAGTTCCAGCTCCTTTTTTGACTTGAAGGCCTTATGTACCCCCTCCCTTTCAACTGCATAGCTCTGCAAAATGTAAGAGAAATTATTTTAATTTTAAGAATGCAAGGAAGAGTTGCTTGGCAATATTATGGATAATAGCTGGTCCATGTCTGGCCTGTAGCATGTCTCTTCAGAAACACTCCATGTAGAGATATCCCTTTATTAACAAGGATGGTTATTGAGATTTTTCCCCCCAGGCCATTTTAACGTGTACATATTCTTTCAAAAGAACATAATTATAATCTTTTTGGCTTTATTTTAGGAAGAAAAGTGTTCACATTTCACATAGAACTGATAAGAGGGATCATTTGGTAGGAACTTACCAATGCACAGTTATTAGCACAGCTATCACAGCAACTATCACATTCCTCAGTTAGGAACATTTGCTCCATTATGTTCTTTTGACTTCTAAAACTGATATGTATTTTTCATGCATTACCAGTAATTACTAATGCTGTAGTTTCTGTACAAAGCAAGGGACCCACCATGTCATTTGTCTCTACTCATAACAGGGCCATTCATCCATTCTTAGACAATTTGCAAAAAGAAACATGGTGCTTTATGCAAAAAAAAGAGTCAGCATATTTATTTCAGTTGTTAATGAAAGTCCAGTTGTTATTGAAGTGTGTATGTGAATTCCAGAATAGAATTTTGTGGGATCATTTTTTAAATTAATCTTGCAGAACTGCTCAAGCTGAAAAAGATCATAGAGAGTAGCTTGACTAGAGCTCCAGAGAAAAGCTTTCAAGAAAAGTGACAAAACACAAAGGTACCTTCTTCCATCAATACTAAAGACATTTTAGATTTTAACTTGGAAGGTGCGTTCTCAGAGAGCAGATATTCGCTCTTTCTAATGTGGTATGTGCACATGTGCTAAGAAGCTGGTCTGGGAGTTTGAGCCTCCCTTAGAAGCAGGTTAAACTAAGCAAGCAGGTCAGCAGGCACTACAGGAAATACATTGAGATGGAGAAATTGGTATGTCTGAAAGCTACTGTCACTAAACTCACAAACAGTATCAGTCTAAACCACTGGATTCAAGAAATTGTTACTTTGCAGGCCCAGTCCTTCACTCATGAAGTATCTTCTCAGTGCTAGCCAGGAAACAGCTTTTCCTTGCTGAGTTTCTCCTTAGACCACTGAGGAGCCCTCAGCAAGTTCTATCTGAGTGAGGAAGTTACCAGAGCCGAGCACTTGGCCAGAGGTTGCAGATATATTACCATAGGCTTTACAGTTTGAAACATCTTTCTGCTTTGTGAGTACAATCTTGTTTATTCTATATTTATAATTTCTGCTAAAGGATCAAGGCTAAGTTTCCATTCTTTCTGAGGAAGACAAATTAGGCCTAGAAAAACTTCACGGTGCACACATCATTCTCATTAAAGTTTCTCAATTCACAGACACAAAATGAAAAAGATACATTCCTAATGCAAAGTTTATGTGCATATTGATTCACTATTCAAAAGGAGTTATTGTTACTGGACTACAGCATTTTTCAAAATCCATTATTGAATATTTTTTCCTGAATATATTTACAGTATGCATTCTCCAGCTTACAAACTGCACACAGCTGGAAACTGTGGACTTTGAATAAATTAGAATATCATTCTAAAGTCCAGGGTAGATTTAAATATCAGATTTGCAGCAGTGTCTACTAAAACATCCTTAATGAGTCTCCAGGGCACAAAAAACTGCATTTATTCTGCACAATTTTGAATGAAAAACCACAACTATCAAATAAAAATAGTCTTACTGAAAGATCAATATACTTCTTTCATTGTCCATCCATTTCACCAGAACCTCAGATAATCACCACATGGAACATAATATTACTTGCAAGTCATAATATAACTAGCTAAGGTGGCATTAATTTCCTTTTGCTACACACAATTAACCAGGCAAGAAAAAATAGATGTAAAACTCCTCTGACAGAAAGATTTTTACTGATTCTCAAAGAATTAAGACATTACCAGTAAAGCCGAGTAAAACAGTAACATAAGAAAATTCTGGTCTTCTTAGCTGTTATGACGTACAATGCGTGGTGATTAACACAGAGGAATATGCACAGGGTCAATGAGCCAATGGGATAAGTAACCAAAATTAGCAAGTGATCATTATACCATTTTTACAGCATCCTCTTTTCCCCATTTTCCCTGCAATTATTATTCAAGTTTCTTTCAAGTGTCTGCGAGATTTCTGGAAGATATTAAGATGTAGTGTTGTGAACAGATTTTTTTTTTTTTTTACTTTTATCACCACAACTTTATGTTTTCCAGGAGAACTATATGCTGCAGTTCTCCTTCATCGTTCACTCCTTACTAATTTGTGGACAACAAGCTGTCCATGAGCCAGCAGGGTGTCCTTGGGGCCAAGAAGGCCGATGGTGTCTTGGAGACCATTAGGAAGAGCAGTGCCAGCAGGTCCAGAGAGGTGATTCTACCTCTTTACTCAGCCCTGGTGAGGTCCTATCTGGAGTTCTGTGTCCAGTTCTGGGCTCCCCAGAGCAAGAGAGACATGGAACTCCTAGAGATATTCAAGAACTGTCTGGATGCAATCTGAATGTTCTCTAGGACAACCCTGCTTGAGCAGGAATGCTGGACCAGATGGCCCCTTGTGTTCCCTTCCAACCTTACCTGCTCTGTGATTCTGTGATAAATATTGCACAATATAGGAGAGTTTCACACCTGCTCCCCCAGTCTCTGATAGAAAGATGGACTGTAGTAGGAAGAGAGCCAGGGACCGAGTTCTGAATAATCTAGTCTCTCACACCATAATTATGTGCAATCAATGTAAGGATACATATAATGAAGAGAAATTATGTATTAAGATGTTTGAGAGGTAAGGGAAAAATAAGTGTTGTTGCAGTGCTGGTTACACAATTCATGAAATACATTTCTTGTCAGCTATGATTAGAAAATATAAACTGGATTTGAAAAAGGTACAGAAGGAGATGGTAAGATAGTAGGAAAATGAAGATTCTGTTATCCAAGAGGAGATCACTGACCTGATTTGATGAAGTTTAGGCCAGAAGGAACAACAGTAAAAGCTTATCAGAGAGGCAGAAGGACATGCGAGGAAGACAGTAAGGCAGCACTGTCACAAGAAACAGATGGGTTTCAAATGACCATGAGAAGGTTGAGACCATCTCATGGTGCCCCTTCACACCCAGCACCAGGGCATCTAGCAAGCTCCTCAGGGGGAGCAGAGTGCAGGCTGGCACTTACAAGGTCTATAGGAATTACATAAATTCAAATTTTTCTGTAAATAATCAAGGTAAGCCAGTAATATATTTTCATTGGAAACACTGGGATGGGTGAAGTGAGTTTACACAAAACAACAAGTATATTATTGTCAAAAAGAAAAAGAAGACTCTTTGTTTTCAGCTGACCTCACTGGCAGGTACTGAGTTCAGCAATCAAAAGTCTAAACAGTTATTTAAACATTGAAAAGCTTTTTACAGTTGTAAATCTGAAAATAATTGATGCACACTTAAAATGAACCAGAGAGTATGTTACACTCTGCCAATACAGATTGTTTCAAGTGTTTCAGTTACATTCAAACCTGCTCAAAGTGCTAATATCATTATTAAAAAAATGCCGGTATAAGTGACAAACTCATTTGTCCTAAAAGCCATGAGTAGAGGTGATCACTGCACTCTAAACTGTACATTATATGTTTAATCTAAATCTAATTTGCAGTACAATGTTCATCCAGATGCAGTGCTTGGATAATAATTGGCCTAACATTCTTGTACAGTCCTAACAAAATTGAGTTGTTAATTCTTAATTCACAATATATGAAATGATATGATATGATATGATATGATATGATATGATATTGGATGGATGGATGGATGGATGGATGGATGGATGGATGGATGGATGGATGGGTTTTGTCTGTCTCTCCTTGATCTCTCTCTCTTTGATCAAAAGTCATGCTGAACATCTATGAATACGGGGGATTGTTTTTAATGAGAGGGTGCTAGGAGGGACTAAGAGTCCACTGCAAAACACTCACAAGAAAGAAGATTAAAACCTTACATAAGGTGTCATATATTTTTTACTGGATAGCTAAATTAAAATATGCATTTAGCTTTGGCTACTAATATTATTCTTCCCCTAAGAACACAATTATCTATTTAATTTTATAATCAAAAAGCTTAATTTAGTTGAAATGGAGTTTCTAAAAATAACTGTTTAAAACTCATTTTTCCGATGTTTTAATGAAACTATAGTTGTCTTTAAAGAAAATGCTAACTTTTGGAGTTCAAAGGCCAGAACAAGGCCTGCACACCAGTCCAGATCTTCAAAGAAGGTAGTCATTTCAGACCAAGTGTCACAAAAAATTAGGGGAGCTATGGCACAGAAATAGAGCATGCCATCTCCTTGAGAAGTGAAAAAAATAATGAAGTTATTTCTATAATTGTAATTAGTTCATGACAGGCTCTTATAAATTATTAACTTCCACAGAAGACTCTAAGAGCATTTAAGTGCTTCTTATTGAAGTTGTCTGAAGTATGTGACCATTCTTCTCACATGCTTTGTAGATGCTCTGTGTGATCTGTCAGGATCCATCATTCTTACTGTGAAGAGAAACTCACCAGGATTAAATCAGCTTGCATCCCTGGCAGGGTTTAGAGAGGCATACATTTTGCTCATTTTTCCTAAGCACCCACTATCAAAATCATGGAGTTGGGTTCTCTCAGTTTATCACTCTCATTTAGCTGTTCTGTGGTGTTCTAATGTTGCCACCTCATGTTACCAAGGAATGATTCAGTGTAGGCTTCTCAAATATTTAACCTCCCACTGAAGGCTTTTTATGAAACATCTGATACATGATTTTAGTAAATCATATCTTCCTACTGGAACTCTTGATAAATCTGTGTTAGAACTAACCTTTAGTTTTTAATACCATCCATTATTAATTCCACCCCCTGTTACAAATCAGACACAACCAGGCCGTGTGACCACAGAGCAGGATGCACAGGAATGGCAAAATTCATTTTCTCAAGTCTATGCAAACATGTCCAGGTTAAAATGAAGGCAAATGCTCTTTTCTTTGTTACACCTATCAATAGTTTCTGTAACAGGTTTTGGTCAGTGTATGCCAGAAAAATATGCTTTTTACATTCTTTAATGAATCAGTTTCTAAAATAGGAATCCATAAGCAACATCTCCACAGATTCATTAGAAAATCCTGATTTATCAGAAAATTTGTCAGTGCAATAATAATCAAAGAGAAGATATCAGCATGACTCAAAGTAGCTTCCAGAAGTACATGAGCAAAATTGATCATCAGTACAGTGATAACACTTCTGTCCTTGATATAATTGTCCATAACAAGAGTAAGGAAAGAAAGATATAATTTCTTTATTGGTATAGCAGAGTTTTGTTCACTGAAATTTATTAGTGCTTCAATGAGTTCTTCAGAGATTTACTTCTTTCCACTTTCTATGAAAAAAATGGGATGATTTATTCACCTTTAACAGAGAAAATATCAGGAGTCAGATTCTCCACTGTCTTGTATCTTCCATTGCAAAATAAATACAAACAACCTCCTGTTCATTAAGTAGCATTTTTTTTCTTTTTCAAAGAACAAGAACAAACATCTAGGGAATCTAGAGATATGTATTATTTACCTACAGAGAGTGTTCTGTTATCTGGGACTTTATGTCACAAGCCAGAAATCAAGAGGAAAAGGTGTTAATTACACTCCTGCTTCAAGTCTCTCCAAAGTAGAGGCAGAATTCATTTAGCAGCCCACAGGAACACCTGACCTTCTAGAAATGTCATTGTGTCACTGACCATGCTATAGGTTTTCCTTGTCAGAGACGAGCTGTAAAGCCCAAATTATTGATTGTTTTCCAGATTTCTACCAAACCTACCTTTGCCAGAAATAGCTTTCCACATTTATTCCTATTTCTAAATATTTGTAAGGCCATCACCATTACAGTGATGGGGAAAACATATCCAGAAAGATGTTATAATATATAGTATTCTACAAAGTTAAAACATACAGGGAAATTTAATTAGCTTGTTATTCACTGGTACTTCATGTGCAATTGTTTCACACATTTCCTTCATACAGCTGTGACCTGTGTTCCCTCTTTTTCTTTTTTTCTTTTTCTTCCTGGCTGTCCACCAAAACACAGCACAAACAATGACAACAGACAGACGGAACAAGCAGAGCTCATCCAAGCATGCTGAGAAAGGATTAGGAGCACAAGCAGTGAGTACTGGCAACATCTTCCTGAGTTTATTGCCCTAAGTTCAGCATTTTAATGAAGAAAAGCAAGTAAATATTAGCAATTAAAAAATTATGGAAATAGTTGAAGCAAGCGTAATGGATACAAGTACATGCCTTTGACAATCTGTGGACAGCCTTGCACTATACCCTAGAAAAAATCAGAAGTGTCCCTTTTCTGTGAGATGTCAAATCTGCTGTCCTTATGTGGATAGTACTCTGTCAGTCTTGTAAAAGGCTACATTAGTCTTCCAAGATGGAAGGGGACATAAAAATCTGTCTTGTATATTGTGATTTGTATCTCATCTTAATGTCAGAACTCCAGTATTTGAAGAAAAATAAGTAGGCACTTTTCTCTGCAGGGAAGATGACAAACTTAAGAACTCTGACGTGGTCCCTGAGCATCTTAAAGCCACTGGAAACAGAGCGACTAGGAAGGAAGGAACCAGCTCTACAGTGCCATAGTTTTTAATATCTATGCAGTACTGCAAGGGTTGTATTTGATTCTGGTAAATTTCTCACAGCTTATTATGTCCACTTAAAAGCTGAGGAATAACTACAGTCCTCCTTCAGGTTTGTGCTCTACTGACTTTCAGACTAAAGAGGAAAAAACCTGGGTTTAGTCCTGTATCTTCCTTATGGATTTGAGTTTGGTTTTTTTTTTTTTACTTTAAGTCATACAAAACTTAATTAAGTTTTACAAAGGCACCTCAAGAGGTCACTCAGTTTCCCCCCTCCAAGCTGGGCTTGCTGAACTTATGACATTCATAGCAGATATTCCTAAAGGTCTTCTGTAAAGATTTAGTTATGCCCCTAAGCAATCTCTTCCAGTGCTCACTTGCAAAAAAGTGCTCAACAGTGCATTTAGTCCCTTCAAAAGGATACCTTATAAGTGGTAGACTAACATCTGGAAAAAATTAACTTTCTGGTTTTGCCACAAGAAAGTTTTAAAAATCTGAGTAGTAAAGAATGTATTAATACAGTGTAAGTAAACTGGGGTACAGAGGTTTCCTAACCTGCCTGTTATCCTGCATCTATGCTCCTATTTTCTTTGCTACGACACAGCACAAGAAATTTGGGAAATACACATCCAAAGAACAACCTTTGTAAGGATAAAACACTAACACAGGGAATACAGAGGGCAAATGACCTTGTTACGTAAAGAAGACGGCACAGCCTGGATGAAACTCTTCAGTTTCCTTGTTGACACTAGACCTAGCCAACGTTCATCATCTCAATATACCTTCAAGCTCAACTCAATTCTCCTGAACACCACAGCAGGTGTCCTCTTCAGCACCACAGCAGGCACCTGAACACAGACATAGCACTAGTTACCCATGAGTTAAAACATTGCTTGCAATAGATTGACAAATGTAATTTATTGGAGTGCAATGAATATGCCCCAAAGGAATACAGGCTGAATGAAAAATGAGAAGGGAGTAAAGTTCAGGCAGTTGGACCCTGATTGTGCAGGTAATTAAAAGAAGCTCCAGCATTCCCTGAGGATGCATCTCTATGTCCATTAGCAGGATATGGCTGTCATAAATATGTTCCCCTTAGTGTTTTTTAAAAACTTGATATCGAATCCTTTGAAAAGTGTGCAGAAAAAGAAAACTCAACAATTTTGCTCTGAAGTGCTGGAAGACAATGATAAATGAACAATATAACTGCAGAATTACCAGTGCCTTTAAATAGCCAGCAGGGACATACTCAATGAATCTCAGAAATGTGATTTTTGATGCACAGCATGGACTTGTGAAAAAAAGGAAAGGTCTGTGTGAGTTGGTTTGGGGGATTTTTTAGGGGATTGGACTTCAGCCTTTCACACCATCCAATGACTTTGGCTCCAAGATCACTAAAATAAATATGAGAATCAATAAAATACATATGGTAATTGCTCCCACCTGCTTTAGCTCTTAAATTGGGGATTAAAAATTGCCTATATATGATCTCCCCCCTTCAAAGTGCAAGTCTTTATTTGGAATGGAGAAAGGTTAGAGTCTTTGGCTGATCATCAGGTAAAAACACATAGAGATTATTTTCATGAAAAAATGTAGCAAAACTTCCTATTGTTAAATAATTTTTATCCATTTAAAAATGTATGCTTGCTGTGGAACAGGCTACATCAGTCCTTATTTAAAAATGTAGAACTGCCAGTAACCAGGATAATTATATTTAGTATTAATGTGAACATGAATTTGCCTCAGCTGACAGGATTCTCCCTTCTGATTCAAACTCTAATACTTTTCATAGTGCAGTGAACTAAGAGTGTTTTAGTGTGGGGTTTTTTCTCATGAAGAACCACAATCCTGAGCCGTAGCCACTTATGGTTATTAGAGATTCCTGGTAGTGTTCATAAACCAGTGGTGAGTGAGCCACATTTTCACTATGGCTGTGAAGTTTTTTCTGAATGTACTACTCTTCATCTACTGCCCTGAGCAGCAAACAGGGGAAATACAGGCTAGAGCTGACATTGACATCATGCCTGAGCCACCTGGGACCTGCCATGGGAGCTGGAGGTGGAAACTGTGCTTGGTAGCAGGACTGGGCCAGGAAAGGACAAGCCTTTTCTCTGACCTACAGATACAGACCAGTATATTAGAGGAGTGATGAACTGTGTTTCTGTAAGTATCCAAAGGTGCAGAGGCAGCAGTTTGCAGGCCTGTTTGCTCTCTTGATGTGTGGCTCTGCTGAGAACCATGCTGTGCCTGTGGAGTAATGTAAGCAGATCCCAATTACCCTTAAATTAGTTAGCCTGCACACCAAATCAAAGACACTGAGATAAGACAGACTGCAAAGTTCACCTAAGAAGCTCTTTACAGCCCCAAGCACTTTATGTGAGAGGCAGGTAGGTTGAAGCTGCTCCAAGCAGGACTGGGCTATGATTTAAACCAAGGTGAGCAAGGGCAGGTTGACAAAAGGCATGTAACTCATACACAAAGATCTGCTTATTGCACCATGGAATCCTGTGGCTGCCCTGTGTGTCAACACAATGAGAATCTGCCCTGAAGCAGGATGACCCAGGCGTCATCCTCCAGGGCCAGCTGCAAGCTGAAGCACTGGTCCCCTGGCTGCCAGCCTGTGACAGGCACTGAGCAGCACTTGCACAAGTTTGCCAAGTGTTTTGTGACCTTAACTCTGCTGACTTTCAGGAATATTAAGGGAGCTAAACATCCAAATGATTTTTAAAATGGAAATTAAATTCTAAGGAACATATGGCCTGTCCACACCACAAAACAAATGTGGCAGATTTAATCTAGATAGCAGGGGCAGCAACAGCAACAAGGATGGGATAGTTTCAATGTCAGCATGTGCTGCTAGAAGGTCACATACTGAATCAGTTCCTGGAGTCAAGACTTTGCACCTTGGCACCTACCTCAGATAAAGCCTGAGTTGATGCATCATCACTACTTTTTTATGCCAGTTATTTAAACTAGCAAACATAAATGTGCTAAGAGTATGGATGCATTTATATTAGTGGATTAAGCAGCACAGCTCTTTTTATGGTTAAATAAGGGAACTCTGGGTTAGTTCTGGTCCAAACAAATCAGTGTGACACAAATTCCCAGGCGTAGTTCAGGAGTCAGCACATGGGAGGGACCATTCCCCACACACATACAGTTTGCAGGCAGGCAAAACTGCTTTGGGAGATGCCATGATTTAACCCCAGCTAGCACCAGGCAAAAAGAGTAAACCTCATGGGTTGAGATGAGAACAGTTTAATAGCTGAAAAAATATTATAATATATAATAAGAAGAATAATAAGAATAATTGCATTGAAAACAAAAGAAAGAGAGCAATAAAGACCAAGAAAGGCAAGTGATGCACAGTACAGTTGCTCAACACTTGCTGACAGATGCCCAGACAGCAATAGGCTCCTTCTATGAGTTTCTATACTGAGCATGATGTTCTACTGTGTGGAAGACCCCTTGGCCAGCTCGGGTCAGCTGTCCTGGTCATGACTCCCCGCAGCTCCTTGTGCACCTACTTGCCTGCCTGGGAAACTGGAAAGTCCTTGACTTAGAGGAAGCACTACTTAGAAACAGTTAAAACATCAATATCAACATTTTTCTCATACTAAATCCAAAACACAACTTTATACAAGAAGGAAATTAACTATCCCAACTGAAACCAGGGCAGAAGAGTAATACTGTTTCTTTGGAGATGGACTCCACTCGGTACCAATCAATGCCCATGATTGCTCCTAGGCACATTTTGTTTACTGCTATAAAAGTAGTCTTTGAATACAGCATTTTCTCTTTGCTCTGTGGTCATCCTAGACACTTCAGGCATATTTAAAAGCATTTACGCGTTGATGTTTTCACAGTTTCCCACTTCAACACTTATTGCAACTCTGTTCCACCCTGAAGAGACAGCTGTGACCAGCTTTGTCGAAGTAACTCTCTGCTTACTGTTACAAACCTACAGCTGCAAAGACAATTCAGTCACTCACCTCATGTGCTCACACAGTGCTTTCACAGAAGGACTACTTTACTTACATACTATGAAATTTGTGAATGCTTTCCAGGGGTTAAAATTCCTCAACAACCCCAGCAATACATTAAAGCAAGATCTATGCACATGGCCAACACAAGAACAGCAGTGTACTCTTGCAAAGTGCCAGCTCAGAGGCAGATTGGGATTTCAGGTCTTGAAGCAAATTGCAATAAAACTAAAGAGATCTAAGAGGATGTATGTTATTCTTTTTTTGTTGTTATTTGGGGGCCAGAAGAACTGTTTCTTGGTGTGACCAGCTATAGAGGAAAACTAGGACTGCAACATATTAATCATCTTTAAGCTCCTGGAGACTCATGAAAAGCAAATTACACTGCCTGAAAATGTTAAAATCATCTTTTATTTTGTGTGAGAGCATGGGCATAAAAATGGAAATAATCCCCTCAGGACACAATCCAGGGAGAAAAAACAACATGACCCTGAGTTATAAACAGAAAGAGATTTTCAGTGTACTGCAGGGGATTTAGTGAAGGGATCCCCATTAATGTTAATAGGAGGCAGAGGGATGGATCTCAGGCACTGAAGTGGAAATTCAGCCCTTCACGTCAAATGTTCTGACAACCAAGCAGCTTGCTGCTGCCTGTGCACACAGCCAGGAGGGGGGATGAAAACAGTTAAGTGCTTTCTGATACTGGAGTTGAACTGAGGATACAATGTAAGCATAAGGCATCTGGAAATAACGTTCCTTTTAAGAAATCTGGGAGGTAAGTGCATGCTTTGCTGCACAGGCATGGCATCCCTCACTCTGCAGCTCTCTGGCAAAGTCTAACGTGAGCGTCATTTAGATTAGATGAGATTAACCTTCAACTTCATTGCCCATGCAAACAAGACAATCTAAGTGCACTGACATATTTGCTAACCATTTTTATTGAAACATAGATGATTCTCTCTGCAAAGCTGTTAGGCAAATTATGAGCCAAAATGAGCATAAAGGCAAAATGAACTATTCTGTTGTAAGGATCTTGTGGGTTTTGTATAATTTCTGAAGTTTTTTATGTTTCGTAGTGTTTGGCAATGTAAACTATGAAACTTGCTAGTGTAGTCTTCATTCACTGCAAATTTGTTTTTTTATACCGAAGGAATATTGACAAGAGTCTACTGGACTAAATTACAGATTTCTCTCAATTTTGAAAGAAGTTCAGATTTCATTTGCATCCTTCTTGTGCGTCCAAAAGTGAGGGGAGAAAACCAATGGAAAATAGGAATGAAAGCCATTGAAGGAAATAACAGCAGTGCATAACAACTGGAGATTTATACCTAGTTGCCTATCAACTAGGTATAAAGCCTAGGTGAAGCCAGGAAGGATGTGAAGAGTTTTTCCCCTGAAGAGGAAGGAAGACACAAAGTGCAATGATCTGACCACAGCTCTCGTTCCCCATCCCTTATGCCAGCAAGAGAGGAGGAGGTAGAGAAGTTGTGAGTAAACTTAAGCCAGAAGAGAAGGAAGGGTGGGAGAAAGGTGTTTTAAAATTTGGTTTTATTTCTCATCATCCTACTCTGACTTGATTAGTAATAAATTAAATTAATTTCTCCAGATGGAGTCTGTGTTGCCCATGGTTGTAACTGGCACATGTTCTCTCTTTGGGATGACAGACTCTTCTCTGCTACACTACAAAGAACAAAAGAAAACAGGCCCAAGTCACCAGAAAAATTTTGACTGAAAACAAGCAAATCAGTGTTCATAGTGAGGATTGTCAGATACTGGGTTATCCTGTGAAGAGATTTTGTGTGATCACCATTCTAGCAGATTTTTATGATTGGGTCAGAGCAATTTGATATAGCTTTGAAGCTAGCACTCTTTTGCACAGGGTGTGGACTAGAGATCTTCACAGTTCTCTTCTAACCTAAATTAGTCTCTGATCTTATGTGAGGTTGAAAATATTGCTCAATTCCAGAAACAATTCTGCAGAAGAGACATTACTATCATCTTTGTGGAAAGATGGCTGGAGGCAAAATTAGAGGAAACTGAGAAGTTATATCCTAACAGAAGTACAGGAACTATAGGGTGAAATGCAGCTGCTACCCCCTAGATGAAATGTGGTTGTCATACTGGAAACCTATTCCACAATGATTCCCCACACCCACAATCTGCAACTGTAGGCACCTGCTAAGGGAGATGGACTGGAGAGAGTGGAGCAGCATGGGGAAACCACAGCCAGGCTCTGCTGAAACCCTTGAAGGGAGAGGACCTAGATGGTAATTTATGCTACTTTGCAGTTGAAAAATCACGAAGCACTGAGGGAGATAGGAGATGTCCTGCTGCTGAGCCAACAATGCCCTCCTCAGATGAACTTGGTTCATTATAATCTCATACTAATATTGACTCACACCTCCATCCTGAAGTTTCCTGATCTCCAAGGTACAACCACCCCTCAACTGTGCATGTGTTTGTATTTTTTGACTGTATCTTTCAGAGTGAAGTGAGAATTTTACAGCAATCAGTAACAAAGGTATGTTTGACTAAAGTCACTCAAGCTCTAAATATAAAAAATAGTATAAAAATAGGTAGAGAATGGGGAGAAATCCAGGAAAACTCTATAATAAGTTCTGGGATCAGTTGATGGACTGAACCTGTCTTCTGCCCCATAGAGATGCCTGGTGGGTAAGAACCATACTCTATTCACACTGAACTGGGGGTTAGAACTTATCTGTGTGTTGCTTAGAATACATTTTTGGAGTCAGATACTATCACTGGCAATCCTTGAACCTTAATCTGTCACAATTTTCTATTCAAATTAAATTTAAAACATTTAAACTTAAAGAAAGTTATTCTGTAAACTGCTAGTGTGAGTCCTTCACAGGTTCTGACTGTCACCAGTAGCAGGTAACATACTCGAATAACGCAGGAGACCCACTGAGGGATGTTCCTTAGGCTGTTGGTGTGTGTTCCTGAACAAGTCATCTGAACCACCCTCTGATCCAGCAGGACTGCTCAGTGAAGGGTGCTCCTAATGGGACACTGGCAGACTGGTGGAGCACAAGGGTCTTGGCTTTCCTTCGGCACTGACAGACAAATCAAATATCTCCTCTTTCATATGATAATCTTTATAAAGGCCTAGCCTGAGCCAGGAGGGCACAGGAGGCCTGTGAGGCTCAAACTCACGTGTGGGGATCATTCCTTATCTTTTTAGTCATTCTGTGCCTATACTTCAGAATCACATTTCTAGTACAAAGTAATATATGTAACACCATTCTGTCTTGAAAGTGGTCAGGATTTACCTCAGAAGCTCTTTCAAATATCATTAGAAGCTATGTTTAAGTGAAATTTTAGTATATAGGAAAGTCTTTGCTGAAGTTTCTATACCTTGCTTCACTGTCCTTTTCCTGGTGGAGAATATGAAAGGCCAGGTGATGCAGTTCTCCTTCTCTTCACCCCTCTGCACCTTGTCCCAGGCATGCCAGGAATGTGAAGCCCCATAATGATGTGGCTGAGCTGCACAACCTTGGCTCAGACCTCTAATTACTCGATTTGAGAAAGAGCTGTGAAAAAAGTCTGTAGAGCAAAGATAAGGAAGATAAAGTTGCAGACAGGTAAGAATGCTGAGACAGGATCATTAGTAGCTCTAGGATTCAAGAAGAAAAGCACTGCCATAGAAGGTTATAAAACAAACAAACAAAAAAAAAACCAAAACAAACCCCAAAACCCAGCCAAAAACAACAACAACAAAAAACCAAAAACAATGCAATGCTGAAAGGTAGCAGCTCAGGAGCAGAATCTATGCCATGCAGCAAAGCAGTTCAACCCTCTTCCTGACTAATGCCTACCTTGCCTCTAAATATTTTTTCAGGGTCTTATTTGTGTGGGAAACATAATAAACCATGTGGCTTGTAAACACAACTAACTTTTGTGTGTGTTGGCTAAGGCATAATTGTTTTATCCCTTAAAAATTTATGTACCTGGATTGCAAGGTGTCATTAAAGGGCTAAACATGCAAGAGGAACAAGTGTCCCAAAGAAACACTGTCACAGGAGTGCAGTTCTGAGCTGTGCAGCAATGTTTGGATTGCATTTTGGATTGTTGTGTGACAAAGCCCTTAGGAGCATTCACGCCATTGTCAGGGACAGCTTTCAATGTGGTTTCTCTGCCTGACTTTTTGTAATTAATGTCATTCCCAAATAGGCAATTCAAGACCAGCATTTCTCAAGGGTTTTCAATGCAGTGTCACTCTTCTTTCTACAAACTTCGAGCACTGAGCCATGAAACCAAGAGTATCAGCATGTGTTTAGGCAATTTATGCATAGCTGACTGTAGTTTTAAAATTATTACTCTTAAGTAAAACTGCCTGCCTTCACTTCATAGTAGGGGAACTCCTAGAATTTGAAAGAAGAAAGAAGTAGCAGCAGTGTTGTTTCAATTACCAGATACTGAAAAAGCCACCAGTATCTCCTGCACACTACCAGGGACCACCACAGTCTGTGCCAAGGGCATCATGCCATCCTCCAGAGAAACCACTCTATCTTCTACCAAATTCCGCAGATTAGAAATCTGAGCCAGGTGCTGATTCTCTGTGAAGAAACAGCATTACAGAGTCCTGGCTGTTACCTCTTTTATTCAATCTTATTTAACTTTCCTGATTTTTGGCTTCCATACCCATTAGAGCTGTTTATGTTAAGCAACTAAACATGGATTTCTCTTCAGAGATATTTTTCACAAAATTTGAACAGGATGCACAAGGATGCTCTGAGTTAAGAAATATTGCAATAGTCCCCTTCTTTGGTGTGCCCTCAGAGGTCAGGAGGATGGAGGTTTTGCAAGAGCTGGCCTGAGGTTACTTACAGGTAGAGCTTTGGTTGACCAAACAGCTGGGACCCTCACTTAGTAGAAGGAGACACCTTTGCATGTCAGCAGATGATAGCTGAAAGCATCACCAGGTCAGCAAGCCCTAAAAAGCATAGAATTATTCTGGTTCCAAATCTCCTCAAAGAGGCTCCACTTCCATATCCATCAACCATAGCTGTTGGCATATTTGCCATACACCTAACAATTCCCTCCTTTTCTGCAGTGGTATCTTGTCTGTAGAGGGGCTCTAAGCTAAAATCTCAACTCCTCAGTTGAAGCTGTCAAGCTGGCTTCTTAGCAGTGACTTACAGAGCCAGGTGTCATTATTTCTCTGAAAGATACAAAGGGAGGAAACTAAGCAATTAGAGGATCTTGTAAAATCCTGTCAAGCTGCAGAGTGGTCTATTTATTTTCCTATTGATCTTGCCTTTCTTTCTTTGAGGAATAATGACTGTCTCATGAAATGCCTCAAGTTCCCGGTGTCGCACTGTGCCTTAACCTTTGTAATGCTAAAGATCTCAGATTTGCAATTCTGTAGTCTTTCACTCTGCAATCGTTCACCTAAACTGCTGTGGTGATATTTTTTCTGCGTTGTCCTCCTGCTGTTATTCTCAAGCCCTTGCACCTCTAAACTCAGATATCAGATTTCTCACAGGAGATGATTGCTCTGGCATGACAAATCCTCTTTTTTCTTGTTTTTTCCCTGTATCATGTTGTTTGAATTTTAGTTTAGCTATATATCAGATATGTATTATTCATTATTATACATGGATAATGCTTAGCCAATGACTTTCCCTTCTGTGAAAATGTCCCAGAAATGATTCTGAAGTCAATGTTCATTCTGCAGGCTCCTACATAAAAGCCTGCTTTAAATTTATTTGACAGTTTTAATTTTCAAGGAAGCTACAGGATATTGTAAAACATTTGAGATAGGAATGGTGTTTTCCTATGAGCTAGTTGAACACAAAATATTATGGACACTGAATGTTACCATAATTTTCCAACTGCCACCACCCTATTTGTCTATTCATCTTCAGTTAAAAGTATTATTTTGCTTTTATGTGCCTGGGTTTACAAAAGCTGAAAAAATTGGAGCATTTTAAATCTGAAAACCTTTCTTGCAGACATAGTTTTCAGCATAAATATCACCTTACACTTGGCTGTGAGGGCTCAAGCAGCTGAGATATTGCAGCTGTCTGTGCTGTGAGAAAACATTGTGCAGGCAAGCCTCAGCCCTCCCAGCCCAGCCATACTCAGTCAGCCACGTGGGATGCTTGCTCCTGCCATAAACTTTGTGAATTCTACTGGGCACATTTTGTGACAGACAATAAATCACAAACAGGTTAAATGAGACACCTAACCTGGTTACTTACAGTCCTTAAAAATGCTTCAGGCCAGGTACTGACATGAACAATGTCAGTGACCAGCACAGCCCCACAGCCTACAACATCCTGCCTCTGGGATCCTGGGGCTGGAGTCAAAGGCGTTTTTCAGGAAGTCTGCGTCCTGCAGAACCTAAAGTTGCAGAGAACAGCATGACACAAACAGAAATGAGGATCACTGGGGGTCAGAGAGTCACAGAAGGGAGACCAGAAAGCCTCTCTAAGCCTTTCTGTAGGTCAGATCAGCTGGGATAATGTCATTCTGGTCAAATAGGTATCTAACATCATGCATGGAGCTCTGATACATTGGTACTTTTCATTTTTTTTTCATCACTCAGAAAGGAATTGCTTAATTCAACTTCAGCAGATCCAACAGAACAATATAAAAAACAAAATCTGGGTATCTGTAGATCATTTGGGTTTGCTTTTGAAAAATGAGATTTCATAGATGGGTTGAATATGTTTAGCTGGCAATATTCTAGATGACCTCAAGCCATGGCCTGATGCCAGACAGGAGGAGGTATTAAAAAAAATTAAATCTAAATATAACAGCAGTAAATAATTCCCCCCTGCAATTAATAACAAGTAACAAAAAACACCAAACCCCCCACTTTGATTTACAATGAAGTAAATGGTTCTGGTTGGCTTGCAATAATTTTCATAACTTGAGGGGAGGGGGAAACCTGTCTAAGCATAACTTAAAATACTAAATCAATAAATAAATCTCTATCTTTTTTGAGTCTTGGACATCTCTTAAATTGTTTCTCAGTCACCAGAATGAAATGTGTATGATTTGTCCAGTTAAATTTCTGAATAAAAGATTTATATTATAGGAAAAGAAATCTAGTATAGGGTGGTCAAATCTACCTCTAAAATTGTATCTATGATAAACAGAGTTTGTACCTGGAATCTTGTTTGCTTACCCCCAATTTTTTTCATGAATTGAAGCTTAATTTTTATTACTGCCATCCGTGGACCAAGAGAGCTACTGTACCACAGCCAAGCTTTTTGTGCATTTCTACATAATGAGCAAGAATAAAACCAAAACTCCTTCTCTTTGTATATTAAATTGTTTATTAAATGACAGATGACCTGTGGCAATAGGCAGAATTGCCATTCACCACACAAAATGGGCCAGATTCTCTGATCTAGTATCATCGCTTTGCATTGCATTGCATTGCAAACATAATCCAGACCTAAAGCCTTGTTCAAGCTGATGTGGTGAGGATTATCCCATTGCTCAGATAATCCTTTTGAACAGAGACCAGGTTTGTTCTCGTGGGACTTCGTCCTTTGCCATTAAGTATAGCAAGGCATGGGGTTCTTGCTTAATGACAAGAAAAATTAATTAGCCCCTTACTGCGTCATTCTGAGTAAAGCCTTACAATGACTTTTAGCCTCTCTGTGATAGGATTGCAGAAGGACTTCTCCCTGCTGTAGCCATATTTGTGCAAGGAGGTGGAGAGTATTCAGCTTGGTAATGTAAGCCTAATTAGCTGCCTAATTAGTTTCATTGTCTGGGGCTTTCATCTTTAATCCCATTCTTCATCTTGCCTGAGTACTCAGCGCCAGTCTGCAAAGTAACAGCATGGCAAAGTTTATGCTATGCAGGAAGGAATTTAGATTCCAGATGCTCTGAATGTTTTTCAGTATTTGTAAACTATAAGCAGTGTGTGTCATGGGATACTCAGAGATAAAATAATAGCAATCTGTGTGTACTGAACAGACTCCTAAAGATTTTTGACAGCACAAGTTCAGGACATCGTAAGAGAGATCAAGAAATGTCAGCCAAAAATTATTAGGCACAATATATTGGATTAAGGAGGAAAAGAAAGGGTAATAAGATAATATCCAAAACCCAAGGTAGTGTTCTCATACCCAGCCAGAAGACAGCCAAACTTGGAAAGAAAGGAGTCCAGGCTGGTTTGACCCTGCCTCAGCCCATGCTCCCTGTCAGCAGGGCTGGGCTGGGCTTACCACAGAAGGCCCTGGAAAACAGCCCCCTCTCTTCTTGAAATGCAGGAGAGGTGCTACCCCTGAGCTGCTAGAGGACTCTAGTACCAGGAGGACTAGAAGTCACTCCCATCTTTAGCTCTTTTACTCTGCGAGATGATGCTGGGCACTTGGAGTGCAGAGGATCATTAGCAGAGAAATGAGTGAGTCAGAATTGGAAATTGGATTCCTGGGTCACAAGTTCCTCTGAATTTTCTCTTTGGAAAGGCATGAACTTGTGGATAGGTGACCAGAATATTTTTGGAAGAGTTCAGCTCTCCCTGCTGATCCTGTGTGAGCTCCAGCAAGTCACCCAGTCTGTCTGTTTGCCAGTTCTTTTATCTGTGACACAGAAAGAGTAATGCTTTTTTTCCCACATCCTGAGATCATGTGTCCTTCCCTTTTTTGAAACAAAGAGCATCCCAACTGTGAGCTGCACTGAACACAAGGACATTTTGTTTTCATTTACAGACATTCAGGTAACAGCAGTAACAAGTGACCAGACACCTGGGTTGAGTTTAAAGCAGAGCCTTTAAAAAAAATCCAAACAAAAAACCACAAAAACAAACAAACAAACAAACAAACAAAAAAAAAACAAAAAAAAAAAACTTGTCAACAACCTGTCTTGTATAGAAACCAGAATGCTCCCTATTGTAAGGGTAATTTTGTTCATTTACTGAATTTTTAAACATTAAAACTACATTCCATTCCCCATTTTCTCATGTAACTACAGTTCCAAGTGGTTGAAATAAAAGCAGTTTTAACTAAAAGTGAGAGGATCTCAATCTCAACCAATATGTTCAGGGGGGCTGTGGCAATAGGTTTGAGCTGCTGTTTGCATGACAGGGGGAGGTTTTTTATGCTGTATGTCTGAACAAAAAAAAAGATGAATTGTTATATGAAACCCATATACTACATGATCTGTGCTGACAGGCAAAATCCAGCAACCTCCCCAGATGTGGTTTTGCACTACTATTAAGTGCCTGTTTAGGAAAGCCCAGTGCAGCACACACTGCAAGACCTTTCCCGCTGCTGAATCACTCTGGTTGTCACAGTCATGTTTTTTTTCCATTTATATGAGGAATTAATTGCTCTGTGCTACCACCTCATTTTCTTTAGACACAGGGGTTCATAAGGTCAGCACGCCTGTGACATTTGAAGACTTTCTGCTCATCAGTTATTTCCAAGAGATGTATCTGTGAGTGAAATAGTAAATGGAAATATGTCTTTACTCTTCACACCAGTGTTGTAGGACCAATCTTGGAAATTTGTTTTGCATTTTCACATGAGTAATTACCAGATGAAACTGGGAGATTGGTGGGGAATGTGTTTTGTTTGACAAATATTTGGCTTTGGCCAAATAATAATGAACATCTGCATCCCATTCTTGCTGTTTGCTTTAAGGGCCAGGACTGTGATGCCTGTGCATCCACAAAAATCAGGTAAGTGGGTTGTTATCTCTCTTCCTTCCCCCACAGCCCCCAAATCCAGCTCAGTGAGTCAAGGCACTGGTCAGACATGTGAGAGATCCAGATTCAAACCCTCATTCTGCCTGATTCAGAGCAGTGATTTCAACCCTTCCCAAAGATGCCTAATATGTCAGGTAAGTGCAGAGTATATCTTGTTATACTTTATGTAAAATGAATATTCATAAAAGCAGAGATTCAAATTGACATTTTGCAGCAAGGACCTTTATTAAATTACCTTGGAGATTTTCTTTCTCTTCTGAGACTAAAGATTATTTAGCAATGTGACCTGTAACAAGCTGTAAGTGAAAAGCCTTATTCTGAAAGAGCTTTTAAATGTTTGTAAATGTTTCATTTTAGTGGCCAAATCAGAAATTCAAACACTAGTACATCTCAGATGTTAATGTTCTTGCAACTTCATTGTTTGATAGTTCATGGTTTGATAAGGAAAATGCAGTGGCAATGGCTTATTCTGGAAAAGTTTGGCATATTTTATATGCAAAACATTCAGTGTGAAGCTCTTCTGTAAGGAAGTGCACTCAGTCCTTCATAAAATTATGAGGTGTGCATTAGGAAGGAAAACAATTTTCTGTAGCTAAATATTTATTTAGTTTTTTAGTATTCTATTGCAAAATAGAATTCAACAAACCCTTCTGTTCTTTTTTTCTGTCCTTTTCTGAATTATCTCAATTCTTTTTGCACAGTTGGTCTTGCTACTCACTGCCAATGGAAAATGTCACCCTGAAGAAATATCTTACTATATTCAATGGGTTTATTATAGTCTGCATTTGTCTTTCAAAAAAACTAAAGAGAGGGCCTGGGGTATCTAGAGAAAGGATATTTAAGCGCTTGTGGAACACACGTAACATGCAAATCACACATATCAGATTTCCAGTCTAAGGTTTTCCAGATTTCTCTGAGTGACTCCATCTTGGTGTCTCACCAGAAGTACATTTTTGAAGTAGATTTCCCCGCTGTGCTTTGGTTCACACCAGTGGAGTTTCACCAAAGTGCATGAACTATATTACTCATGGATTGAAGTAAACTAGAAGTGTGCCCTCTTAAAGCACTCCAACTCCTGAGCAGCATGCAGTTCACCAAGAAAGCAAAAAGTAGTCCAAAATAAACTGCCCTGAAAGGCATCTCTCAGGTCTTCACAAACAGCTGCTTTGATCTGCAGACACGCTGTGCTATTTAATTGTTGGTACAGAGCAAATGCAGCCTTTGCATCCTCCCTGAGAAGCAGCACACTCTCACTCTGGAGGGAGCAGATAGTGTTGAGGGAAGGCATGCTTGGGTAAGGGACTCCTCGTGTCACAGTGTGGGAAGGGGTGAAAACTCCTCAATGCCTCTGTGAAGGAGGGTGGAACCAATTGCACACAGGATGGGTTCTTCCTTACCTGCCAAAACTCCTGTGCATTCAAGAGGCCTCCAGACACAGCTAGGTCAGGAGTTGACTGCTCCTCACAGGACTCAAGGAAACCCAAGAGAGCAAGAAGACACAACCTGCCTCGCTGGGAGGAACAGGTGGTTTTGAGAGCAGTAGGAAATGCTGCTAGACGTGGGGTCTGGGTGAGGGTGCAGCCCCCTGTGACAGGTCTGCAAGAGGACCATACACCAAACATGGCCTGAGAGGTTGCATGGGTGGATGGGGTGAATGGTTGCAGTGTTTGGTCAACAGCTCTGGCTTTTGGAGACATACATGTACACGGCAGTAAAATGAAAACTAGTTTTCTAAAAGTAATCTATTCTACATAAAGTCTCTTACATGAGTTTCATGTTGAAGTAGGAGAAAAACTATCTTTGAAATGCTTCCCCTATTTGTTGTCCTCTTTTGAGGGCAAAGGAAGGAAGCAGGAGAGTGCTAACATGTGGCAGAATTGCTTTTCTGGTTTTCCTCTTCGTTCATCCATGAGAGGGAATGATGCCTGCAGCTTTTCAGATAAGGAAAATCATATATTTAATTTATTGTATAGTACATATTTACTTTGAACAAATACTCCCATCATTAGTGGTAATGGAGAAAGTCAGGTATCTTTACTGCATCTATGTATAAAGTTGTTTGTTTATCAGCATCATATCTTTTATACCCATCTACTATGCTTTTGTTTTTGCTCCTGAAGTTAGTTGTCTGCCAAATAGCAACTGATCACTGATGGGCAGATTTAGGTGTAGGAGAAGTCTTTGTTTAGACACAGGGAAGCCTCAAAGTAGGACAGTAGATAACTTCCAAATCCTTTAGCTAAGTAGAAGACTTCTGAAATAGCAAACATCCAATATATTTAACTGTCAAGGGGAATTCAGTAGGTTGAAAAACGTGTCCAGTAATAAATTTCGTCTATAAACTAAAGAAGGATCTTTCAGGGAGCTATTGCAGAATTGAAGTAAGTTATGTCTAAACACATTTAACTACTCTCCTGCAAAATTACAGCAGACACCTACACAAAAACCTGCAAAAAGTTATATATCCAAATTAAGGGTTATTTCAATGCAAACCAGGAAATTTCCATGCCTTTTTTTAATGTATACGTTAATTAATTAGCAAACAAAAGGAAAGGACTGAGCAGCAAAATCACTTGGCTCTTTCTAATCAGTCTCTGACTGCATGGTGCCAATTGCATGGTGTTAGCTGCAATCTGCCACTGACAGATGTACTCAGGTTTGGATGCTGTTACTTAACCTAGAGGCTGTGACAGTGTTTGGATAATTCTGATGTTATCCTGAGAGGATTAGGATTCACAGACAAATTTAAACTCTCTTCTCCAATGCGTATTTGAGGATGATGTACATTTGCAGGAGACCGGCTGTCACAAACCTAATTTGGCCTATGTTTTTGTTTGAACATATGTGGTTCCTCAAAGGAAGTGAATTGTAGGCAGAGATGAAAGCTATTCAGTGCCTCTGATCTCTGCGATGCCATTTCCAAATGAGATCACCTTCTCTGCACATTCTCTTTCCCTAGCAACAATCTGGGGGAATTTACAGAATTGCAAACACAGTCTTTTGTTTTCAGAGTTTTAAGAAATTAGACTAGATCTTGTTTCATTGCTTTTTCTTCAACATATAATAAATGTTATAAAAAAAAATTAGGGCTTTGTTGTTTTCAAAGTAATGCAATTTCCTGGGAACTGAAGGAATATAGACACAAAACCACCAAAAAAGCTTGGTTTTTCCTGGGAACAGAAGGAATATAGACACAAAACCACCAAAAAAGCTTGGTTTTTCCTCAGATCCACAACACCAAAACATGCATCTAGAGGCCTTTTGAACTCTTATTGTGCCTAAAGAAAAATAGCAATGCAAGAAAACCATATTTTAAGTAATAAGAGCATCACCATTTTCAGAGGTGAAATGTAGAAGCTAGACTTGTAATTTTATACACTGAAAAAAGCGAATCTGATATCAAGTTTTACCACCTCAGAAAAGTCAAAAGACATACTGCTGCACTTGATAGAGATATGAGAAAATTGTCAGTTTCTACTTCAACTTCTTTTTGTTGGTACATTTTAATCAGAAACACCGCAGTAAGAGCCACCTTTCAAATGACAAATTGAGATAGAAAATATCACCTCTGTTGCTATACTGGCATTTAAGTATATCCTAATTGTTAAATGCTTGTTTTCTTACACCTAGTAAATGTACTGTGTTAGCTTCATGCATCTAATCTTCCTAGATCATTGAGGAAAGAGACAAAATTTACATCTAGAGAGAAAAAAAAAAAAAGGCATGATGTTTCTTACCCTTTAGTGTTTTGGCTTGTAAAAATTGTTGTCTATATATCTATATCTATAAAAATTGCTATTTATATATCTATTTCTTACAGATTTATAGCACACTTGAAGTGTAAAACACCAACAAGCATTTCCACATTTCTAGGTTGTGGACAAAAGTTTTAGAACACAGGGAAGTTACTGAATTGATAGATTTTCCTGGTGTGTTGCTTACAGACCCATGTGGTTTTAAACTTCATTTTTAGTGTGTTTCCAAATAAAAAAAAAAGAGACAGCATTGGTCACAAGCATTTGCTATGAAACACAGCTTTGCTAAAAAGAAATATATTAGCAATCAGAATCCACATTCTGTGCCTTCAGAAGTCATCACCATTAAGAACAATTTGCCACTAGAAAAAACTAAGTGCTCTTAAGTTTTTCTAGAAACACGAACAGTAGCTTGAGTGTAAAGACTTGTTTAGTATTTACTGAGCTTTGAAAATGCTCTGGTTTTACAACTTTGCATTCTGCCTTGAAATCCTATTTCTGTATGTTAAGCATAAATATTGATTATATAGTTCCACTGAGGACCATTACTACAGAATACCAAAGTGGAAGGGTGAGAGAATTTGGATTTAGGATTAGGTGTTCTATAATTTATGAAAACAGCTACATTTTTTGTTCCTCAGCACACTTTATTTCCAGCTGAAATAAACTGTTATTTTTTAGATCTCATTGTAATGATGCTTTTATAGTTTTTGAATTGCTTGTCCTCAGAGTCTGCTGTAATTTCTGAATAATAATTTACATTCAAAATTTGTTATATTGTCTCTCTACAACACTCTTGCTGCTGTATGAAGGAAACACTGCCTGTTCTCATGTGAGTGTTCTTATGTCTGCCTGTGATTTGCGTGGCCAGTGTGTATATAATTCATATCATGATGCACACATGTGCTTTCTGTAAATGTGGTGATTGGGAATGCATCTTCAGCTTCACTGCTGGTTGGACCTGGGGCATGGAGCTGCTGCAGCCTCACTCTCTCAGACTGCCAGATGCAGTGCATTAAGTTTTCCTCCTAACCTTTAGGTACCACCTCATACAGGCACAAAAGTTGTGCTCATTGTCCCTTTACTATTAAACAGACAAAAAACAGACTAATTCTAAAACAGGCATTACAGCTTAATTTTATGCTGACCAAGGAACCTGTTGCATTACTAGGTCCAGATGAAATGTTTAAGGTTCTTATGTGAAAATTAAATACTATACCATTAAAAGGAAATTAATTGTAAAACGTTGCAGAAGGACAATCAGTCTTTACATAAAACATACACAGAACATTAAGGGCACTTGCCAGGGCTGTCTGCAGACTTGGTGTCATTTTTGCTGCTCTAGTATTCACACCTTGAATCCCCTGAAAGGAGGTTGTAGTGAGGGACAGGAAGAGGGGGATGAAAGTATCAGTCTTTTCTCCCAAGTAACAAGAGACATAACAAGAGGAAATGGCCTGAGATTGTGCCAGAAGAGGTTTAGATTGGATATTTGGAAAAATTCCTTCACTGCGAGGGTGGTCAGGCATTGGAATAAGCTCCCCAGGGAAGTGTTTGAGTCACTATCCCTGAAGATATTTAAAAGAGATGTAGCTATGGCACTTGGGGAGATGGTTTAGCAATGGACTGGGCAGTGCTGGGTTTATGATTGGACTTGATGATCTTAGGGGTCTTTTCTGACCCAAATGATTCTATGACTCCCTCTTCACATATGCTGGCTGTTGGGTGACCAGATGGCATCTCAAGGGTCCCCTGCTCACCAGCTGGGGCTCAGGAGTGCAAGATTCCCTGTGTAGCCAGCAACATTTATTTCCTTCAGCTCCTGCACTGCATGTCTGTTCAGCCTTTTTTTTTCCCCTCAGATCACTGCAGCAAGGAAACATAAAGAATCTTCTTCTACCACTCATACAGTGTCTCCAACAAGTGGCCAAAAGCAACATCTTCCCAGCCTTGCCCTAGCAGCATCTGCTGGTTGTGTTCTAGGTGCCCAGCAAGCCCATGTTTGACAAAAAGGAAAGGAAATAGAAGAAAGGAGATACAGCAACTTGTTCCACCAGTGCTTAGGTGAGGGAGGTCTGTGTTACAGCAAAAGTTTCTCCCAGCACTAAATTTCTTCTTGAAAACCTGAGGAAAAAAAACATATTCTCTACCCAAGAGCCAGCAAAAGAAAAAGAAAACTTGTACAAGACTCATCTGTATAAAAATGGATTAGGCATAGTAATATACCCTGTATTTTACAGAAGCAGAAATTGAAGCAGTGAATAGGTAGCTCCCCTGCAACTGCAAATTGCTGTGAGGCAGACAAAACAAAGAGGAATAAAATCTATACATAGTATTAATCACAGTTATTTGCCCAAAGGCCTAAGACTCATTATGATGCAAAATATTTCTTTATTATTATTTTGATTGAGGCAAAATGCAGACCTTACCTAATTACATTTATTACTTCATTATTTCTTAATCACTAGTTTTTTGTTGTTTTGAATAGAAATGAAGGCAATTATTAATAATGGAGTTTCACAACAATGCTTTAAAATATTTTATTTAATGTGGAATAAGTTTGTTATAAAATACCAGACTGTATGATGTCATACAGTAGGTAACAGGCCAAGGAATGGAAAAGACTAGATGCAAGAAAGAGTCCCAATATGTAACTTCATAAATCTTCTTAATAAAGGCAAGGAAATGACTTCTTACAGCTGAGAAAGACTACCATTTTCTGTGTGCAACTTAAAGAAGCTTGAAAGAGAAAAGCATACAAAAGGTAAGCTCCGGTAAGCTCATCACATATTTCTTTGTGTTGTAAACATTCAGTCCAAACTTTATATATAAACTTCATATATAAAGTGAAGTTGTGTGCTAGTTTTTGCTGGGGTAGAGTTAGGGCTGTACTTTGGATTTGTGCTGAACACAGGGTTGTTAATATAGAGACATTTTTGTTATCCCTGAGCAGGGCTTCCACAGAGCCATAACCTTTTCTGCTTTTTGTGCAGCCACACTGGTGAGGAAGATGGGGGTGCCTGGAAGGTTGGGAGGAGACACAGCCTGGACAGGTGACCCCAGCTAACCAAAGGGTTATTCCAAACCATACTACATCATGCTCACTATACAGAGAGGGGTGGAGAAGGAGGAAGAGGGGGATATTTGGAGTGGTGGTGTTTGTCTTCCCAAGCAACTCTTTTGCATGATGGGACTTTGCTCTCCTGGAGATGGCTGAACACCTGTCTGCCCATGGGAAGCAGCGAATCAATTCCTTGTTTTGCATTGCTTAAATGTGCAGATTTCCCTATTAAATTGTCTTTATCTAAACCCATGAGTTTTCTGGCTTTTACCCTTTCCACTCTCTCCCCGATCCCACTGATGGGGGAGTGAGTGAGTGGCTGAGTGGGGCTTGGTTGCCAGCTGGGGTTAAACCATGACAAGTTCTCACTTAGATTCTACCTCCTCTTCCTTTTTGTTGAGTCACTGAGCCAGTAAGCCATAAAACCTCACTGCATTTGCAGGATGCCTATCCTTGAAATGTGTGATGAGTCCTGTTTGTCCATGGAGCTGAACAACAGCTGGAAAAATACCAGTTTTGGAATCCAGCTTTTATGGAGATAACATGCTGGTGGCTTGGGGGAATGATAGCCCAATAGGGTATCAGAACACTTGAACTTCAAATCTTAATGTACACCTTATCATTTGAAAAATTTTTCGACTGATTGAGAGGTTTTGTAACACTTTCAAATTTTTCACTGGGTTTGGCTTTGCTTTTACCCACCTGCTAGTGTGATATAATCTGTTGTTTCATCTGCAACTGTGCATGCCATCTCCCAGAAATCTGAGAAATACCACTTACTCATTTCCAGCATGAGTTTGTCCCTACTTTTGTTTTCAGCAACTTTGAACTATCAGGATCATAATCTGCTCAGAAATAAAAGCAGCTGAATAAATTTGCAACTGATCTCTTGAATAATTTGGAATTTATTTCTTGTAAATTTCTTGTGTTGAAATGCTGTTCAGCAAGATATTATCCGTTGCTTAGCATTTGCATCAGGATCAGGCTTCTTTCTTCAGGAGGTTATTGGAAATTTAAGATGCTGTTTGTATTCTTTGGATAAAGATCAGCCTCTTCAGACAGTTTTAGTTCTTGTCTGAAGCATTTTTCAGTTAGGGAAACCAGACTGTATGAAAACTTCCATTTATCCCCAGTCAGATGCAGTTTGTACCTAAATGCTCTTCAGCACTAAAACTGCTGGTATCAGCTGATGTCACCAATACCAGAATGATGGAGACACTGAAATTGCTGAACCTGAATGAGCACATCCACCTTCCAAAGTGATTTACACGGAAAGATAGGACATGCTTGGGGAAACAGAAAAGTTAACTTATTTGATGAAAACCAAGTTTAAAAAAAAAACCTCTTTCTTTTTCTTTGTCTTCAGTTAGGCAAGATTTAAACTATTTTGCTTTAGCACCTTGAAATTCTTCATCTTCTTTGCAATCTACTAAATCACTACTCTGTCAGCAGAACTTGTGCAGGCTTGAAAGAGAGAAACACAGCCAATACTCTCTGAAAAATGGAAATTTTTATGTGGCCTCTGGGTTTTGCAGCATTCTTTTTTTTTTTCTTTTATTTGAAGAACATGAAATTAAGGAATAGTCTAGAAGCATTACTGGGAGGAGATGGAGCAGCGTAAACATAACGCATTTGGGTAACTGATTCTGTTAAGTAAAAATCCTCTGTCACAAGATGCCCTAACAAAGAAATTATTGAAATTTGACAAACAGGCATGACAGTCAAGTCAGAGACATCCCAGGCTTTGGGTCTCACACAGTGTCTGGCTTTTCTTTTCTAAGTGAAAGAACAGCCTGGAGTCAGACAGGATGGAAGGAAGAAAGAGGAGATGAAAGTCAGTGAGGAGACTTGGCAAGTGTCAGAGAAATGGCAAGGCAGTCTAAGATGTTCTCTGATATGAAAACACTGCCACACAGAGTGATGAAAACACATAGCAAAATTTTCAAGTGAAGGAAAGAAAGTTAGCTGGGCTTCAGAAAGCCGAGGGACAGGGGCAGAGCAGGCAGAACCAGAAGAAGAAAATCCAAATCAGCAACAAATGGGCCTCCAGGGGAGTGATTTTGCAGCCAGGGAGGGAAGAAAACAGGTTCCCCAGCAGACCAGTCTTCAGCCCTGTCAGCAGCAAATGAATCTGTTCCTACAGACACCCTATAGGATGTCATTTCTACCTCCAGAATCAAGAAATTCAAAAACTTTTCCCTTTTCAAATCTGTTCTCCTGTTTTCCTAAATCAGTGAAAAAGGAAGGGAGGCTATGTTTTTCTGCTACAGAGAGCCCTTCCCTTACAGCTGATTCTCCTTTGTATCAGAGTTGATTGGACTGCATTACCTACAAAACACTTCTCATGTCTATGCTAAGGTAACTGTGATTGCTCACGTGCCTCTGGTTTTAACTCTCTCTTGTTTCTCGCTTTACTAAATTGTTTCAGTTTCCTCTAAGTTTGTTGATAAGGCCTCTGAAAGGCCCAAAGATGTATGACCCCCACACGAGTAAGAGTTTTTGCCAGTAAATGTGGTAAGTGGAGTAAGGGGACCTGGTTGCTAACTATGTGTTTGGATAATGTCATTGTTTCAGGTACCTGATCTAAAGTGTAGAACATTAAAAAGAAAAGAAAAGAAGAGGGGAAAAAAGGAAAAAGAAGTCTTTGAAAAATCTTACACACCATGGAAAGGAAAATGCAAAAAAGCGCCATTTTTCTGCTTTCCAGCCCACCTTTCAAGTATTTCAGCTACAGATTATGCTTGATCTCCAGCTGCTCTCTTGACATGTAATGGAACAGTTATTTCTAATTCAACTATCCTTAGAGGCGATAATGATTTTTCCCTGAAAATCACAGGTCCCCCTTCTTCACTGAATTTCTCTGCAGCATTCCGAACTGCATGACAGGTCTTCAATTATCATTCTTGAAAACTATTATTTAAAAAGCTCCATCTTGCTCCTGAAGCTGTTAAAAGGTCTGAATTATAGGACCTGCAGCAAGAGAGTACCAAGAAAATTTCTGCCAGTGTGCGGCCAATCGCGAATTTTGTTTCAGCTTGAAGGAACTGCTCATACATTGCATTGCGTTCAAATAATGTGCTACTCCCTTAACTTAAAATTTACTATTTAAGATTTTTTTTAGTTTGCCAATAGTTTCTTTCTTTTAGAATTATGACCTGGCAGTATGAGAATTCAGCGTAACAGAATGGGAGGAAATATATTAGACTTCCTTTTTCTCTTTTAAGGGATGCAGGAACACTTGCAAAAGCTTAGTTCAGAGAAGAGGTTGCCAAAGAAGAAGAGACTGTTCTTTGAGATGAAAAAATGATAGGCAACTTCAGATAGAAAATATATCTATAATATCTACTCTAGGACGTAACTTTGCCACTAAGATAGAGAATTCTCTCAGGATAACTGATGTTCTACAGAAAAGATAAACAAAGGATACAAAGGTACAAGAGCAATTACTTGGCATGAGGAAATATAGAAAACAATGTTGAGGAATGGTAATGTCAACAATGGCTTGGCTCAATAAACAGTTAGAGTGAAATCTTGTCGATTTGAAGATAGATAGAAGTCATCAGAAAGTTAGCAGCACTTGAAGTTATCATACAGATTCGAAAGTCTTGGTTTCACATCACCTCTGTCCTTTTGTTCCCTCTAGTAAGCTTATGAACCACATTGTTGACTCTAAAGGCTGAAAAATCTCCTCTTAGGAAATACACACATTTCCTGTTGCCAACAAGTAGCTGGACCCATAAGAAGCTCAAGGACTTTGATGCTCAAAACCCTTGCTTGATCCTTTGGGACACATCTAGGATTACTTCAGAAATGTGGTGGAAATCTTTATAAGCGGGTTTGCAGATGACCCCACAAACTTTCCTGCTCTTATCCCTAAAGAGTTCTCTAAAACTTAACAGAAGATAAGGCTGGAACAGTGTATGACTAAAACATGCAGAAGGAAAATGACTTTTCCTCCTGTAATGCCCAGTTACCCAAAGCATATAAATAACTAAAAAGCACTCAGGCAGATACATGGCTGTAAAGTAGGAGCTGTAAAGATCTATCGACCCCATCTGACATGCTTTGCAAAGCACAGCTACAGCTGAGCAGAGTGGTGCCATTCAAAGGCTGCTGATAAGAGGTAGCACAGCAGTCCTGAGGGGACCACCCTTTGTGAACACAGACAGTGATTGTGCTGAAATAATTAACACCTCTAATCAAGCAGAGGATGCAAGGTCCAAAACACTGATTTTGTTCCTTTTTTTGATGAGAAAGAACCTGTTCTTTTATCCTAAACACTGTATCAGCCCTACATTCACAGTGCTACAAGTCACAAAGCTCTTATTTTTTCACAGTCCACTCTGAACACACCAAACTGTGCACAGTATGAGCTGATAAAGCTTGACTTGAACATTTTTTCTGAATGTAAATTGCTGTAGGCTTTAAAGGATTCCAGATCTCCCTGGGGTAGGTACAAACTATTTTTAAAATGGATTTGATAACACGTCTGTTTTAAAACTCAATTTGAAACAGAGTATGTCTGTGCGCTAATGGGAGTAAATGGGATTGTGAAATATATGCTTCAGGCCTTTTTTAAAAAAAAATAATGCAAGAATGTAAGGACACAAATAGTAAAATAATAGCAATGCCAATTCACTCCATATTCCAGTCATTGTCCATACACATCTGAGTGTATGGACATCACAACAGAGACATACTTGGCAGCTCTCTGTAAGTCAGCTGTTTGATGCAAACTGCAACCTGAATTCCAAGCTAACAGCAGCCAGGGCATAACATGGGGGCAGGGAGGGCTTCCATATGGGAAAGCTTATAAAAGCTATTTTATATGTGGGTATAAACATAAATATATGTGTACATGTGTACACTGTTTTTAAATATATCTGTACATGTATGTATACATGCACGATTTTTGGGCAAGATGTATGCAGAAGATTTTTACTTACCAGCAGAGTGTCACAGTACCAGCCCAGCCACTTGGATATTCACACTTTGAAACGTCTTTTTTCTCATCTGAGCTCTGAGAGGGCACGAAGCATCCCCTGGGGCACACAGAAGCCTCTAAGAGTAAGGTAATGCAGGGTATTAGGGAGCTTTCCCATCTCCAAGGGAGACAGCAACTGTGTGAGGGAACCCACCCCACACAGAGGGCAGGAGTGCAAGCCCCCCAGACTCCCAGTCCTGTAAGATCCTAGAACTAGCTTATTAAAAGAGAAGCCTTGGTAGGGGGGAGGCAGGACAGCATCACCACAGAAATGAAGTGTAAACAGATCTCTGCACTTTAAGATATGGTGGCAAAAATTCCATTATTTTTGATAGAGCCAAGGATTTACCACTTTTATAAAACCAATATGTCTCAAGTATTTGCCCAGTGGCTGTCTCAGCACAGTGGTGAATAAAGAGCAAGCAGCAGTTTCCCACAGGTATGACTTCTCTGCCCTTGAACAGTAACTGGGATATGTAGAAATTGCAATTTTTGTTGGTGACTGATTCTGGCTCCAGCACCATCCATGACTCCTTTCTCTGCCAGCATCTGCAATCACAGTCGCAAGATCAAGTCTCACACACACAAAAAAAAAAACAACAAAAAAAAGGTTACCTTTTCTCAAATTAAAAAAAAACAAATCTAAAGAACAAAGGAAAAAGAGAAAAGGGCACTTTGGAATATCTTAGGGAATTAAATTGTCACATTTACTCTGAATCATTTATCTCATAGAAAATATCTACCTGTACTCATCACTTTGTTCTTGTTTATGCCATTTCTACAAAACTATGCTACAAATCAGTGGGCTTAAAATGACTGTTTCAGTCAATGTTAGGTGGAACTGTATGAAGCCATCAGAAAAAAAAAAGGATGCTGTACCATTTTGCCATTTTCTTGGAAGAGAAAGTAAAACAAAGCTATGATTTAATTTTTTTTCAAAGTTAAATGCTTTAAATGTTTGAAGTAGGGGTAGAATTAACTTGTTGAAAATGTTAACTCTGTCCTCATGTGCTGGATTCTTGCTAGGTCAGTAGGTCTGGCAACTCCTTAGGCACTTTCCAACTTGGCTATAAAATTCCCAGAGAGATTTTTTTGACTTGTTTAGAATTCCTTAGTACTGCCCATTGTTCAGAGATGGACATCTATTTTCTAGTCTAAACGTTCCTTACTGTGTAGACTGAGAATAATAGGGACTTGAGTGCTGTCAATGTTTGTCACTCGGGCATTAGAAGTGATCAGAGCTAGAGCTCTTGCTGTAGCAATGACAGCATTTAAGCAGTAATAGGAACATTTCTGTGAAGAACCAAATTCTTCCTTTCTTTCCTGACACAGAATTTAAATAAAAACTAAGCTAAAACTTCAATGTCACGGTACCTAAAAGAGTTTGTGCTCCACCACAGGGCGTCAGGGGCAGGAGAGTAAAAATGCCTCCACTTCTGAAGTGTAAGGGGCTCAAGACTGGCAGCACCCTGAAGTGTGGGCTGTAGAAGTGTAGTACCATGAGTTACCTCTTACTCTCGAGACAGGAGAGTTTTAAAGAGCCTGATCTCAACAGAACAGACAGGTGGTTATGAAACCGTATGGTAAACCAGGAAAATATCCCTGTAGGCAAAGCTGTCAAGGCTCCAAAAATCTGAAAGTAAAATTGGTATAAATAATTATCTGGAACCAATGAGGCAAGAAAGACAAATACTGTCAAGAGAGAATAAGATACAAATTTAAAACCCAGGCTGCAGAGAGACACGTGAAAGCCAGCCATTGTTATAAAGTATAAGATAAGAGTAACAATGCTGTGGTGATTCTTTTCAGTTGAAAAAATGGTAGTCCTAAAAACAGCTAATCAAACCCAGAATATTCATACATTGCTAGTTAATCTAACTTTGCTTCTCAAGTGTTCTTGCATTCCATTTTGAACACAACTGGAGAAGATGAATATGTAGATTAATCTTATCCTGGAATTAATTTTCATCATAGCTGCTGAATATTTGTACACAAATACCATATTGCTGCAACGCATCCTACACAATTAATTTAATACTGTGAATCTCTGAATGCTTCTTTGGAATGAATTAGTGAAAACTTTTAAAAGGTTTGTACTCTGATGTCAAATACTGCACCCAAATGTTTCCAATGGGAATGCAAGAACCACCAAAGTAGGGCTATCTGTTCTTTTCTTTCTAACTTTTTCTGGCTTATAAAAGCCTTGCTACTGCATGAGTATTGTAGATCTTAATGTGTTGGTATCTGTAGACTGTATTCATAAAAGAAATGGAAAATCTGCAGGGCAGGATTACAGCTAACAGCCACAAAAGCAAAGCAACCGTCAAGTTGGAAAAGAAAGAGATAAGGAGTTGCAGTAGTAGCCACAGAGAAGCTTTTTAATGGAGACTCAAGTTCTGTTGCAGAAGGGTTTCACTTCTACAATCAAACAATAAATTCAGCTTTCAAACAAAAGTTTCCAGTCCCTGCATGGATCCTCTCATGCCAAAACACCTCAGATACAGACTTCAACTGCAGGCTTTCTGATAAAACGATATTTTTTCCTTTGCAGAGAATATTATTGTCAGTTCAGGTAATTTCATTTCCTCCTCACACACATGGTTACAGTTCTGAGGGAAGACTTAAAGCTTTGGGCTTCTAACTTCAGTCCTCTTCACTGCATGTGAGTTCAGGTCCAAAGCAGGTGGCAGAAACATCCACTTGCACACCGTGCAGGGTTCTGCCACAGTCAATGCTGGACCCTGGGGAGGTAACCTGATACTTGCATATTTTGAACATCTTTCAAGTGCAGTTATTAATCTCTTCAAAGAGAACAAGACTGCTGCACAAACTAATTCTCCTTTCTCTTGAGTTTCATGGCAATTACATTGCATTTGAGGCACAATGGATATAAGCTGGCTGAACCAATGCTTGCATGCCAAGGGCATCTTGGTAGATCCAAAAAGCCAGATAATTCATGCACAGATGGACAGCAGTAACTGTTATGCTCATCCCTTCCTAATACTGATATTTTTGCAGCTGGTTGGCTTTCTTAGATAGAGGATAATAAAGATTCACAAGATAGAGAGTAGAGTCTCCATTATTAATATACAAAGCAAACTTCATTAATGCTTACTGACAGCACGACTACTTAAGTGATTCAGTCTGGTGTCCTTTAGTCACAGACTCATGAGGACTAAGGCTTTCTACATAGCAGCAGGGACCACTTCCACAATAAACACTGATGCTCAGTTAATCCAAGTTCTAATTAATTGGTTTTCTTCTACTGTGTATTCACATCTAAAAGGGATTTTTATATCAGTTTATCACATTTAACAAACCAGAACAAAGCAGAGTTAGAGCTGTTGTGATTATTGCATCCTTCTTCATACCAAGTGGATGGAGAGCATCAGTTTTATTTCTAGTGTGAGCAGGTGCATCATCACAGAAACCAGTCCTGAGCCAGGAATCTGGAGCAAGATCCTCAGTAGGTCAGCCTTAAAGTGACAGGGCTACACTTCACTGTATTATGTGTTAATGAACACAGTCCAGCAGAACCAGAAATGTCTGTGTATTGCAGAAATTTCCACAACAAAGCATAATCAGTGGAGTTAAGCTCATTAATAACAGAACCAAGTGTGTGTCAGTGCAGTTGCAAGCAAACTATTAATTATTAGAGAAAAGATACTGATGGAAAGACAGATTTTTGCCTCCATCAGCTTACTAACCAGCTGTTTACTCAGAGATGTGGGTAGAAGGAGAGCTACATCTCATTTGATTTGTCTTGAAAACATGTGCTTTATAACATAGGCACAGTAGAAATTTGCTAGCCAGTGTTTCTCTGGGCAGAAAATACAGAATGAGCTTTCTGCATTTTGGGTCACAGAAGTGTTACCATTAAGGGTGACAAAGGTAGCCTCTAAGTAGATCTTTATGTGCCAGCTTTCTCTGATCCCTCCTGTGAGTTGTCTGTAGATGCCATCAGTCCCTTTATGTTACTGTATTGGATTGCAGCATATTGCATCGAAAGAGCTTCTCAGTTTCTAGAAAAGGAACTAAATTTCAATTTCAGTTCATGCCTTAGGTTTCCAAGTGTAGTTTCATTTAACATTAGCACAAATCTACACCACTTCTGAAGCTGCTGGCTTACAGGATCATTTCTTTAGGCGACATTAAAGAGGTACCTATTTATTCTGTATTCTGTATACATGAGAAAGCTGCTGGAAGACTTGGGAGGGTTTCTCATCCTCAAAAATAGACAAGAAGAATCAAAAAATCTTGCTACATGGGAAGAAAAAGAGTAGTTAGCAAAAATTTTCAGCAGGACCACTTCAGAGTTTCATCTAAACACCTGGAACAACAAAATATTCTAGTACAGAAGAGTTAGAATTAGAATAAATAGGAACCATATTATCTCTTCAAAGGAGAAGGGATTGCACAAAATTATTTACCTAGCTCATAGCCATTTGTCATATTACACTTGCTAGACTTATTTCCAGACTTGACATGGGCATAGGCTATGGACCATCCTTATACTACAGAATTCTCTTTTTCCTTCACGCCTCCTCGGTTTTATGTATTGTTTGCACTGACCCATTCCCAAATGCATGCACAGAACAGAGACAATTATGCACAAGATTTGATGGGTAACAAGAGAATTCTTTGCACAACCACCTATGCTTGCACAAAATCAGTATTAAACCCCACCTAACATTGTTTGCAATGACATAAACAACTGTAAGGTACCCTGCAGGCTTTTTGGTTGTGTTTCAGTTACCCTTTCCCTTCCATATCAGTTGCAACAGGAGAGAAATTGCCTTATGAGACACTACTGCTGACAGCTCCTTAAGCCATGAGGCCTCACCCCACTCCCACCGGCCTCCATGACTGCACCAACAACAAGGAGCAGGTCCTTCCAGCAGGCAAAATGATGCAAATAATTTCTTTCCAGGAAGCAGAGATAGTTGTGCAGCCAGGGGTTTATTGGTGCTTCCCTTCCATCTGTCTTCTCCAGGGAGCTTTTTTCTTGGTCGTTTTTTGCTTTTGGTCCTGCAATGGCCCCCTTGGCTGCCCCGAGCAGATGTTTTCAGTTGTCATAGAAGGCAATGACAAACCATAAAGTTCCAGCAAAACAGAACAACTCACTGTGAAATGAAGCAGCTCTAAGAAGCCACTGGGATCTGTGACCCGCAGGATGGTTTAGGGGAGGCGTTGTTTTCATTCTGCCAGTCAGAACTGGCTATTGAACAGTGACAGTCTTACTTGCTCCATTTCACCCTAGGAGAATTCATTGCATAGTCCTAAATCAGGTCTTTTGTGAGAAGGAGCCATCAAAATACAGGTACGGACATGTCTTGTGTCAGGATCAATGGCTTCATCCTCAGGGGTAAGTTTGGCTTATGAGCAAGGCTGAAGAAATCCCCTCTCCTTTCATTTCCTTCCTTGAGCTTTGTCATCCTTCAGTTACCAAAGTAAATATCACTGCTGTGCTGTTTGAAGCAGCTCTGATTAATTCATCTCCCTGAGATATAATGATGATAACAGCAACACCCAGCTGCCAGGCACCAAATAACCAGAAATGTAGAAAAGAGACTGGGTCTGACTCTAACTACCCTATTTAATGGCATGGAGATTGCAAACTCTTACTTCTCCTCTGCTGCATAAAAATCTCTTGCCATCCCTTCCCTCTATCATCCTCTGAATTGTAATACGAGATGCAGCATCTTCAGTGCTGCTTACCTCCTGCCATTAAGAGACTTTTACTTTTAAGCATATTGAAGAGTTAAATGTGTATTTATGGCACATTAAATGTTTTGCTTAGCCTTATAGAGGAGAAAACTGTATTAATCCCTTTATGTTCTATCACCGAGATGTGTTTAGCATTCCACAATCGAATGTAATGCAAGCTGGCATCAGTTTTACTAAGAATAATAAGCCAAAACATAATGTGAATACATAGAAAGTGTTGTTGACAGCCTGTTTATAAAATCGAGGACTTTAATGCAGATTTTGTTTTAGCACAAAAGCTATTAACATAATAAGAATACCATCTTCATCAGACAACCTGCTATCCTCAGTTGCACTTTTTTTGAGAAGTCAAACTTTCTCAGACATCTTGAAACTAGGCTCCCTCACTGTCCTCACTGCCACTAATCCCATGGATTTCTGAAGATTTTATGAAGGCTTTTCTAGGAAAAAATATGGATGTTCTTCCCACTTTTCAGTACAGATAGGTTTATATTATTAAATGCTTGCCCTTTGGGGACACATCATTTTGTAAACCTCCAAGTTCAGATTTGCATGTACAAACGGGGCAGTTGGATAAACATTTCAGTAGTTCATCCCCTTTCTCCAAGTTATGAAGGTCAGAGTAGTAGAAACAAGATAAATAACCTTAAATATTCAGTCTAAGTCCCTGTTCAGGAAAGCAGTTAAGCAAGTGTTTCACCATTCAAGAGCACAGATGCCTTTTTAGAAACAAAATATCATTTAAATATTTTTATACAAAAATGTTTTCCTGACTTAAGGACTTTCCCTGGATAACATATGCTGAATACATCAGGTTGGGAGAAACTGTTTCACATGAACGTACCCAAGCTTTGTATGAGGTCCAGTTTTCAGTGATATTTTTATTAATTGTTATAACAGACAAAAAACATGTAGGCATTTGAAGTCCTAGGAGGACTTATGCAGGAAACAGTGCACAAAGAGAATAAATGCAGCCATTTATCACAAAGGTGACTCTGTTTTATCTATAAAACACAAAGGAACAAACCTACGCTTGGTTGTGTAACTTTTATTTTGGTGTTCTCCCTTTCCTGAGTGCTTGCTTTGCAAACCCTTTCAATGTTTGTGTATGCAGGAAGTGTAGACATTGTCTACATATATCTATCTCATCAGCAGAAAAATTTGTTGATGGGTTAAATCTTAACATTTTTCCTGTGCAGAGATGCCAAGTTTGACAGATATTTTACAAGGGTAACAAAATAGAAGAAAAATCGTGCCTAATTTCACCACAGAAAATTCATGCAAAATGTAAATATATTAGGGGAAATTTACTGCAAAGGTTTCAAAAACTCATAACAAATGCTTAATCTAAAATAAAAATATTTACAAATTTAAATATTTAAAAATCTCCTATCTGTTTATATGCAGTATCTATGACAGATGTTCTCTGGATTTTGTTGCTATCTAAAGGTGTTTATAGAAATTAAAATGCAAAAAAAATTTCCATTTTCTGTAAATATAGATTATTTACATTAATTTGGAGTACTTATCTAGAAAAAAATTTCCAGTTCAACCTGCTTTGGAGAAAATTAAACCAACTTCTTCTTTTTCCAGTCTGACAGTGGAAAGAAGAATACAGGAAGTATTTTATTGCAGGAGAAAGGATTTTGTGATTATGTGTTTAATATTCATCTTCCCTTAAACTTTTTCTTGACAAATATCTTGAACTGTCAAGTTGCCTTATTTACTGGCAACACTGAAAACTGTGCCTATAATGACAATATTTATTATCCAGGATCTATCTTGACAAGATTTTGCTTGCAATCTCCATGCATGTCATGCATGTGCATACCTCATATCATATGTAGTAGTTAACTGAGGTCTTTGAGCTCAAGCAAATTACATTTGGGCTCTTCACTGACTTCACCTGGTACGGTACAAAACCTTTTCGTGCATTATTCATATCCTTCTTCAGCCTGACATTAATATTTCTTCTCATTTTCACAGAGTCAAGACAGAAAAATTTCCTCACATAAATTTTTGCCAGTCAAGTCACACTGCTTGGGACCAGAGCTGGTGGATCTACTAATAAACATTTTGCTCAGAGGTCAGAGTATTTGCCTGCATTAATCCCCCAAGTTGTTTTTTCAACCAGATCTTAAAAATAAACAGTCATGTGTTTCCTGAGATCATGGACTGATCTTTGTCTAAGGAAATGCACATAACTTTAAGGCAGAAAATGTATGAATTAGATTTCATTGCTCACACTGTTAACTACCACTAAAAATATGGATCAAAATTGAATAATTTATGTGCTATAATCAAACTAGCAGCACTAAGTTTGATATATTTCTATCTAGCTGGTAAGTCACTCCTCATTTATAAAACCCTAAAAAATAGTTATGGTCTCCACAGGTTTCCATTTCTTAGGCACTCTGGGAGCTTAATAAATTAATTCACTGGCTATAATCTCTAGCCATCTGAGTTCAAAAGTGAATTCAGAACAGATAAAGAGAAACAAAACATCCTTAACCATTAACACTACTGAGTCATTTAGAGGAGAATCTTAAGTTTTCAATTTATGTTCATGAGCCCCAGCACTGTAAGGCTTGCTGTGATTTTTTTACTTCAGTTCAGTGCCTGTAATGATCTTCATGACCAATGCTTGAAACGCAAGAGGTTATGGGGTGGAAAGTACAATAAGTCTATATATTAAATAGATAGAGAGTATGCACATTACTGACATTAGGAAATAACCCTTTTTCCTATTTTCCTTAACATTGTTTGTAAGAGGGGTTTTTTCTCCTTCATAAACTTTAATAAGGATAAGTAGACAGACACCATCTGGAGAAAATTGGGGCAGGAGAAACAAATAAGTTAAGGTTTTGTTTGACAAACAGAGTGTGAATGAACAAGGAATAAGGTTTGAAATAGCAGATATGTATGAAAGGAAAAAATCTGGTGGACAATAAATGCAAGAGGAAAGAAGGAGGCATGAAAGGAAGCAGGAAAAAGAGAGAAATCTGGAACTCAATACTGGATTATGTCTCTTGTTGTAGCACTCTGCAGCAACCTTCCTCCTATTATCTTGTACAGTTAGGCAGCTCACACACCATGGACAAACCAGTATGTGTTGATTTTCTTAAAAATAGCAGCAAGTCTTTTCCTCCAGCCAGGATAATAGTAATGATGGCCAAGACCACATCTTGAGAGGGCTTTTTTCCCATTACTGATTCATTAGGCAAAGCACTAACTGAAACTCCTGCTAATGAATCACTGCTGCCTATCAAAGTTGCAACAGCAACCTGAAAAGAGAAAATAACAGTATGTGGTCATGCAGTATGTTAAACATACTGCAAAAACCCTTTTGCTTTTTATTATTTTGAGTAGCTCTAGAATATTGCTAATCCTATAATATTCCCCCTAATAAGAAGTGTGTGGAGAAAGGTTTCTCTCTCACGCTTTCTCTTTAGAGCATCTATGGAGGAAGATTTTAATCCTACTTTCAATAAATCACCACTTGTTGATTTTCAATTGTCCTTAATAAATCACTCAGATCTTCACATGCTGACTTCATCTGAGCTGGTTAGCACTTATTCTGAATTGCTAGGATCTCCTACCATAAATTCACTTCAGAAATATTAATTTAATGCTTCAGCTATTTCATTATTTTTTTATTTGGTTCCAAATCATTTTCCTAGCATCCCATTGGAACAAACACAGAGGCTTATGCTTAGCATATTTATTTTCTGTCTATTTCTGGTGCCATTGATTTTCTGCTGTTTGGAACCTATGAATTCTTTAATGGGAGTTAATGTAGGGAGTAACCATCTGATAGCTGTTACACTGATGTTTCCAGTTTTTATTACTATCTAAAACAATAGATGGTGTTTGCATATAACTGCATATTTTACTATGTGTTTAATGATATTACTTCTTTTGCAAAACCCAAAGCATCTATATAGAAAAATTATCTTTATTAAGCACTTCAGAAATTTGGATACATTCAGGAAACAAATATGTGAACAAATTCATTGACTATAAAAAGTTACACAGAAAGACAACACAGCAGTAAATAGAAGCCTTTTATTCCTGGACCTGTTCCCATATACTAAATCTAAAATAATGCTGAGTCACTGGGGGAAGTCTGCAGTGCCAGTTGTCTGAAAACAATTTTTGCAAATACTTTGTAAGTAATATTTGACCTCTTAGATGAGACTTTTCTCTTTCTGGGTTGTCAAGCAATTTTCATTTCTAACCATACCTTTTAAATTTGGTTTCTTAGAAATAATAAACTTTATTTCACCTTTTATTAAGGAAAGCAGAATTGCTTTCTAGGACTAGACTTAGTGTTAATGAAGACATGGTACCAGAAACTTTAACATGGTCTAAAATAAGGTTTTATGAATAGCTATGAAACAATTAGGCAAGTTTCCTTTTACACCTATGATCTGCACTTTATTTCTCAAAGAATAAATCACAATATCTTTCTCAAGACAGTTGGCTGTTTCTAAATTCTACAGTTTAGTTCTATTATTCTAATATAATTGAGAAACATTTTTTGAATCATACTTCAGAAACATCTTGCTATCTAGGTGTTCATAAACTCACTATGCTATGGAGAAAAACATTTCCAGTTTTTAAACTCATTCTGATTTGACCTGTAGTTACTATAGAGATTAAATATATCTAGTCCAGCAGCTCTTAAAAATATTAAACTACCACAGTATAAGGGGCATGACCCTTCCATGGAGCTCTAGAGGGAATCAGATTAGGTCTGCTCTGGTCAACATATTTTTTAATGGTCTAGAGTTTGACGTAAAAGGTTAAATGTGGAAGTCTAAGGGTTTTTCAGAAGAACATAGTTAATAGTAAAGAATTACAAACAACTCTAGCAAGAGCAAACAACTGGGAAAAATTTTTCTATGATATTCACTGTGGGCAGTTGTAAAGTAATGTAGATGGAAGAGCAAAATTGACCTTAATTTTACATGTTAAACAATGTGAGTTAATAATTATCACTCAGAAAATGCTGCTTGCTATTGTGAGATGTTCTCCTATAAAAATATATTCCTCAGTTTATTTGTCAATAACAGTCCAGGAAGTGATCTTAAAAATTATTAGGAATGAAATGGAAAATCAGAAGAAATCAGGAGGCTGCTGTGTAAATTCATGGTGTCTTGGCTAGTGTTGATACTTCTCACCTTTTCAACTCCGAAACGGCATAGTGAAACTTCAGAAGATGGAAAAGGGGATGAGCAAACACATGAGAGCATTTCCTTACAGCAACTGAATAAATAAACTATGATTTCCAGACTAAAAATAGGTCTTGGGAGAGACGTGTCATAAAAATAAATTAGCAAAGGTTCAAAGCAAACATCTGTAATAATTTTCCCACAATATATCTGTGAAACTCCTTGAGACAGATGTTGAAGTCACACAGGTTCAGCAAGGAGCTGGGTAAGTTTGTGGAAGGTCAATCCATCGGCTGCAATGTAATAAAGGTGCTGTCTCTCATTCAGGAATCTCTGGGTCACAGAGAAGGCAATTTCATGTGTGCTCTACTCTTTGAAAGAGGCGGTTGCTAAGCCCCATTGCCAGGGACAGATGCTGGGCTGAGCAGACCCTTGGCCACTCTCAGTGCTGTTCTTTGCCAGATAGCTCACATTTGGTGAAGCTCTAATATCTCCCTGATTCTTTCCTTACTTTCAGTGATTGCCTTGCTTATCTGCTGGAGATGGTTTCTTTTACTCAGTGTGGCTTACATTGCCTGGTAGTGCTGTAATTCATATGTTGCTGTCTTACTGCATTTTACACAGCTCAGAAAGGGCAAATAGCTCTCAGAGAATTATATATTTATATTTACTATATGTCTTAAAACAAACATCACCAAATAGTCTAATGTGATGTCAGTGAAAATGAAAAACCATCCTCTGAGATCAGCCACAAGCATACTAAAGATAATACACCTCTATGTTATTTATTACTTAACTAACATTTTGTTTAGTTATTTAGAATTTCACTGGAAAAATAAACTCCATCCATTCTTCAGATCCAATCCATATTTATAGAATCCTGCACACTAGTTTTGTCAAGGAGGTAGCCACTGTAATTGTGCCCTTTTGATGTGCAGATTACCATTGATAACTATAATGGAAGGCAATGAAAAGTCTACTTCATTACCTTGAAATTATCTGAAGCACCTGGGTAATTTTCATTACACTCACATAAAGCTCTGGGTAAACAAACAATTTTATTTTACTTTTACAATTTGCTTTTTCATTTAAGGTCTTACTGAGCTCCTGGCCGTGCAAAAGAAGAAAGAAGATTGTTGAAGGAAGGAAAGTCAGCTTATATGAAGAAAATCCTCAACAAAACAATATATCATTAAAAAAAAATTCCTTGAAGCAGGATAAACTCAAGCTTGGTTGCCTAAAAGTGTTATCAACATGATTTTGTACTCCCTGTGCATTACTTGTCTTCTTTTGACAGGACAAGTAACATAGCAGAAAGAAAATCCCATTTGAGTCCTGTTGATGTAGCACTCCTGAAGCCAGTGAGATCTCTCTTGCACCAAGGGGTTCAGAAGTATTTGCTGACATGAATAAGTGGATATCATTTGCTGCATTTCTGTTTACCCCCTTCCAGCAAACTGTAAATGCAGACATGTATTTCTGTGCCAGCTAGTGTGATTGCTCAGAATTTGCAGGAAAGTTTCAGGGGTTCAGGAGCAGGATATGGTTTTAGTTAATTTTTTTATTCCTTACAAAGCACAATTAAAAATAATTAGCACATTGTTTTGTGTGACCATAGCCCCATTTTCATACTCCTATATCCAAAGGGTGTTTTAATGGAACAGAAACAAAAAAAAAAACCACCTTAAAATGTTACATTTTAGCAGAAGCTGATTTTGCATTTTCTAGGGCTTAATACAACAGTTATTTAGCAATCAGTGACTGCACCAATATTGCCCCATTGTGAGAAATGTTGAGGGCTATAAAATACCATGTGACTATTTTTAACCAGAGATCATTGTTAAGCTGATTAAAATAAATGTCCTTTTAACTGAAACAGAATTCTAGTTATTACATAGTAAATTGCTCTTGACATTGAGAATGAGACAGGCCAAATTCAATTTCAGAAAAACTGTCTGAAGGAATATCTTTCAGGATCATCCTTTGTTCTTTGTTTTGTTTTGTTTCGATCCAGACTTATCACTGGGGTTTAGTGGTTTTGGGGGTTGGTTTTGTGGGATTTTTTGTTTTAATTTTTTGTATATATAAAAGGAAACAGAAGTTATGCTGGTTCTGGTAGGAGATCTTCTGTTCTACAGATGGCCACTGTTAGCGCAGCCTCAAGGTTTCTCAACAGTGATGCAAAATTCAGCCCCATCACAGGAGACTTCACTGATCCAGGGGGCTGAGCATGGGTGGGGATGGAAGTCTTGGTGAGAGGTCTGGGGTCAGTGGAGACAGCTCTTCCCCTCTGGCTCCACACACTTTCACTGCTGTCACTGAATCTACTAGCAGGGGTAGAGCCTCATCTCCACTGGACTCTTAAAAGCCCATTTCATGCTTAAAACAAATCCTGGTGAGGGATACAACCAATATGTGAGTAAAACGGGATGTACGATTAATCTCACATCTCCTCACTTTTGTGGGAGAGGTACTGCTTCTTTCTCACTTACCTGGTTATCTCAAGGACAAAGCAGAAGGAAAAACCACATTTGATCATCTCTACTGGCTTCCTGTAATTCAGCCTCATCCACTTGTGTTGCACTCACCAGGCTGCCCATTTTTCTGGCTCAAAATAAATCATACCCACCATTAATTCAGGCCAAGCTCACCAAAGTTTTGAAGATGGGGATTGAGCTCTTGAATACCTCACAGGACTTAATATTCATAACAACAATTTTGACCTGTCATGGCAGCCAATTTTAAAAAATAATATATGTGGTTTAAAACATTATTACCAGAAATAAGGAAATCAAAGCCAAAGTATGAGCTCATTCTTCCATATAGTGTATTAACCTATTAAAATATTTAGAGCATTCCTTCAAGTGAATTAATGATTAAATGGAATGTCTGATGTTTTATTACTATTTATGTTCGTCCCTTTGTAAGAATTGTGGCATTAATTTATTTTAAGAAAAAAAAAAAAAAGGTGGCCTAACACTGTTTAGGAGCTTTAAAATGAAAAACAAAGCCTCCAGGGAATGCAAGCCTGCTTCCAAAATAACAATTCCTTCCACAGCACATTTTCAGGACATGTGTTTATTTTTAATGTAGATAATGATACATCCTTCATAGTGTACAGATTTTCTGCTTAACTGTCAATTATTACAACTTGAATATTAGTTACTTTCATACAATTAGCTAAATACATTGACAAAGAAAAATGAAGCCCTAAAAAGAAATTACTGAACATCTGCTATTGTGAATGAGTTTTTCATCTGTGACTATACTCAAATTGTGTCAATACAAACTTTCAGGCACAGCATATCTCCTTGAGATGGTTCCTTTTTATCTGCACAGTAATTGCATTCATAATGAAATATATGGGTTCCTTTAATTTTGATTGTCTAGTTCTACATATTGTTCATAAAACAAAAGGTTAAGAATGACCATATCTGATGTTTATGCCAACAATCATTTTGATTTTTACCATATGTTGGGGTTTTACATATCTTTTTCCTTTCGTATGTGTTCTTAGCACTCTGATATAAACTAAATAAAAGAGGAAGCTTATCTGAGTCTTGAAAGTATAAATTACTATGAGTTCCAACCTACTACAACATGAGCGACAAGAAGGTAGCACATCCCAATGGTACAGGACACAATCATCATGGGGAAACCTAACCTGGAACAACAATAAAATGAAGTAAAGATTAATGAGGATACTATAGTTTGTTCTCCAACCAATTTACAAAAAAGATATTTTAATTATCCTACACATTCCAACTGAAAAATATGCTTATAGCAGTACCAAAAGCAGAGATGTACTGAGCATATAACAGTCTAATATTCAAGATCACATTTCTATTTCCAACCTTAGAGATATGAGGTCAAAATTCACATCTTTTCATTGGCTTCAGGACATCTCTTTCAATTTACATTGTCTCAGAATCTTGCATGCCTTGTTGCTTTGGCATTTTTCAGATTTTCTCACACACACACAACATGCAATTATACAGGTAAAATAATAATTCTTACAAATTATGCAGCATTAGAAATGATTTTCAAGTGTGCATCCCTTCAGAGTAGGTGTGTGATCCTGGTATGGCACTTTGTAACACAATAAATAGATCAAACTCATTAAATTGTTTCCCTGTTGGTCTGAGTCACATAGAGCTAGCATTCCTCTTCCATACCACTCACCAGGTCTAATAAACTTGAGTATTAACAGACTGCTGGAAATAAACCCCAGACACTTGTAAAATTGCTAAAACTTTGCTGTTCTGCCCAAAAAGCTATTTCTTTTTCACCACAGGAAAAGATTTTCAGACAACACCCAGATTTGATAGTTCCCTTTAGACTGACAAACACAGACAGCAGAGATAGACAAGTGAAAAGGATGTTGTGGAGTTGGCCAAGTCCTGATGGCTAATTCTGGAGATCTTTCAGATGTGTGAAAAGAAAGAAGTTTTCTGAAAATTCAAAAGCGCTATTGTATGATACCAGGGGTCTGTGAAAAACCACTGCTGTGATCACACTCATTTGTTTTATGTTGCTAAAATCACAAGGAGAGCTGAGATGAGAAATGATCATTTCACAAATGATACCCTTATACACTTTCTTTTGCCAAATTCAGACAAGAGTTTCCATAAAACTTCAGAAAACTCTCTGAAGTTCAGCATTTTATTCCTTCTTTTTTCTTGAACTAAGACCAACTTAATACATGTGGGTATATTAATTGTGGCCTTTTGCCTTACTTTGCCCTCAGGAAGTTCTCGAGCCTTTTCCCCTCTGCAACTACTGACAGAGTACTAAAAGATGCCCATTTTGTAGGGGACAGGAGGGCAGTCTTCTCTGAGCTTGGTTGAATGAATAGCTCCTTCCTTTAGCAAGCTACAGCTGGAAGAGACCTTTTGGGGCATTAAATGTGGGCCCCCACTTCCTCAGGCTATCAAACCCCTTGTATAAATGAAAACCAAACTTCTCTATTGCTCATTGCTGTCTGCTTTCTACCTGCAGCTGTGACATTACTCTAAACTCATGAGATCCTCATGAGATGTTTCTTCCATTTCTGTTTTTCTGGAAAGCTGACTGGCAGAGGCATAGATGTGCCCAGCAGGTCAGAAGTGCTATCACCTTTAACAGTCATTGGTTTAAGTTACTGAGAAGGGAATTCTACCAGCAGTGAAGGCCACTGCAAACACAAAAATAATCACCCCTAGCCTATAAAGTTTGCAGAATAACTAGGAAATTAATGAACACAAGCACTCTAAAAAATATGTTGGAATTATTTAGGAAAGAGCAAGTTTGTCATAATGCCAGCTTCACAGTCACTCTTGACCTAGTATTGAAGTGTGCTCATCTCAAACACCTACAGAAACAGATGCAATCCAAGAGAAAAAAAGGAAACCCCTGCAAGACAAGAAATGTACAAAGGAAAGACAGTTAGACTGACAGATGACCTCATTTCAGTGTCCTTGACAACACTCTGAAGAAGTTGCCCTGTCTCTTTGTGTACAAGAAGTGTCCCTGTGTCCATCACCCAATATTGCCTGTAAGATCTGCCCCAGAAGGACAGTTCCCACCATGCCTGGCTCCAGAGGCTTTCTCCTTCACCTCTCTGGGGTTTTGGACCTGGTGTGCTGGCCTTTTCTGCCATTTTAGCATCAGACACCATTATTGCTGTTCTGACTCTGAAAGCATTAAATGTTAACCTGCCATTTGGAATTGGGAGAAAAGAAAATGAGAGTAGAGAGAAGGGCCAGCTGTGACCAAGAGGTGAATGGTGAAAGGTGTGAAAAATTGCTAGAAAGGGTCAGAGAATTGTCACAGCTTTCAAATATTTCCTGAAAAGTCTGAAATGTATTTGAAGGGTTTTTTGCGAGGTGAAAGGGGGATTTGGTCTTATGAACATACATAAATATACTGCAGAGAAATGTTTTCCAGTCCAACTGGTCAGATCCTTGCTTTTGAATTACTCATTTCTTCACTGAATCACTCTTCAGTCACTAAACTATGATCAAGCTGATAATATTGTAAAACAGCAGAGCTAGTGCATCTCCTGGAGTTATTTTAGAAAAAAAAGGCTAAAAATAATTAATTTCTTGGCTAGCCAGCTGCTTCACAGACTATTTCTATCCTTCTGTCAGCCAAGCTGATCTACAGCATTTCCTAATCTCACTTAGATAGAACCATCCTGATAGGACAAAAAAAAAAAAAAGGAAACCCAGCAATGGCTATAGGAATAAAACAGGATGGCTAAACCCCCCTTCTACATCCTTGAGTATATCCAATGAAAGCCCCCTGCAGCTCTATCTACGTGACAGGCTGGTGAGCTGGAGACTGCCACAGCACTCATAAGAACAACGGCTGCTGTTTGTCAGAAAACACAGATCTCTTGACCTCACAGTTGGCAAGCAATGAGCTGGCACTGGGAGGAGTGGAGACCGAGCAGATCTTAATCTGCCTTAATGCAACTTAACAAACCTCCCTGGAGAAGGCACAGTAGCTCAGCAATGAATGGCAAAATGATGCCTTTGTGAAGACTGGCAAGGGGAAGAAAGGCTCCAAAAACATTCAAGGGCTACTTGACCACTGACAAGAGAACCAAAAGGCTTGCTCAAACTTGGAGGAGCCACACGCAAGAAAATTGATTGATTATGCAGGCCCACATGCAGGAATTGAGATCATACCACCACTGTCACAGTGCCAGTCAGATGTGTAGCTGGAGCCAGAAGCAGCCGGCCTGGGCAGGAACCTCATTGCACGTAGTGTGGATGCTTGCATAGGGCACAATTGCAAAGCTGTTATTCTCATTGCATGGGTAATTACCCCACAACTTGAGGTCTGAATTTCAGACTCACTGGCCTGAGCACTAATGTAATTGGATCAAATTCAATGTGGAATTTGTGCACCAGAGCAGGAAGAGACAAACGCGGTCAGTAAGTGTTAGTTACTGCAGAGTTAATCGATTCCTTGAGTATCATGGGATCCTGCTATTTACACTACCCATTGCTCTTCCCCAAGGAACATAAAGCTCCTGTCCCAGGCCACATATGATGCAATGCATGGCTACAAATGTTTTCTTTAGTTATATTTAATCCAACAATGCATATTAAACAAAGTAAAAATTATTTCTAGTAACTCTTATTTCCAGCATACCCCTTGTAGTCAAAAAGGACTACATCATTCTGTTGTTCCTGTCTAGGGAAAAGGATCAGTGGGATATAGAAGTTATCAAAACCTTTCATGTTCTAAAACTTTAGATTCTTAAGAAATACTAATAACCATATTTGGCATAAAAATACATTTTTGCATCCTGCACTGCACCTTCCTTGTCTCTTCCTCTCTGCAGAAAGGAATATACACAGAGCCTGAATGTTTCAAAAATGCATCTCAGCTCTCTAGAGCCAGCTGAGGGAGGTTTTACCGCTGCAGAGAGGAAGCAAGGTCAGATACAGGAAGGGAAGGATGGCAGGATTTAGCAGTCACCCCATTTTCCCCTTCTCCTCTTCATATTAGAAGCTTGCATGTAAAACTGCTATCTAAATGAAATCATCCAGCCTAAATATTCACGAAAAGCAGATGTTAGCTCAGTGTGAGATAGTGAGACTATTTCAAGTGAGAGCCCCAGGGATTTGTCTTGGACAAAGTTTTACTTATTAATAACTTCAGCGATCCAGTAACGAAAAGCTTGCAAATTGTCCCAGCGTGGGAGAGATGTCAGACTCTGTGGAGAACAGAATTCAGCATGTTCTTAGCAAATCAAAATGAGAATTTGAAATTAACAAAATGAAACTCTGGGTAGGTAAGTGTGAAATATGTATTAGAAGTCAACTGTGGGTATAAAACTAGCAAGAGGCTTGAACCTTTTCACTGAAAACAACCTAGATATTTCTAATTCTGTCTCACTGCAAGATTTCTAGCCCTATATTAACTTGGAGAAAAGCAAACTACTGTGTGATTATTCTGGGAATAAACTCCATTTTTAATAAGTTTCTATGGAAGTGAATATCACAGTTTTCTTAGGTTAGAAGTTTATCCAATATTATTTGCTAAATAATGATAGTGAAGCCTTTGGGGTCAGAATTGAGTTTTCTTGAACAAACTGATCTCCTACATTATCTTGTAGCTCTATTTTGTGATGCTTCAAGAGCCTGCAGGATCCAGTATGTATAAGACCCAGGTTCAATGCCCTGTTCTGCCTGATTTGGAGCACAAAATACAAGATGTTCTCATGCACGAAAACCTCACCTACAGGCACTATCTTAATTGACAGCTCATAACTTGCTCAGTCTGTGCATCCTTGGGGAAAGGGTGCACAGTGGAAGGAGCACGTCTCCAAAGAAAAGGGGAACCTTCAGTGAATTCTCAGTGGAAAAGCAACAGCAGAAATCTCCCAAGACCAAACCACAGGCAGTGAAAGAAGCCTGGTGGTAGACAGGGGTAAGAGTTTGAAAAGAGTTAAATCAAACTTCTGCTCCTACTTGTATTTGCAATTTAATGCACAATTTAAATTCCACTAGTAGAGTTTTACCAGGCTTAAAATTTTGCTGTATCTCAATTTGTATCAGTTTCACACCACAAGTTCTATAGGAGGTATAACCTCAGCTTTACAGAAACAGACATGGGCTGTACAGGTGGTGGACACTAACTGTACATGAACCAGTAATGTGTCTTTGCAACAGGGAAGGCTAATGGTATCTTGGCATGCATTAGGAAAATATTACCAGCAGATCAAGAGAGATGATGCTTTCCCTCTATTCAGCACTACTGAAGCTACACCTGGAGTGCTGGATCCAGTTTTAGCCTTCCCAGTATAAGAGACACTGACTTAATGGAGAAATTCCAGTGAAGGGCTACAAAGATGATTAAGGGATTGGAGCATCAATCATACAAGGAGAGGTGTGAGGGCTGGGACTGAGCAGCTCAGAGAAGAGAAGGCTCAGAGGGGAACTCACCAATGTGTGTAAGAAGACAGATTATTCTTCTCAATCTCAGACAGTCTCTGACTGTATGCAGTGTTTTGCTCTGGAATTTTGATAAACATGAGCTCATTCTTAAAAGAACATCTAAAAGTCTCTGAAAGCAGCCTCAAAAAAGAGACTCAGGTGTGGGCATGCTTAGGATATATGTAAAGTTAGTCCTGAACAAAAGGAAAGTTTCATATTTTAATGGAATGTCATCATTCGATTTGCAAAGTAATTTTCTTTTCAACAAAAGGATATAACAACAATATTCAACAAAATTTCTTCTTTCCCTTTCTTTCAATGCAGACTACCTTATGATTGTCCTATCACGTCAGTTGTATCAACCTTTCCATCATTCTAGTCTTTGACATATTGATCAAGTTTATCTGAAAGGAAAAGTATGGACTTTCTAAACAGCTTAAAGAAAACATATTCAAAATGTTTATCACATGCCCATGACTCTTTCAAATCCAGACACCTGCTGTAGCTCAGAAAACAGGTGGCTAAAACTGCAAGTGATCATTAATTTAATATTAAATTACTGTGAATTTCCTATAGTCTGGAATTACATAAAAATTACAGTGTGGTTACCTACTAGTTACCATACATAGGAGTTTCTGAGAAATTTAAAACAGAATAAAGCCTATAATTCTATTTTCATCTGCTTGCAAAATTTATAATAATTTCTCATGATATTCTGTCTGTTTGAGTCTATGACAAGATTTTCCATAGAATTACTGCCAGAAGTAAACTTAAGATAGGGAAAATCAGATCCTGAGCAAGAAAATATAAAGTGGTATGGTTTGCCTCCTACAGTCTAGAACATTCTCCTAGAGGTGTTTGGCATAGTTATATTCAGAACAAGCAATGGGCCTTTCCTTGGCCTTCCAAAATTCTGATTACCTAAAGAAAAATTTCAGACTTTAATTCTGACAGAATATTTGGTCTGCCAGCTCCACCTGGCAGTTTCAAATGACTGTTAATACAGTATTTGTTGCAGTCTCTATCTAGGTCACTGTGGTGCTACTGAGATTAAATACAGGACTGTCAGAATTAGTGACTCTGTTAGTTATCCAAAACCTATTCATATATGGTAAGTTAGTAGCCAGTAACAAAAACCATGAAAAAAAAAAGGAAAACACATCATTTCTAGTAAAAAAACCCTGTGACTGATCACTTAAAAATCAGCAAGACAACTGTTAGATGACAAGGGTATCTGACCTTTCTTTGAAAAATAAATATATAATTCCAATAGAAAAATGTTAAATCCTGCAGACAGCCAGGGAAGAACACAGTCTCAAGCACAGGAACAAACCTGAACATACAAAACTAGTGGTGATATTTTTCTCTAAAAGATCAACATAATACGGGGAAATTTGTCTGTGTGGCTGGCTGGATCCACCCAGATGCACATCCTGCACTTTGGTCAAACAATGCCATTCAGTGTTACAGGTTTGGGAAAGAGTGGCTGGAAATCTACCCCACAGAAAAGGACCTTGGGGTGCTGGTCAACAGCCACTGAACATGAGCAAAAGTGTGCCCAGTGACCAAGAAGGCCAATGGCACCTTGGCCTGTATCGGCAATAGTGTGGCCAGCAGGACCAGGGCAGGGATTGTGTCCCTGTACTGGTGAGGCCACACCTTGAATCCAGTGTTCAGTTCTGGGCCCTTCACTGCAAGAAAGACATTGGGGTGCTGAATTGTATCCAGAGAAGGGCAACAGAGCTGGTGAAGGGCCTGGAGCACAAGTCGTGTGAGGAGCAGCTGAGGAAGATGGGGTTGTCTAGCCAGGAAACGAGGAGGCTCAGGGGTGACCTTATTGCTCAACTACTACCTGAAAGGAGGTTGTAGCAAGGTGTCAGTTGGTATCTTCTGGGCAACCAGTGATAGGGCAAGGAAAAATAGCCTCAAGTCTTGCCAGGGAAGGTTTGGGTTGGATGTTCAGAAGAAATTCTTCACTGAAAGGGTGGTTAGGCATGGGAACAGGCTGCTCCGGAAGTGTGGAGTCACCACCCCTGAAGGTGAACTCTGCAGTGTTAGTGGTTGGACTTGATAACATTCAGGGTCTTTTACAACCTAAAGAACTCTAAGTTTCTATGATTATTAGGGAAACATCTTCTCTACAGACAGATTAGTTCACTTCATACCCTCCTAAAGAAGTATGACATGCCATGATTAAATGCAGCATAAAGTTTCAAGATGATCTGTTAGTGATTTTTTATTTTATCAGTACTTCATGTCACCCTTGGATCTATCATCATATATTAGCAATATATTTGCTCTCTATATCTTTTAGGCGGATCCCAAAACAAATTTTACCCTCAATTTGTGGCTTCTGGTTCTGCTATGAAACCTTTGTGCCATTCTAAAGACTAGGAAATGCAAATATTTGTAATTGGTTCAGCTTCTTGAGAAAGCCACACTTATTCCTCTCCCTCACATCTGTGTAATGAGGTGTGGTTGTGAGTCTGAGCTTAAGAAGATTAAAATCATCATAGCCAACTAGAAGAGAAAATCAATGAAGTATGTCTGGTCTGACAGCACTTGTACTCATGAATTGTTTGAATGGTTCTGATACAAATATTCTACTAATGAGATAGATTTATACAAAACTAGTGAGGTTTACTCTGCAAAAATGAATGCATTAGGACTGTTGAAATAGGTTTTGCATTATTTGCAGTTACAGTTTCTGTATTTTATGAGACATTTAACATATTGTAAACTCACTTCTGACAATTATATGCTTTTCTGCCTTGCAAAAAGCAAATTCAGGTCTTAAGGAATTTTTTTTAAAATATCTTTTTATAGCTCAAATCTCCCTGCTATGGAAATGACAAATACATTGTATTTGTATATGGTCTAAACAAATCAAAGATAATGGATATGGAAGAAATTTACTGTGATTTATTTTAGTTCCAAAATGTTTCAAATTAAATAACCTCTACTAACTCTTTATTATCTTGCTTTTTTTAAAACAAGGATTTAGGAAAGGAAGTTGCTTGAATGTTATTTCCATTAACATTGTTAATCCCAGCCCTCACAAATGGTACCTTGGGGCACTTTTCTTAGCTTTCGTTTTCTTCCAAATGTACTCTTTTATTTTGGTTAAAACACAAGATGAAAGGAAATGACATTTTATGGTAGAGATTAATCAGCCCATTCTTTAATAATTTCATCAGAGCACACTCAACTATTTTAAAAGCCCTAGACTTTGCTGGAAAGCCAGGTGTAGCATAAAAAAAAGAGTATGTTCCACCCTGTTCCCCTCTTTTTCTCTCCACTTTGAGATTCTCATTCTTGAGTCACACAATGTAATCATAGAGAACTCATGTACAGAAGTTCACCAGGACAAAGGAGCAGTGTAATTGCATTTTGAATTAAGAATTAGAAGAATGTTTCCTGTACACTAATGATTATTTTTCATTATGAACTCAGCAGATGCCTCCTGATAAAAGGCTGCTAATTATGTAAGGCCAGTAAACTTTCCACCACAAAACTTATGCTACAGGCTGCACAGTTTAAGAGAACAGCAGAGTGGAGATTCTCATTCCAGCAGAGTGCACATGGAGATTTCCCTCCCACCCACCAGGAAATGTTAACCAAAGGTAAATGAGTGGGCAGATGGAGCCTCACAAGCCCTCAATGCCATCATGGTGCACTACAGTGTACAGGCCTTTATACCCCAGAGTAGCCACAGATCTGAGCTCTTACATGCTCTTTACAAGAAAAACTTTTATAAACAGGTCTAATTTTAAGTGCACTAGCTAACTAAGCTTAAATTGAATGAATCCTATTCTAAGTGCATCCATTCCATGGCTTGTTAAAGTTCCCATAAAAAAAGCATTAGAAAAATAAATAATATATTAATATACTCTTTGGATTGTCACAAATATATACCAACACTTTTAATGAGATGAAAGAAAATCATAGAATCATAGAATGGCCTGGGTTAGAAGGGTCTTTAAAGATCACCTAGTTTCAACTCCCCTGCAGTGGGCAGGGATAATATCTCACTAGACCAGGTTCCTCAGAGCTTCAACCAGCCCAGCTTTAAATATTTCCAGGGATGGGGCAGCCACAGTTTCTCTGAGCAGCCTGTGCAAGTGTCTCACCATCTTCACAGTAATGATTTTTCTAATATCTAATCTAAGCATACTGTCTGTTTGGAGCCATTATGGTCTTGCAAATAGTCAAATAGTCTCTCTCCATCTTTCTTGTAGGCTCCCTTCAGGTACTGGAAGGCCACAACTGGGTCACCCTGAGGAGACCTAACAGATGGAGAAGATAGAAAATGTATGGTGTGGGGAGGCAGATAAGTACCATTAGCAGGATGTTTAAACATGGCCTTAGCTACATGACCGGCTCACAGATGTTGTAATCAATCAGTCAGAAGCATCAGTGTCTAATTGTTACAGATGGCAGACTTAGGCCTTAAGGCACTTCCAATTGATAGGGCAGAGCTTGAGAAAGTTCAGTTCTCAAATCCTAAAAATGTACTACATGTTCAGAAATTTCTTTGAGAAAGACACATTAGTCCTGGTGTTGTCATCTAACCCACACCATCATGAGTGTTACTCAGACCTGTGTTGGGAATAGGAACTAGAGTGTCTGAAATGAGGGGGATAGAGAAATAAAAGCACTGGACTCTTTTTTGATAATGAAGATAATTGACTATATTCATATTTTCAACAAGTGGGTGAAAACTAAGATGCTTGCTACACTAATTTCTGCCTCCCTCCTCCCATCTCCAGCTCTGCAGTGGAAGAGGATTGCTGCTCCAGGAATGCAAGCATGCAAATGGGTAGCTGGTAACAGAACACAGGAGGGTAATAAATTTCAAAGTGAATGATGTAGGAGATGGTCTGGGTCAGTGATTTACACCCAGGTTACATGTGTCCCAGTCTTCATCCTTTTTCTGTTTCAGTCCTTTGAAGTGCTTGGACCATCAAACAGTTGGTTTAAGTGTCATCAAGTGATTCTGAAACATTGCTAAGTCCCACCAGAGAAACACATTATTAACTTTCTAACATATCAGGATTATTTTTTCAGATATGTTTAAGACATTTACCATGTTAGTTTATTTCTCTGAATTTAGCCTTTCCAGCTAAGGTCAACAGAGTTTTGAATTTTCTGTCTTAGATAGAGAAGGTACAGCAACACACTTTAATGCATTTCTACTGTAGCATTATTAAACAAAATCTGAAACAAAAGCTAGGTATTAATATCCTTACAGTGCCAGAGATGGAATATGAGTGTTTATTGAGTGGAATAATTAGACGGGATTTTGTCCCTTTGCCTTTAGAAAGTGTATTCTTTAGATAATTTCCATAGTACTAGAAAAACAATTTATCTATATGATGACATTTAGTTTTAAACCTCTAATAGTTTTTTACAGCCTTTATTATCAGCAAGCGGTAAAGAAAAAAACAAATGTCTTAATAACAAACACAGAAAGAGAAAAAAAGCCACATATATTTTAAAAATTGTTTAGTAATATTTAGTAATATATGTCAAACAGTGTTGCTCAGCTGGCAACAGAAGAAACACGCGGGTCTCAGAGCAGCAGTGGATTTTCCAGGCAGGACCGACTAAAGGTCCTGCCCTTCTTTATTTACCCATTTTTATATGTTTCTAAGGACAGTCAAGGATTGGTGAAAGGGGTCAACACCCCTAAAGGTTTACAGGACAAAGACATGGTCAATCATCTTTCTCCACCCCAGGGAAAGGAATGAAAAACAATTCCACAAGTGCAAAACAATCCCGGCCGGTTAAGAAAAACAAGGACCATGTTTACAGAACAAGCATGGGAAATTACAGCTACAGTGTTACAACTTATGGGGCCCTGTAAAACCAGGGCGACTAAACAGTACCACAAAAGAGACAAAAACAAACACAGAAATCCTCCAGTCCAGCACTCTTATACAAACTTTTTGAGGACTAATCCTTTCCTTTCTCTTTACTAGACTTTTTTAAGACATGTGGAATAAAACTGACACCTCACAACAAAAACAAACAAACAAAAACCCCCCAACAACCCAAACAAACATCCCCAGAAAAAGCTCCCCAAACCAAAAAAACTTTATTTATTTTTCAGGAGTAAGTTCTGTGCCTTCTCCCATAAAAACAGTTCTTAGTTACTATCAATTTAAAACCACTCTGATTACCTAATCATTATTGTTTTAGCCTATTGAGCTGCTATTTTTCTGTTTTAAACTTTAGAGTAGCCCTATTTGATTAACCTTCATTGAAGCTGAAAAACTGCATGTAATGATCAGGAAGTTATAAGTCAAGTGTTTTAATAGTGCTGTTTATATTAATACAGTACCCCTGAGTATAAATATAATCTGGAAGACTTTTTTTTAGGTTATCAAAATTCACTGCTAAGTTCAAGCAGCAAAAAAGCAAGGAGTATAGTAAATACTACCACATCTTTCATGTGAAAAATAGTGTCTAGTTTACACAAGAAAATAAAAACCTGTTTCCTATCCCATAAAAAGCACTACTTCCTTCAAGCAGTTCTAAATTCAAATACATAATAATGAAAATAATACAAACAGTAAATCCTCGTTTCTTCTGATTGTGCTCAGGATAGTCTGTTTAACACATTATCTGGTAACAGGAAAAATCACTTTGCTAGTTCTATTAATACTATCAAATTATTTGAGAAAATTAAATGCCCTGTAAAACCATATTATGATGTGACCCCAAACGTCTGTATGATGCTTTGGCAGGCAAACATAAAGCATTGGATAAAGCAAGCTCCATCTGAGGAAAAATTAATGTTTTCTCATATGAGGGCTTATTAATCAGAGTATATATGGCAAATGTATGTAAGTTTCATACTGACAGTGTACTCTGAGTTTCCCAGATTGCACATCTCTTTCTGCCATCTAAGTTATCTTTTTGTTTGGATCTCTTGCAAATTGTTTTGCAAAACAGTGTTTGGAGATACAGAATTTCTCCAAGCAAATATTCTCAATCCAGCACTGAATAATTCTGGTAATTGCAAAAATACCCTATTTAATTAGAAAAATCACTTTCCAATTTCAACAATGTTTGAATAACACTCTTGTTCAGCAGCTATAGTGACTGTCTAATCAAATTGAGCATGTTGTAATTAACTGGAAACTTGGCATTTGATGAGTCTGAATGAAGCTGAAGAAAGTAGGAATTTTTTGGAAAACAAAATAAATTTATATCAGAACATAAGACATTACACATGTGAGAATTCAAATATGTGTTGCTCAATATAAACAACTGCGTATGAACTTTATATCAACTTCCAGGTGGCATAGAAACAGAAACTGAATTAAGGTCTTTTGGCCTTTTTTCTCTCCAAGTCAAATTACAAAAAGCATTTAAATGAGCAAGCACTTCACTAATTCTTCTCTTCTTACAATCACCTCTACTTGCCTGGACTTGTTCTCTTCTCAAGCTCCCTTTCCTCCCTGCTCCCACCAACTCATTTATCCACAGCTTTGGACACACAGTTTGTTGGACCAGGACTATCTTCTCCCATTTCTTTACGAGCTCAAAACCCTGTTCCTGAGCACACAACTTGTACTCTGAAATGAATGACCTTCTAAGAGCTGTTTCTCTCCAGTGACTACAAGGAGAGCCAAGTATGGAAATAAAGATATCAACACTGTAAAATGGAAAAGTGAGGTGAGATTAATCTTGCCTTAACTGACAAGCAGCTCCATCAACACTAGAAAATAATGAAGCTTTATTTCCTATCTATTTGTGTCTTAAGTTTGATTGACTTTCTGTCTAGGTAGAAACCTTTCTTCTATAACTTATAATGACGGCCACCTGCATGGATTTTTTCACTCTGTAAAGAAGTCTGGCCTCAGACTGCTCTTTCCCTCAGTGAGACTATTAATAGGGTTCCTTTCCACTTCCCAGCTACCATCTTTATGACATTTCAGGGATTTTAATTATACTTGCAAAATCAAGCCCCTTTTCCCCACCAATCTCTCCCCTGCCAAAAGTGTTTGATGTTGATAAACACACTCAGAAGGTATTAAGTGTAAAACACAGCAACACATTCACAGCAATATGATTGTACAGGAAAGCAGATGAAAAGTCAGGATTTGATTAAAAGAAAGGAACAAAAAGCTTTTCAAAGGCATTATTTTTTTTCCTGAAACATACTTGTTACAAGGAGATGGCTTGATATGGCTCAAGAAGGATTAGAGCAAGGGCTCTAGCTTTGCATGTGCTTCCATTATATAGTTCTAGTCTCCACTATTATCTGAGTGCTTATAGGCATGGGAAGGTAACAGGGAAGAGAAAGAAATGTGAAGTTAAAATTTGCCATGAATTAGCATACATTTTGAAATTTCATGTAACTCCTAAGGAATTTTTAAGTTATATAGAGAAACTAAACTTCACTTATATAAAAAAGAAAAATTATTATCACAATTTAATTTTAAATTTCGACATGGTTTAATTAGTGTGCTGCTGTTGACACCTTCACAGCATATACTGCAGACTTTAACAGGCAGTAGGAAAGTGAAGCTCCATTTATTGAAATATTTTTAAAAAGATGATTAAAGATGAAAAATGTATTTGAAGACTTTTTCTAAATGCAACTACATTATTAAGTTTGAACCAAATATACCGTGCTTGGGTAGTTACAATGGAAATAAACAACTTGCACAAGTGTCCCTGAAGTCATTTATTTGATGATAAGCTTTAGCACATATTTAGTGTTTCAAATTCTTCTTAGCATTGACACACTAATTGCTAGCACTTCAGAGTATACACTGACTAAATATACTTTGTGTCAGAAGAATATACTCAGATTTGCACTACAATATTAAAAATACGGGATATTCTTAGTAACCATTTAACTGAGGAGATATTTATTCTGCAGTCTGAATAGAACAATGAGACAATACTGAAGGCCACGTAAACATGACAAATGATTGAAGACTTAACCAATGGCTTTTTAAAAGTCAATATACCAGCTACAAAGCTTCTTTTCCTTGGTATGCATGTATGTTTATCAGACGACTTACTCAGAAAGTCGTCTGATAAAAGAGTTTACTTCTTTCTACAAACCTTGTGCTTGCTATGTCCTTAAAACATGCAGTGACATTTCTGCCCTAAAGAGAACAAGTACAGTATGACAATGAAGCTCTCACACATACAGACACAAATCACAAAAGGTCAATTATTCCTGACTGAAGGGAAGCCACCTGCAGTGCCAGGCAGAACTGGTTTCAAAGCAAAATAAAGAGAGCAAAAAAAATTTCCAGATATCTGATATATGAGAAACACTTTATGTATGGTTAAAATGCAAAGGAGGCAAGAAGAAGGTACAAAAAAAGCTACAGCTGGATATGAATGATAACAAATGAAGAACAGAAAGGAAACAGCTCCAACACAGGACCCCCCATTTCTGATCAATGCCACTATGTATCTGCACCAGATTCTTCCCCACTTTCTTTAGAGAAAGTGTTTTTCAGTTTGCCATTCACAAGTTCTTTCTCCCACATCTCCATGATCATCTGTAGTGTATCATCTTTTACTACACAACTGGTTGTCATGCTTTAGGAATGGCACTCCTCAGTTCAGTGGCCCCAAAGAAATTTTCCACACCACAGGCCACTCATCTTTTCCCCACCACAGGAAGTACAGGACAGGTTAAACTTTGTAGCCTAGGTTTGTCTTGGTAGCCTAAATTAACCTTTTCTTTGTATTCATTACTACTGAACAATCTTATACCCAGACTACAAGTTGTCTGGGCAGGTACCATGTTTTCGATCAGTGTTTTACTCTGCCTTGCCTTTAGAACTGTGTTGTGCCTTGATAAGAACTTGTATCTGTGGCATTAGCAAGTGCAAAACTCAGCACAACAGACCCAGGTGGAGTAGGCAGCTTCGGGTAGAGAACATGCACATTAATGCCATCCTCAGGAAACCACCTGCACAGTAACTGTGCCTTGTGCTAGCACGGCATAAACCAGAAGCACAGTGTATTTCCAAATGCAGGTCTTACCAGAAGAAACACACCAGACTTCAAAAACTGACTTAGTATCAAAAGAACATAAAAAGAGAATTGCAGAAAATTTTCTGCAATACTGAAAGATTTTGACTTGACTTTCAGTTCATAATCCTGGCAATCAAGAGCAATTTAGCTACAAAACATCATGCCAGCCTCAGGAAATGATAGATAGCTCCCACAGCCTGGATATGACCTTCTGTTACATGAGTTTATACACCTGCAACTTACATGGTAATGCATGATTCTGTGAATTCAATTTAAATTAAACAAGCATTGAAAGAAAAAAAAAAAAAGGTGGTATCAGCAACAAACAGGTACAAATATTGCTAGATTAACCAGGTCATTTTGGTCCCAAAGCTAGACAAAAGGCCCAAGAGCCATTTTCTTTTCTATAAGCAGCCTTGTCAATGCCTCTCAAGAAGGCACAGCTGCATCTGGCCGAAAACAATTTCTTGCATTAGAATTCTGGTATTACCTCCTGGCTAACACCACACTACTGAACCATCTCACAAGCTCTGTACATAATCCAACAGTGCCTACAGTGACACTCTTAATGTTTGCACTAAAAACATTGAAAAAATGTGTCCTTCCACAGGAAGAGATAAAACAAATGTATAAGACATTCTGGAAATATAATTAAAATGCATAGGAAATATTTTTCCTTGTTCAACAGTATAATTAGAAGGACTCATATTTTCTACATAAATGCCCATCCTTTAAAGAGGCATGAGCAATATCAGAGTTTACCAAAAGGGCATGGTCTGCTTAAATAGACTGATAAAGTTGAACTTGGAGGTTCTTATGTTGATTTACCAGTGTTTTATAGTTAAATCATGCCCTCTCTCTGATACGAGTTTGGATAAAGATGCAAAAAGCAGAGACTGTCTTTTTGTGAAAAATCACCTTTTTATGGCAGCAAAATTGAAAGATAAGCCAGACCAATGTATTCTCTCCCACTGTCACCACATCCAAGTGTCTCCACTATTATCTAATACTTGCAAAGCTGTCCCATTCATCACTCATCTCTAGAGTAATAAACAACCCTTTCAGACTTGGATATTTTGATTCCTCTTTATGCAGGAATGTCTTCATTTTACAGCTCTACATATCAGGAATTTTCATGTGCTTACTGTGAACTGTGCACTCCCTGATCTTTTGTGATATATACATGTGGCCCTAGAATTGCATGAAGACCAAAGGTTTAGTGGCATATTTTCCTTGGACTGCAAAATTATTTGCATCTTCATATAAATTAGCAGGTTCTGGGCCAAATGAAGTAAGTATGGGTATGTTCGGACAGTTAGAAAAATCAGCTGTGAAATGGAAAGCTAGTTTCAATCTCAACCACTTTGTCATTACACTTCCTAAATCAAATGTTAATGAAAAATAAATCCTCTTCTGTACTAATAAAAATATTTTTAAATATATATTAATTTCTTGCTAGCATAATAGTCCTGTTTTATTTCTAGCTAAGGAACTATAAATAAGGACTTTGCTTTTAATTAAATACAATGTTTTAAGAAATGAGATGCCAAATTGAAATAATAAAACAGAGTTGATATATAAATATGTCCAATGGATTCTCTAAGGATATTTTTGCCTTCAAAGCTCATCATGTAAATAGAAGTTATTGTCAAAGATTCTAGAAAGAATAGATGTTTTCATTTCTGATTACTATTTCTGTAATCCAAAACAGCTCAGCACCTAGACTGTAAAACATACTTTGTGAACACTGGTAGGTGGAAACCTTTCCAGCTGAAGCAAATGTTAAGAAAATTTTCAAAAACCCAAAACTGGCTAAACAGACAAACATCATAAATTATATATGCTAAACTGCAAATTTAAGGTTTATTTTATTAAGAGTCAGCACTAGCAACACTAACCATGACATACAAGAAAACTACTACACATGGAAACAAAATGCTCCTCTTATTGATGAACAGTCTCCTTTTTCTTGTAGAACATTTTAGGAGGCTGTTTGAAGAAGTTACAAAGCTAAAATATTCCTCCAAGCATCACTATAAAAACGAAAGCTTTATGCAAAACCTACCAAACAAAACATTTCACTGATGTGGCCAGCACACTGTGTAGGGAACAGAATTTTTAAAATACGCTTATTTACATTTTTTGCTCCAGTTTAGCAAAGTACTTAACCCATCTGTCTCTTTTTTTATTTTAATGCTCAAAATTAGGCATATTACTGGGCAGCCATGGGATCTGGTACTGTTCTTATTTTTGTGCATTACTGTGAATCTGAGTTATAAAGACAAATGATATCATGTAATCTATATGAATAAGGTCATGAGAACAGAAGATAAGATTTCAGAGTTACCTTTGAGTTTCACCTGAGCTTTTGTTGAGTGGACTTGCTGTTAATTTCAAATTTTTCCTATTTGAAAGTCAGACTTTTTTCATCAATTTTGAAAATTTATGGAAATATTTCTAGTTATGCTGGGTTTAATAAAAGCAAATTTCATCATAACCACAACCTGGAACAAGTCCTGTGATCCTGAACTACCTGTAACCAGTCTTGGCAATGGTAAATGTACAGAAAGATCATACTTTACATCACAAAGACCCTGAGAAATAACCAGACAATATTTGATTTTCTGTTCTTGGACCAAGAAGGTTTTGATAATTTTACTGTTAAATGTCATTAAATCCCTAACAGCTCTGCTGATGGAATATACAGCTGTATGCATATAAAGGCAGAATGTGTTCCTTTCTAACACACATCATCCTTCTATGAATTCTGTTATTTATCAAAAGTATCAGTGAAGCAAACATAACTTTTGCTGTGAGTTATTTCCAGCAGACTAAATGGCTGACAAGTAAAGAATTGTAGTTTGTTAACTAAATATCCTTTATGTCTGGGAATGCAAGAACAACTCAGTGTCCTTTCACTTTTGTCTCCTAAATATACTGCATAAATGATGCCTGCTTCCTGCACATATATCTTTTATGTAAAGCAAAATACAAGATCTGGGTACCTTTCCGTGCACAACCTTCACCAAGAAGGTGTCAATAAGGCACAGTAGAAGAATGCCTTTCAAACCCCCATATTCCCAGTGAATCAGATCTTGTTCAGTACATGGCTTCACTTCACTATGAACTGCCCTTTTATGGTCATTCCAGGGTTAGGAGGGAAAGAGTACATGGAGAGAAAACAATACAAGTGGAGGAAAGCCACCCAGTCCATGCTGAAATCATGGCTCTGATTCATCCCAGCCCCACCCTGCCTTCCCAAGGACAGAGCCCTCACCTCTGTCCTCTGCTCACCAGAGCACCTGACTCTGCCACCTGATATCTGAAATGCAAAAAGGCATAACAAGACCACCAACTGCCCCAAAACAGCATGTGGTTGGCTAAAGAATGAGGTCACTATATAAAGTCCCTTTCACTTATATAGCCAGACGAATTATAGACCTGAACCTGGCTCAGGCAGATCCTGGTGAAAAGTCCTGACCTAGGAGCCATTCAGGAGCTTGGGTAGTGCTGTGCCTTGTCTGTGCCTTTCTCATTATTCTCACACATCTGTGTGTGGGAGGAAAAGGTTACATGCCACTGGGCTGGAAATAACAAGAGAAGAGATATGAATAGAGAGACAGGAAAGGACAAGAAAAGAGAGCAGAGACCAATGAGGGTAGATGAATGGGTTGCAGGGTCTTAAGTTTTCAGCGCATATATTATTTCAGTGTACATATTTTTTCAGCGTACAAAATTTCTTTTAATATGTTTCTGCCCTAGTTATTATTTTCTCTTTTGCATTTTCCTTTGAAGAATTTTTGCACAATATCAGTGCTTGCCTGATGAGAAATTTATTCTGGGATTCAGCTCCAGATTCAGGCACATATAGATGAAAACAGTGTGTGAAAGAGGTTTTTTTCTAAGTTCCCACAGCAGAAGGTGGAAAATTTAGTGTGTTTAGGCAGGTGAATAAAGTCTTACATCCACACCAGGGGCTCAGCTGGGAGCTAAGACAATTATGTCTTATCAAATCTGGTATTGTAATTCAAGCTGAAACTCATCTTCTGGTAAAATGCTGTACTGAGAATCAAGATACTTTTGTTTCATGAAGATTGGCCAGAATAAAAATTATATTAAAATAGTGCATTCATTCACCATTTGTTCTACATTTTTCTGCAATAAAAACTACCAAGAAAATTTAGTGCTTGAATTGGTCAAGAATTGAAGATTGCATCAGGGTGGTTTGAAGACTAAATTATTTCAAAACTGATGTGGATTTGATTTACTTGTTTTTCAAATGAAGTGTTAATTAAAAATCTTAAATATTAACTTTTAATTAAATACACTATATTAGTGCATAATTATTCTCAGTCACTGCGGCTTTCATAAACATACCCACATTTGTGTATAAATACCATTAAATCTGTCAATATAAATTGATAGCTTTACCCTTTAACTATCATGAATCAGGAAATAGTAAAAGTCGAGAGTCATGTATCAGTATTTCTTTTGTATATATGCTACAGTGCAACCTTTATTTAAGAGCTGCTAAAAATTAACTATATATATATGTGTTACTTAAGGTACAATGTGCATTATTTAGCTTTATGATGCAGCAGCACAGAGTTGGTTCTGGTCAGCTGAAAAAAAAGGACTTCAAGAAGCTAATTCTCCCCATCTCAGGAAATCCCTTCAAAATGTCAGGACAATTCTTCCCTTTCCTCTCCACTGAACGCAGAAGGAATACAAATGAACAGGCTGAATTACATGGATGAACTCGGATGTGATGAGTCACATTGCAAGTCAAGTATCCTATTTCTAACAGCTATCTTGCTGTTTATGAGGAAAATGCAGAAAGTTCTGGAGTAACACCATCACAGGAAAAATCTGTAACTTACCTGTGGTGAAAGTTCACCCCAAAGGTGACCTAAAAAGCCACTAATGAGGCTAAATCCCTTTTAAAATACTATCCTATAATTCACACTTACGAGTTTAGCTGTGCAGAGTTTTGTGCTGTGTCTGATGACCTGATATATACCAGGCAGAACAGGCTGTAGACACTGCTCATGTTGGGAATTCATCTGATTTTCAATTACACTTCAAATTGCCAAGACCCTAAGGGCACCCACAGACAACACTCTCTGCACAACCTTCCTGCAGCTCCCTTCCACTCGTGGTCCAGGATCCCATTTCACCCCTCTCCAGGGCTCCCCCAGCCAGACATTCTCAATGTTACAAAAACACATTGCAAAAAATGAGGTAGCAGTGTATTTTAACAAAGGGTGGATTTTTTTTTAGTAGTCATCTGCATTAAAAAAAGAAATTTAATCATTTTTTTCTACACTAAAATAGTTCAGAAATTAGCTGCTTTTCTGAAAAGTATTTTTGAAATTTCTGCATAATCAGAAAACTTAGATATTTCAAAACCTGTAATTCTACCCCACCTGTAACAGTAATTACAACAAGCACTGGCTTACAACAGTTTTCTTAATAATTTCAGTAATGGTTGTTTATTGTATTTATTAATAGAATCCCATTCACTATCACAAAACCAATGGAAAAGCTGACCACTCCTTTTGAACTTGTTTCTATCTCTTTCTATCAGAATAGACATAGAAATTAATATTTTTATGGCAGTTTATTCTGTGCATGTAAAAGTGTCAATTATTTTTAACCTCTTAACTAAGAGAAGACACTTTATCTGTCACTGAACTTTTGAGTTTGACATCAATTAAAGTTCTCCCATTAAAAAGGAGTTATTAGAGCAACATGAAGTCTTACACAATCAATCTGTCAAAATGATATTACTGTAAAACCTTCAAAAAGAAAACCTTTCTTGTTAAACAGGCACAATTTGTAGGTGGCAGGCTTTAACTTCAAAATTAACGTCTAGAGATCCCAAAGACACTACTTTACTCCCATATATGTGATAAATAAAAGCAATTTTAAAAAAAGATAACATTTAAGTAACAAAATGTTACAGACTATGTATACAAGAGAATACTGCTGTGTTTCTGATCACATTAGCCACTAAGCCAAATAATCCATATAGTGATATGTCTAAAAATGAGACATAATCTAAATTTCTTTTAGTCTCATGAATTTTATTTATGAAAATACAGAAAATATTGTATTTTATTAATATGCTAATGACCACATGCTGGCTGCAATAATCAATGGAAATAGCACATGGAAATATCTATATCAACAACAATCCAAAGTCTTCCAAATTTAAATAAAAGAGACTACTGATTACTGTGAGCTCTCACTAAAGCAGAAAAAGTAGAGGAAAAGACCTGTATTTGACTGTTCTCCCAGACACTGCAAATAGCCTCTACTATAAACAGTCCTCACTGATATATTGTATTTAAGAAATACAAGACAATTCTTTTATTGCTTTTTTTGTTGTTTTTGTTGTTGGGGTTTTTAAAATCATACTGGGTTTTGGCCTTTGCTGGTTTGGAATGTTCTCAATTTTCTTTTCTCGCTCCCTGGTCTGATTATTCATAGCTACTTTGCCCACCTTCTTTCTTTTAACATTTAATTTATCACTATCATTACAAACCTCTGCTCTTGCTGAGAAAAGCACACTTTCCACCATTAAAAAGCTCCTTGCTACACTAGGAGAAGCAAAAATGTAATTCAGTATATTTCAAAGTGAATCCCCTTCAAGACACATTAATTCTCAGTCAGGATGAAAAACAATCAGTAAACAAGGTTCCAATGAATAGTAGGAACAGCAATCAAATTTTCAAAGAGTCTACCCTGCACTCTGGTAAGGCAAATTTTCACAGAAATTTAACAAACTAAGAAACAGTGTTTCAATACTGTTTCTGCATTTGGTTTTTAAAAGGCAAGGATTTAGGCACAAGGCATCAATTTAGAACCTCCCCAGAAGGGCCTGAAGGAATGAAACAAAAAGGGTAAGATCAAGAAAAGCATGTGTAGTAGCCAGTCTTTCTGACAGAGAAATTGGAAAATAGGTGAAAAAATAACTTTAGCATGTAGAAGTCATTAAATACAAACAGTTGTGAAACTCGTATAAAAAGACAAGAACAATTCCAGCAAATCCTGTCCCATGCACAAGTCTATACACAGAAAACTTGTAATATTTAAAAGAATTATTATTAGCTCATATTTTTCTTCTTTAGGGGTGGGCTATTTGCACTGGCCTAAATGGCCTTGTGACCCGACAGCCTGAAGGACAGCAAGCACAGCTCTCACACATTGCAACCCCACAGCTAATTTCAATATGTTGAGTTAACCACTTTTGGACCAGATACCACTCAAGACCAAGTAACACCAACAGCCAAATTGTTTAGTTGCCTGTGAGCATATTTTTTAACCTACAGGACAATACTGCCTATAAGGCCCTGACAAAGATGGATTTTGTCCCAGAAAATCATAGGGAGAGAAAAGGGCTCTGTACATCACTGAAGTGTTACATCAAGCAGAGGAAATGGATGAGTCCTAGAATAACAAATATCATGGAGGGAAAACTACTTGTACCCCAATTACAGGCAAACCAAGATTATCTCATACCCAAAAAAAGAGTTCCAGTAAAAAGAAAGCCAGTCTGGACTAGCAGAACCACAGCAAGAGGTGGATAGGACACAGCAGCTGATGTGATTTCAGAAGTAATTTGCACATTTTAGAAAACTATACTTACAAAAGGATGGACTGCTTCTATTGTTTTTAAGGTATCTGTTCCATTTCTTATGTTTTACCTCTGTACTTTAAAACGTATCAGTAGCTTACCACTTTTGTGTCAAACATCTCCCTTTATTAATATTTTCTAAAAAAATTAACTAAGATTAAGACTCTGCATTAGATCTTTCCCCCCTTGTACAACATAGAGCTACTACACAACACCTAGGTCAGTTGGGCACCACATCTATCCAAGCCTTTCCTTTTCCATGTGCTGGATATATCGAGACAGCAACAAAAAGAAATTCAACACAATTGTTAACTCAAAGACATGGTGGAACCAATCAGCAAAAACTCTTTCAGTTCTACTTCTTTTCTTGACAGAAATATAACTCTAATCTTAGCTAGCAAAACAAGGTGGCAATATCAGCCAGCATGATCATAAGAGTGGGGTCACTCAAGAGAGGCTGTAGGCACTCCTTTCTTCTCACACAGACTTACCTATGGTTCAGGTAAGGCACCATCAAACCTTTTACTGAAAGATCTGCAATGAGACATGAGTGCTAGACCACAACAGAGCAGAGACATGGACACAATAGCACCTGACACATGGCCCACATGCTTGTTAGCACCGCTGACATTGATGAATTATCTTGGAGAATAATGCACTGACCTCTTTTAACTGCTTTCTGATTTAATAGGTTCCATTAAAAAAAAAATTTAAATCACACTCATGACAAGCCTAACAGCATAATGGTACATATGACCTTCAGTTTGTGCCTTTTAACATTTAACAAAAGCATATTTACACCAATGCAAAAGCAAAAAAGGCTACAAATTAACTCCTGCCTTCTACTGTAGAGGTTAAATCAACTACAGTCTTTTTATTTTCAGTCCAGAAGCCCCAAAAACTGGATAACACCTATTTTAATTATATCTTTTATCTAACCATGAAATTCTGTGCACTTAGATACAGAACCACTCAGACCAGTTTTAGAGGATTTGGTGGAAATTAAATGCAGTGAAATGAAAAATGAGGTAATTTACTTGCCTTTTAAAAGCTTTCTAGAAAGGTGAATATTCTCAGCTATGATTTCAGCCCCATATTAGTAGCGGTAAATGAATCCCCATGGCCAGACATGTCAGCAAAGAAAGTTTTTTATTTAAACTTTATCACCTCTCAGTGAAAAATTGTTTTCTGCAGATTTTTCTTGTAATTAATTTCTCCAGTTTTTACATGACTTCTATTTAAAGAGACACTGAAGAAGCACTACGCTACTCTATGGAGCTGACATCCTGATTTTGAGATCCACCTTTTCAGCATAAATCATATCTGCTATAAAATCCTGGGCTTTAGAGATACTTCAAGACAATTTTCATAAAAATATTATTCTGTTCATTTAAAAAGAATAATCATGTGAAAGTTTCACAAAGCCCTTCCCAAAACCTATCTATCTCACCCACCTATATGTAGTAAAACTTCTTCTCTTTACCCTTCTTTACAGATTATTAGAACATGAAGAGCAAAAACATTTTAGTAGTCTAAACAACAAAACTCTACAAATAAATAAATAATATCTTTCTTACTACAATATTCACTTATTTAATGATCATCATAGCTCTGCAAATTAAAAGAGGAATTTATTTCAGAAAACTTGTATATCCTCTTCACATGCTGAAAGTCAGCTATGGGAACTAGAGTCTAAAGAAATACAAGATTCAAAATCTTTTAAATGTCAAGCCAAGGCAAAAATGAACTTCTTCACAGATACAGTTGAAATCTCCATTTTAGAAAAAACAAAACTTGTTTTATTCAGGACCACTGTAATAAAAAGCCAATAAACATGATCTCTTATGTACGTTAAAACACAAACATGGAGTGAGCTAACTGTGGGGTAGCTACAGGAATCATTTTGTCCTGATGCACATCTCATTTAGTTCATGTATTCCAATATTCACCTCTATGTGAACAAATCATTAATTTTAACACAATGGCAGTAGGCTAGATGGTCAAAACACGTATAAGTGAAGAATAAGAAGCTGGGTGTTAAAGCAGTAGAAAAAGCCTCGCTCCAAGAGCAGGAGCAGTGTGAGCCTCTAAAAAGCTTAACCAAGTACCAGATTCAATCTGAAATAAGGCCTGGGTGCACAATGGCCTCTCTCATCCTTTCCTCTCTCTCTTCACCTCTTCTCCCTCCAACCTATCCAGTTCCTATGAGAGGGAAATGCAGATAGAAATGCCAGATTGGAAATGTAACACATACCAACCCATTTACCAAACTGGGAGTCTCAGGTTCAAGGACATAGGGGTGATGTGTTACCTCACATCTGCCCACGGACCTTTAAGCCATTCCTAGTAAAGTCAAGGAGTTTTTATAGAACTTGAAAAACAATTTTAGTCTTCTTTCTAGATTTGCAGCTGTAATTTCAAAATATGAACCAGAGAAGTTCATTGTGTTTTCTATGAAAACAATATAACATTTTTGTTTGCTAAAAGCAGAAATAAGCCAAATTTCATTACACTAATGCATTTTTTTTCTATTTGCATGGAACCTGGTGATAAGTTCTGGAAACATGAGTACCACAGAGTACTGGAGAAGGCAGAACAAGAAGAAAGTAGTCTCTAACTCTGCTGGAACTTAAAGAAAGTCTTTACATATTTATAAGTTGGTAATATTGGCCAGAAGTCAGCTAAGCAAATGAGTATACTGTTCTATTATTAAAAATGTGACAACATTTCTTCAAAATACTTTAGATTAGTGTCTGTTAAGATGAGCCAAAATACACTGTTCTTATGTCCTTGCCTTTTCTACTCTCAGGAAAAAGAAAGGACTAGTATTTTGAAGAAGAACTGTGTGAAGGCTGTCCCTTCATGTTTCCGGAATGCCTCAGCAAAGCTCCCAGTTTCTTTAACACAACTTTTCCCTTCCTGCCCTCTAGCTTCCCCTTGCCATCTTTCCTGATCATGAAGTAAAATTAGAAAATCATGGTTGGAATAGAAAAGAAAAGGGTTTATCTTGCCAAATTTTACCTGTGTAGGAGTTCCAGGCTCCCTCTGTACTCAATATCACTATAAGTATATACACAGAGAAAAATCCATCCTGTATATTTTAAATACAAAGCTTGGAACTCCAGGTGTTCTTAGGCAAATTTGTTCAGTGGAAATTAACACTGTAAAATACAACAGATTAATATAAAGTCCTGAAGGATCACTCTCCTATTCCAACAGGTTGTATCAGCTAAATGGTATATCAGTTACAGATGAACTGGGGGAGAATTTTATGACTTTTCTTCCACAAAGGAAGATATAATCCAAGATACCTTGAAATCCTTTGCATACAATAGTTTCTATAGGAGTAGCACTGCACAAACACAGCAGAATATCTGCTTTCTGACACTGCCAAAAACATCTAGAAATCATTACTCTTAAAATTATTTTCATTTCAAGTGCTGTTGGGAAGTTATTAGGTATTGATTCAGCTGCTAGCCTGTACTTATAAAAGGTAACCAAGAATGGGTTATGTTCCATGTTAAGAAAATATAGATATATATTACATTTACCACTCTCCTTGTTGTTCATTGATTTGTTTTAAAGTGTTAAATTGCTTTATAGAGTTTGTGACATATAAAATCCATGGCATATAATTTCCAACAGCGTACTCTAAACATGATCACTCCTGTAACCTGTATATGTATTAGGAGCACTGGCGAGATCAAAGATTCTCAAGTAAGAGACCTATTTCTTCCATCCATACTGGATGTAATTATGCTTTTCAGAATAAACCAGGATCAGTATCTTGCATTTCAGCTTAACAAGAAAAATTAAGTTCTCATCTGGTTTCAGTCTTATCCAAAATAGTTTTTCTTTCTTATACTCTATTTTCATGTGTATGTTTCTTTTCCTTACTTAATTTAGTGACATGTAATGTTGCATTGCCGGACACAAAAGAAATACGAAGGCTTCAGAGCAGCAGTTCGGACCACTAGCTAGGATTACCAAAAAGGGGCCTGCCCTTCTTTATTCTCTCATTTATATATCTTTCTTAAGACAATCATGGATTGGTCAAAGAGGTTACCTCCTCTATAAGTTCACAGGATAAAGACATGGTCAATCATCTTTCTCCACCTTAGGGGAAAGGAATGAAAAACAATCTGAAAGCAATCTTGGTCAGTTAAGAAAACAAGGACTTTGTTTATAAAAAATGTGTGGGAACTTCTACTACATAAGTGAAAAAATGGAACACTGCAAAAAGCAGAACGACAATGTAATGCCAGTAGACAAAAATATCTGCAAGAATTGGATGGATAATTTTATACATATTATGTATACATATATTATTGCTCAGAAGGAAAAAAGGTATACCAGTAAAAACACCAGAAATGTGAGTAGTTGGCATCCATGCAACATTTAGGAAAGAGCTTTTAGAACTACATTCATTACTTACTTGTACAACAGACCAGTGTTCTTTAAAACTTTTAATACTTCTGAGCTTGACCTTTCAAATTTATGAATTTCTGAATAACTCAAAGGTTCTAAGTTCCAAAGAACCACTGATTTGCAAAAAACAAAAACAAAAACAAAAAACCCAGCCTTCTTCACAGATTGTCACTGTCCCATTTAGTGCAGATTTTTCCCCAGTTTACACCTTCTTGAAACCCACACAAGCAAAGTTCAATAAACAGCTTTTGGAGAGTCAGTAGATATACAAAATAGCAGATTTTGGAATGTCAGGGGTGGCTTGGACTTTTCTCTTTATTTTTTCATAACCATTTATATCAGGAGATAGTCTGAATTTCATATCTAATATTTTTTATTCATAGGAGTCTAGAAACAGTAGCTTTATGCTAGTGAAAGGGAAAGATACCCTGAAACCCAAAAAGGTAACTCAGAAATTATGTATGAGACGTCCTAAATGCCATGCAACACTTCAGAATTTAAAATAAGAATATTTTTTAGTACCAAAGAAGTCAATCTGGCTCCTAGATTGTTACGGTTTGTGTTTACTCTTCAGGTTGCTACCTTTTTTTTGCCCTATGGACTCTTTCTATCTAATAGTAATTCCACAGTCAAGTATCTTGATGCTACAGGGTTACAGTTGTTTTATTTACCTGAGGTATTAGCATTCATTCTTGACTCTCACAGACCTGAACTCAAAGTGCATGTCAATAAAATTTAAATTTAATTTTTTAACGTGTTTCATGGATACATACATGCACAAACTATACAATTTATAGTAACTTTTAAACCAGTCTCTAAATCTTCAGTGTGAAGTACTCAAAACAGGATTTTATGAGCCAGTGTTCAATTAATGTTTGAATGAGAAGAGTTCCACATGAGACTGAATCAAAATTGCCATTTCAACACAAATAGATACTTGCAAACAGGTTTTTTTTCTTACATTGGCACCATTTTGACTTCTAATAGTGGATATTACCACAACAAAACAGTTGTGCAAAGCTGCACTGGAATTGCTTGACTATAATCTCACACTGGTTGAAAAAATGGAAGGTAATTCCACTATCCTGCAGGACTTGGAAAAATGGAAGCATTGGAAAAAACAGCACTTTTTAAACTCCAACAAGGACAAATGCCAAATCCTGCCCAGGGGAAGAAAAGCCTCTCGAACAACAACATCTGGGGACAGAACAAGCAGGGAGCAGCTCAGCAAGGAAGGCTCTGGAGTGGTGATCTCTGTGTGAGCCCATAGAGACCCCAGCACAAAGGCAGCCAACAGCCTCTGGGATTCTGTGGAAAGGACAAGTTCTCTTCCAATCTGAATCTTTCTAGGTTTTTCTCTATGACCCTATGATTAAATACTACCTCCATGACCTTAACCCATTATATTAAAGTGACACATCTAAAGGATCACTGTTTCCTATGGAGCCCAACAAAACACTGGATCATTGCAATTGCATTTTAGATGTCCTTTTTCAAAATCTTAGAGGATGAAACACACACATTTCACAGAATTTAAAGGCTAAAACCATACTAAAATTTTAATACCTGAATCACATAGCCTTACTTTAAGATCAGTGAGATGACAAGTATTTAAATCCCAGCTTTCTTTACTGAAAGCTAATTTGCTAATCCAAAACACTTCACAGCAATAAGAGAAGAAAAAAAAGTAATATTTGTATGTCCAGAGGCCAAACAAATCAAAGTTATTAGGTCTACTCAGAAGACATAGGAATACTTAAGCTCCACGAAAACTTCAGGGTAAAGATAAATCATGTTTCAAATTGGAAAAGGAAATATCCTCTTACTTATAGGCTCAAAATACTACTTTTCACCTTTTTTTCTAAAAATAAAAAGGGTAAATCCATATTCATTCACATTTCCACTTACACTGTTTGCAGACCTTCAATAAAATCAGAATAAGCATGAAAAAACACCAAACCACACATAACTCAGGAAATATTCTTAAAATGGTGTGCACCACAGTTGCAGGAATACTTACTTTCATGGGGTTTGATGCAAGCTATGCAAATACTTAAAATAAGCATCATGTATTTTATTCAACTGCCACAGATGTCAGTATAAGGTTTGTTTGAGAGCAGTCATTAGATCAACACTGATGCTTTAAAATATTGCAATGATTGTTGTTGGATAGCTCAAAGAAACTGGTATTTTTCTTCGCAAAGCCAGCTTAGAACCTAATAATTTAAGATGAATATTTGCTGAACTACCTTTCTACTGAGTTGAGTGATCAACTGAAAGTTGTCTATAGTTTTGCCCTTTCTATCATAACAGTGAATAGGATGTTAAAATCTAGGTTGCATTTGTTAAACTCAGTTCCCTAAGTCTGATAACTAGAGATCTTCATATGCAATTGCATTTGAAATTTATTATTAAAATGAGCTACTAAAAAAACTCTTCTAATATTTTTCTTACACATGTAAAAAAATTGAGATAAATGTATAAACAAGCTTTAGTAAACCTAAGAGATCCAGATTTTTAAGGACAGAAATTTTAAGAAGGAAAAGTTGTGAAAAACTCAGACTTGCCCATGTATTAATGCATGTTTGAGAGTGCTTTAGTCAAGTGCTGCATTTGCACTTATTTATACAGAAGAACTCTGTTATCAGGTCAATTATCAACATTTAACCCATGACCACTTACTCCTTCTTATTGATCAGAAGAGTAGTGGCAAGTGAGATTGAGATAATTGTTGCACCATAATCATTAAACCTTTTCTCAGCAGTTCATGGACTCTTCCTTAGGTACTTTGAATGTCCCCAGATTCTATCTTCTGGAGCTGCTCAGTGGATCAGAAAGTCCACAGGTGAATCGAACTTGGGTATTTTGATACCACATTTCTCAGCTGAAGTCTCCATCTCCAAAATTCATATCCAAAATGTAGAGTTGGTTTTATTATAATCAGAATCAGCTTTCAAAGAGCAACAGCATAACTGTGGCATAAGGTGGTGTTAATAGCAAGAAAATAGGAGAAAAAGACACTAAATTATCAGGAATGAAAAGGATTACAGCTGTCTAACACATAACCCAGTAGACACATTTATGGGGTTTTTAAAAGCATTATTTTCTATAAGTTGTGTAAATAGGATACACAGGAGGTAGCAAAGAACATAATTTTTGTCCTCCCACTTATATGAATGACAGTTCTCATGGGAAGTACTATTTCACAGTCTTTGCATCTGAATGCTCTCAAAAACAGATAAATAGAATATCCTACTGAAAATATTTTGCTGTGAATACCTCACAAAACAAATCCTATGATAAAACCAATTTTTTTCCTAAACTATTACCAGAAACCAATATTTTTGACACTTCCAAATTATTCTTACTGCCAGAGAAGACAGAGAATAATTCAGCTCACCAAACGGCATATGAAGGGAGGGCAATGACAGAAAAATGGAAAACCTGAAAGTATGCACAATGCCTTCAGGATTATATCCAGCTAACCTTATCACTGTAACTCTACATTAGGCTCTAAACCTGTTCCTCTGGGCAGACTGGTTTCCTCATGTATTAAATAATTTCTCCCACATTCTTATCCTATTACACAGAGTTATCCAATCCTTTCTTCCCATAACTGGCACTGCAATATAGGCACAGTCAGCCAAAACTTGCTTGAAATAAAATTGGAGTATTTCCCATAGCACCCACTTTATATTTTTGTCGAATATGTTTATCATTTATCTGTGATTCATTTTTTTCTACTGACATCATAATCATGGACACAGAGGGGTGATTGGTATTGAATGACAGTAGAATGAAGGAACATAAGTTGCTTTATATTTGAAATACTATGCATCTTTATAAGGTTATAAATGCCTTTCTTACAGAGAAAATTAAAGTCAAGTTGTAGATTGCATTTGCAAGTCAAAAAAGCTAATTAAAGCCCCTACAGCAATGAGAACTTCTTATGTTATAGAGTTGGATTCAAATTTTTCATTGGTAACAAAAAGATTTCTGTGCATCATTTTCATGTTCCACAGGGTGGTCTGACCTAGTAAAACGCTATATTGCAACAAACAAAATCAGACATTTGTTAGTAAAAATTTTTAAAACTATCATGAAATGAAGCCTCTAGATTAAAAGAGACATCTGCGATGTTATTTATCTTATTCCTTGAGAAAAATAAAGCTCTGATGATTATTTTACACTCTGAATTGATATAAAATCATTATGTTAACCTCTAGAATTCATCCAGGCAACAAGACTACAATGTCTTTATCTGACCATTTGCCAAGAGAAAAGTACTGTCCTACATTTGGGGTTTTCCTTTATGTTAAGCTCTTATTTATGTGTAATATTTCTTTGATAACAAGACTAAAATCATAATAGGAATATTATCTTTCCCTGCCTTCTGCTTCCTCATAAATGCTGTCTCTGAGCAATTACTTTCACATTGTTAACATATCTGATGTTTTCTACAGGGTCAAGACTACAAAAATAGTTGCACTTCTTTCTAGAGGCATAATGATCATTTGTTTACTATGTTTGCTTGTTCTAATGTTTACTCTTGACCATATACAGCAAATATCCCACTGCTCTTTATCTTCTTTTCCAAGCCTCTCAGGCTCACAATTCTTTCTATTTCTGCCACTTAAATACTTGTCTTTGTGTCCACAATGTAGGAAAAGTATAAGAATTAGACGGGAGAACAGATATAATCACACTTATGTAAGTAACAGGAAAACCGAAAGAGATTTGTGTTTATACTGAATAGCAAATTGAACAGGACTTTGATATTGCCTAGATTAACAAAGAAAAGGCAAATAGCTCAAAATTCTGTAATTAAATCTTATCTTTTTTAAATGTGAAAAAAATAAGAGGACTGTGACTGGAATATCATGTTCAGCTCTGGCCTTCTAAATTACTAGAAGTATAAGGAAATATTAGGGTATATCTAACGTATTTTTTTTAGGAGGAAAGATAGAACACGTAAATGCAGTTTGATAAGAAAGTTTTCAAAATTGAACAAGAGCATAATTTGGCTGTACTGATTCAAAAAAATGCAAGATCATCTTTAAAGAAATTTTTATTCTGAGCTTGCTCTTATGACCATCAATTTTGGTATTGTCATAACATTGCTTTCTTTCCTTTTGAATTTGAGTTATTCCAAATGACTCATCCAGTGGCAGTCACTCATTATTTGCCTTCAGATTTCTGGGGCTGGTTAAAAGCTGAATCCCTAAGTGGCTGAGCTTGGAAGGCACCACTGGAACTCATAAGAAGCCTGGGGACCAGCATTAGTGACTGGTCTCCCGCAGGACTTTGTGCAGCTGATCACACTGAGAACTTCTGCCTTTTCCAAAACCTTTGTCAGCAGGTCCTTTACCCATTCAATGAGGCTAATATGTCCCCTATTCTTCCTTTTGCTGCTGATATACCAGTAGGAGGTCCTTTTTGTTTTTCTACCACCATGTCTAACAGATATAAAGACAAAAATATTTTCATGGGGAAAACTAAACTTACTAAAATATTGTATATTCTAAATGACATGTGAATCTTTATATTTCAGTGGAACACAATGAATAATCAAAAAAGCTCACAAGGTCTGGAAACAGCAAGTAGAATTCATAGCAACCAAAAGATCTTTCTCATAGGTAATCTTGCTCTTTCCCTTGTGAGCACTGTTTAGACAGAAATTGTTTCTACATGTGTTGATGGGTAATGTCAGAGAAGGGAGCAAGATCTGAATGCATTCTGGGTAAGATATTTGGTGACACTTGCCGGCACATTCACAGCCAGGCGTGCATGAATGTGACCTGGCATCTCCTCAACCAGCAGTGTACTCTGAACACCAGGCTGCTTTAAGGTGCTTCAACACATAGAGGGAGCCCCTTTCCTTTCTCTCTTCTTTCTCAGTATTATCTTTCCCACCTTCATACCAGAACCACCTTACAGGCAAAGCACTTCCAGCACATGGGCCTGAGTTGCTTGGATAGTGAGAATGGGGCACCACACCTGTCTTCCCCTTACATCCATCTGTGGAGGACCTGGTCCTTGAGGCAGTAGAGCTCCTGATCCAGGGAAAGAAGCAATTAGTTGTTCTGAGGGGAAGGTTTCCCCAAGAGTCTAGAGAGATTTCTGAAAAGACTATAGCAATCAGGCTCATACAGTCACACATGTCCCCAGCACAGGATTTCTTCGGATGAAGGCACTCCAGAGAGAAGCACATCAAGCTGGTCAGACCTCAGCATTCTAGGCAAGTTATCACACCTGGCCACCTCTGGCTCTGGCTGGGCAGCAGAGTAGCATTGCATAAAAAATCTGTTGTGTTGCCTCTGCTACCTTCTTAGAAAGAGAAGAAGCACCTTGAACTGTGCCAAGTGCCACTGTGCAAAGACACACAGAGGAAAGGCCACGAGCCCATAAACCCTCTCACAGAGCAAGGAACTTGCTTCTTGCCTTTTTCTCTCCCTGCACAGAGAGTCATCACAGTGCCTCTCACCACGAGGAGCCCACAACTTCCATAGAATCTCCCCCTCTGTTGTACTGCTGTACTCACCAGACATGCTTAGCAACCCTGTCTGGAATTCCTCTCACAGACTACATGTCAAAACATGGTTTTCAAAAAAAGCTGCTCCTAGCAAAGGCCCCCCTTACACACGTTTGCACGATTTGGCTTAGCATGCAGCTTGGAAGGAAGTGCAGTACTCTGCTGTATGATCCTAGACACCACTTGAGACAGACGAGAGGCATGGGCTCCCTGCATAGAGACAGTCGGGAAGGACGGAACATCCCCAGCTCAGGCTGATATAAAGATATATTAACAAAATTCAGTCAGCAGAGGGTCATCATCTCCCTGCACAAGGTACCCATGATTTTTCTCTGGTGACTCACAGGGGTTTGCAGGTTGAGAGGGTAACAATCTGTGTCTCTACTGGGAGAAGCACTGCAGAGGACCCCTCAATGGGGATGTGAAATCTATTGAGTCATCCCGGGCAAGCAGGGAAGAAATGCAGAAAATTCACTTTATACTTTGAGGCAACCTTCATAAATAAAAGTAAGCAAAATCAAAATCCTCAAGGGATATAAGTAACACCTCTTGATGCCAGGAGAAGACTCAAAATATATTCAATTTGTGAACATTTGACTGAAACAAACATTTTCCTAACACAAATTTTGAAGAAGCTCATGATCTGCCTGCTCTGTGATTAAAAGACAGCCAGCAAAAGTGGGCTTTTATGTTCTTTCTGCTAATTAATATCCATTGCTATCTCCCTGAGACCACTGTGGATTCTGTTCTCACGTCTTTGTTCACAGTCTTTCCCAGTAATCGCTTCCACCAAACACACATGTACAGAAGGCAATTTCAGAGCATCTGTGTACTGTCATCAGTCATACCAAAGAATATGTTCCAGTAAAAACTGCTGAAGAGATTAACCAGGCTTTACATCTTTGTTTCTTCAGACAGTCTCATAGAAGTTTTAAGGACATTTCATTACAAAATCTGCATAGAGGACACAATTTCCAAATGATAAGGTGAAAATCTGAGAAAAATTAACAGAGCAATCCACAAGCCCATTATTGCTTCATCACCATCTTTTTTCTGCAAGTGCTTGACTTCCAGAAAGTCTATTAGTTATCACTATGTATTACACCAGACTGTTCTGCAGTCTCAAAGGTCCTGACAACAAAGACTGATTTGATAGGCATCTGCCTTTCTAAGACATATCAGAAGACTGTGAGTGAAGAACTAAACTGTGCTATGAGTAGCACATCCTTATAGCTTGAATTTTAGCAAGAGCACTTTGGACCACCCTTCCTTTTAGGGTTATCATTAGCTTGGCTCCAGAAAATCCTGTATGATTAATCATATTAATAACACAGGTTTGAGGGCTTTGTAGTAAACAGTTTAGAAGAAAGCTGATAGAGCTGAGAAACTATAATAAACCATGTAAAGAAAGTAAAGAAAAAAAAAATTGTGTGAGCTTAACAGTATCCTTGGCCCTAAATATGCAGAAAAAAAAAGCAAGGAATTATGTTTTAATTAAATCAACTACACTTGAAATTTGCACTTTGTGTTTCCTCAGTTTGCCAGTTTCCACTTACATTTTTAACCACAGTCTCAATAACTGGAAGTATTTGGAAAAATATTAAACTGTTGCATGCATTAAGTACACCTTGTCCCTTAAAAACCTGCTGATGAATGACCTGCTAAGAAAATTCCACTGTTAAAAAATTTATCAATTATTAATGAAACAATTATTAAGCAAAAACTAGAGTTATTACTGGCTTCTCATCACACTTTCATTCACAGTTCCTGAGCAGCTGGTCAAAAGAAGTAATTGCTTTTAGTTAAATAGTTTACTCATGGGATCATGAAGTAAAAATCAACTCAGTCTAAATTAGGACATTCCAGTTTTTCCTGATGATAGAACATCCATGAAAATGTGCAGATGAGAAACTAGGTTTAAACTGCATGTAACAATAAAGCAACAATTTACAGTTTCTACAAAGCTGAAGATTGATGGTGATCAAAGCAGGAATTTCTGAGGCTTTGTTTCTCCTGGAATTCCACTGTGCTCCCACCAGCTTCAACATGATACAAAAATACTATCAACATGATACAAAAATAAAGTGATCTGTCTTCCACCTGCATTTCAGTTGCCAAAATTAAATTAGGAACACAAGTCTATTTTATATACCCTTTCTCTAGATTTTTTCCTTAGAAGATTCATTGTTTGCCTAGAGAAAAAAATCAGATTTAATGTGAGAAGTTTAAAATTGTACCTGAAGAACTCCATGAAAGAGAAGCCATAACCATGCTGTTCAGCAATTCCAGCACAAACAACATTTGCAGATGCTCCAATCAATGTTCCATTACCTGCAGTTCAGAAAACAAAGACCATTTATAGTTGTGCTCTCTTTCTTACTCTTCCTCTGTTTATTCTGTGTCAAAGTCCTAAGGTGTACTACTTACAAATGAAAAATAAATTTCTGTTGTATAGGCTTGTAAAGAAACATACAGACAATATATCCACATCCTATAAATAGCTGCATGCTTTGAAATATAAGCCTGGTATTATTCTCTGGTTTTACATAAGCCAGAAAAATAGGGAAGGAACATAGCACCAATGACAGTTGTCAAAATAGCACCAGAGACCTGCATTCAGATAAACTTGTTGATTTTCAGTTTTACATAACTAGAAGGTGCCATCAGATGAGGTGAAAAGACGAGACAGTTTGAGGATGCTAAGAAAAATTGATGCCTTTTTTCCTCTGCCAACTTGATGTTGATAATGTAGCATTTTCTTTATATATAAAATAATTAATTTGTAAGATTTGTTTGGGGTTTTTTTAATAAAAATTTTAAACACAGTAAGTGTGACAATGGAGGGGAATGGATCTGTTTCACATTTCTCTCCTAAGGCAAAAGAATCACAGACCTTGTTTACCTAATCACCATGGTTCTTCAGTAAATAAGGGAACATAATTTTATTCAGTGAACTTCACCAAATTACTTTATACAAGCTCCCACAGGAGACGAACACACCAAAGAAAAATAATTTGCCACATTTATAATGTGCATCTACCCTCACTTCTCCCAAGCCTTTTCCAAAAATTAATTTATTTCTTCATTTTCTCTAAACTTTCAACAATCTGGCAATGTACAGAAGTCAGGTATTCAGAGCTCAGAAAGACCGACCCATATTCTATACTGTTCCCATGAGTCATACCTCAGACTTATACATGCTGTACATTTGACTTCCACAAAGCAGATGGCTTCTGCAAATGTTTCTGATCTCAGGCACGACTCAGGAAGTGACAGTGACTCCTACATGCTTTTCTTTAACTGAAGTTTTGAACAAAGGAGGTAACAATCTTAGGAGAATTTTTTTTTATATACTTTGTTAAGTCATATCTTTTGCCATGCCTCTCTACATTAACAATCCATTATTCTAAGCATAAATCTTCCTTTCCTCGTGTTGGCATGTAGTACTCTTCTTACTTTGGTTCTGTTAAAAATTTGAGCTCCATGGAAACTCTTCTGGTGTGACTTTGAGAGAAATAGATCATAATGTAATTAATGCTCCAGTTAATTGTTTTGATTCAGTAAATGTTTTGGGTCACCTAGAAACCAGCGTACCAAAAAGTATGTCAGAACAAAGGCAGAATTATTCCCTCAAAAGTATTCACACACGGTACTGTTATGGCCTTCTGCACCTGAGAGTGCACAGAAAATTAGCAGATGCCTAAAAATATTCTTAAAAAATAATAGAACACTCTTAAATTAAAAAAAATGAAGTGCTATAATTCAGATGGTTTTGACTGGTCATTCTCATGACAGAGCAACAACTTTGAGGAAAAAACTAAACCCCAAAAGTCACTCAAGACTTTATTATTATTACTTTTAGTTGATTTCATGAAAGCCAAAGATTTCCAATAAAAATTCCTGGTATGACTAAGATTTTCCAATTGAGTCCAAAGAAAATGCATGATTCTTGTTTAGTCCAGAATGGTCAATTATTATCAACATGCATTAGGCAGCAAACTGAGATTTTCATCCTGGAGTAGAGATCTGAAGAAAGGTATCTATGGTCTCAGGTGAGTGGTCTAAGCAACACCTAATTAAGAACAACAGACTGGTTTTATTTTTTCATCAGCAGCCTCAAACAGCTCTTAAGCAGATGCCACTACGGAATAAGGAAAATGCAGAAGTCTTGGAGATTTCTTGAGATGAGAAAAACATCCCACTCCCACTTCCTCTAGTCCCAAATAGACATTTTATTTTGTATATTTAATTCTCCTTCTATGTTTTTTTATTCCCTTTTTTTCTCTTTCCCTAGGAGCTATGCTAGGTGACCTGCTTCCTACTTGCTCTGTTTTTAAGGCTTTGACATTGCAAAGGACCTGGAGCTCAGTGGAAAGGTCCTGCCTGTCTCTGAGGAGTTCTGCTGATGTTGGTGAAACTGCAGATCAATACAAGGGCGTATCCTTATGGGTCATAAAACTGTTGTGGTCATCCTTGTGAGACACCAAGAATTATTTGTAATCTCGGCTTCTTATACACAGAAAATCACCTCCACGTGTGCTTTAGGTGTGGAGAAAAAAGGATGATTAACATCACAAGAGGAACAGAATCCTTTTAAAAATAGTGTCTAGCACTGGTCATTGGGAATATCACAGGTCGTTTCCTTTGCCCTCTCTCTTTTTCTCAAAGTATATCCTAATTACTTTAATGCATGCTTAAAAATATAAAACTGAACTTGGAACAACAGCTTTCCTGGTAGTTCCTGCCATGAGAAAGCAAAGACACAAGGCACGTGGCTTAATGTGAAAACAAAACAAATGAATACAGCTGATTTAATTAGAGGAGTCAGGCAGGAACACTTCAGGAATTTTCAATTCCAAACTAATCACTAGTCTACAGCATCCAAACATTTCCTAAGAGATTTCTGCTCTATGTGTAGCAGAACCAGTCATCACTCTCAGAATGATGTTACTGCAGACAAAGAATATAGCTCTGGCTTCAAATTAAAGAAATGAGACCGAAATTGCGCTTGTCCCACGGCTCTGACTAGATACAGCTGAGATCTCCAAACAGCACGAGCTCTCCTATACTGTATGGGCTATAGTAATGCCTTCACATAATGAAGTATTATGGAAAGAGTTTCTGCTTCAGCAGTGAATTGATTTCCCCAAGTAGATTTCACTTCAGAAGAAATCGTCACCTTAAATGTTATCTGTGAGGAGCAGCAACACTTTTTCTTTTGTTTGGAGCATGTGTGCAATTTAATTAGGCACTGGCTCAGCAGGCTTCAAAGAACTGCACTCAAATTAACAACAGAGGCAAACTTTTGTTTCACCTCCCAGGAACATCTCTCTCCGTGGCACAGGTTTAACTCAGTAGTGAAACAACACTACCCTGACCCTCTGAATCATGGAAAACTCAAGACTAGGTTAATGTACACAGAAACCTATACATTAAATTCATTCTGATGGATGCAAATTAAGAACAAGCATTTTAGGACTTCACTCAATCTTCACTTCATCTTCACATCACCTGCCATCTTAAGAACAATTCAGATTAAAAAGGCTCCTGCTCACTTGCTTGTATGCTCAAAACAACACATGAGTCAACTCTATCAGACAACAATATTGCAATAACCAATCTGTTTTGAGGACTCCTATTGTAATTTTGCTGATGACTCTTATTAGCCCTTTATCACAAGGCAGATGGTTACTGAGAAACTGGATTCACTACAGCGAATTAGATGTTATATTTCTAATGTCAACAGTATGTGATATCTATGAAGTAATACTTTTTTTTCTGCATATCTATTCTTCCTTTTATTCTTGACATACTACGTGCACTGTCAGTATTAATTATGTTTAATAGTTTATAAGCATGAAATCAAGAGAGACCTTTTTTCTTAATGAAAGAAAATAATTCTAATTAGCTGCTTATGCTACACTGAACAAAATGACAGAGGAATCCTCACAGATCATAATCATTTTTCCATGGAGCTGCCCTAGCTCTGCACAATCATTTCAGAAACAAAGCAGGTCTTCTACTGCTTCTGTCCAGAAAAGGTAATATAAGAGTTTCTGATATCTCTCAAGGCAATAACTTTTAATATCTTTAGGGAATGTGAAATCAACTCCAAGTATAAGACAGTATTAAAGAGTTTTAGTTAAGAATAAATCTATCAAGAAATATCCAAGCCCCACACATTAAAATATGCCTTTTCATCCCCAGGTGACTTAGAGTTACAAGCAGGAAGATGTTGATAAGGTTTGAAAAGCCTGATACCTGCACTATCCACCAGCCCTGCTTCTTCCAGCCTTCTGCTTCCATTTGTAGCTAGTTCTTCACAACCCAGCGTTCAGCTATTGCCTTTTGCTGCATTGCTCCTTCAGAGACTGCCAAATCTGAGCCCAGACCCTGCACACCACACACAATGCACCTCTTGTGGGCCCAGACAGCTTCTTCCTCAGGAAACAGAGTTTGCCCAAGTCACTGGAACCTGCAACGCACTGAAATCAATGCTGGGAAAACCAATTATGCCTACTGAAAGAAGGGGCTGGGAAATTAGATTAGAATGATAGCAAGAATAGGGAGAGAGCTTGAACCAATAACGTGTGTCCTGTCACTTCAAGCCTCATCCTCAGCTGTTGGTTTTTACTTGTCAGCAGCGTATCTATTATATCTAAATGCTGGTAGCTCTCAGGAGTCCCGTTGGTATTGCCCCCTCAAGAGCAAGCCTAGCCCTTGTGTTTGCTGCGTTAATTTGCCCTCTTGGAGAATCACCTTAAAGTGCCTGGCAGGATTAGTGTTTATTACTCAAAGCCCTGAGAAATCAAAGGGAAGGGATTATCACTAATAAAGCTGTTTGGCCTAGCGTGAGCAGCCTTCATAAACAGTAACTTCCTTGAATATAAAGGAGATAATACCTTGGGTAACAACCAAGTGGATGGCTAACAGAAAAGTTTGTTTTGCTGTGAGAATTAGAGACTATTTCCCTTCCGCATGCTCTGATAGTGGAGAACAAGCTATAACTGTGCTCAACCAAGGGACCTACCTACATTTTTCTCTCTCCTGTATCTCTCTCTGGTCAACTAATGCAGAAGTAAAAGGACCCTATTTTCATGCCAGCACAAGCCCTGAGAACAGCTTTTCCCTAGCCTTTAACAAGCATCTGTGACAGGCCCAGTTTTACACCGAACAGCTGTTCTGCTTTGTCCAGACAAGGATTCTCTTTCTGAAACAAGGAGTCGCCTACAGAGTCATGAATAATTTTAGGATTCTCAGCCCTGCTTTTTGCTGTAATGAAACCATTATATTACAGTATCAAAGCAAAACTTACTGAAGGAAGTCAGCTCCTTGCTTACAATCCATTTCTAAAAGAAAATCCTGCGCAGTCTCCCATATAATTCACATTGTAAAATAAAACTAGACTGATGTGCCTGGCTTCCTTTCCATAGCATATTCCATTTCTCTACTTAAAGCACAGGCTGAGCAAACGTAACAAATCTGTCTGCCAAAGTGAACATTGACCAGTTCTGGTTTTGATTAGCCTTTTAGCAAACACTCTTCATAGCTTTCATAAATTTTCAGTTTTACACAAAAGTAATTCAGATTGGCCTCATTAAAAAAAAAACAAGCCACATTTATATTCATCTGTTCAATGTCCACAAGACTTGAATATCTTCTAATAACGGGCAAGCTTTGAATAACTTAATTTTTTTATATGTAAAAAGCAATAAGCCTGATAATCAAACTTTGTTGTGAATGAAGAAGAGGATCAAGGCAAATTGAACCATTAGCAGTCACTAAAAGGAATATCAAGTCATAGGCATACATGAACACATTTAATATTGTTATTTGTGATAAAATGCAGTCTTATGATGCCAACATTTTTTATTTTACTGATTTGGAAACATTTTGATTGGTGTATTTTTACATAAATGCATAAACATGGACATTATAGGGGGAAAAACTAAAGAACATGAATGAAATTTTGAGTTTAGTTATCAAAAAAGTTCATTGAACTGCATTCAATCCAATACTTTCAATCAGGTGAAATTTACCACTTCTTCTCATCACTACAACACCACCAGCAGGATAGTTGTATAAGAGTTACACTAGAGAATGCTCATTGTTTTCTTTTTGATATGAGAGGAAAAGGTGAAATTTAAATTTGTCATTTTTCTACCTGAAGTGTGAAATAAATGAGTTCCTGAACATCATACACTTGTTACTTTATTGACTTAAAGAAATCCATAAACTTCTCTGAAATCCAGATATCTGTAAAAATCACATAAAAACTTGAGGTGATCACTAAAGCCACTTCTCTCCTCAAAGTTAACCTACCCAGAGCAAGTGTAAAATAAACTATTATAATGATGGATAGTGCCAGCAGTCTGACACGCCATTCACCTACGCCCTGAGACACATATTCAAGTAGGTTTCATTTAATGCTTTTAATGCTGCACATATTTCATATTTTTAATGCTGCACATATTTCATCTCTGATTTTTAGATTCAAAGACTAAGACTGTCAACTCAGTTTCACAGCTTTGTCACATGTGATGTTAATGGGGACCAAATACTGAAAAACTTTTTATATACAGATTTTTATATATATATTCTGTTTTATATACAGAAACCTGGCATAAGAGTACATTATTCAACTTTACCATAACGTACTTTGAAGCTAACTGTGCTAAACAGATTTATCAATATCTATATAAATAATATCTAGACCATGATTATAACTTTTCTTAGTGCCATACAGAGTGTCTGATTTGTCAATATAAACCAAATAGAATTTTGGAACCCAAGATTTTTTTCCTTCTAAAGATGCAGAAGAGGGAGTGTTGTCTGGAAAGTGTCTGCAGAGGAAGAAAGTAGATAATCCAGTATTATATTCTGCACTGAAGTGTTTTGAGTCTTGCTGTAGCTTCCCTGCCTTGTTCTGATAGTCCAAGGGCTACCTTCTAACTGAATATATCTCTTCTGCTGACAGCCTGTGGCAGAACATCTAACCTCCCCCTCCTCTCTACCACAGACGGTGCATAAAGAGATAACCCAGGGGCTAAAAGGCCAAACAGAGGTAATCTCTGGCACCAAAAGGGCTCAGGCCTCAGCTAAAAATCAACATCTTAGTCTGGAGAGCTGCTGTGGGAAGAGACAAAAGAAATATTCTTGACTAAGAGACACTGTTTTACCAACTTTTAACTTATAAAAGACACACAAGTTATCATAGACGCAGAAGCCTCCTGAAAGTGTTCGAAACTTCTCCTCGAAGTCTGGATGCAGGTTTCATGGTTACTTCCCCTGGGTTTGAGGGAAAGGATCTCAATGTGCTCACCAACAATTGGATGGTAAGATACATTGAATCCTAAATTATATTATTTCTTCGCTAGCTGTAACAGTAATAGGTACCTTTAACCTTGCACTGTATATATATACTAGTAGTTTCCTTTTTGTCCTTCTTCCTGTGTAGTATTGCTTTGTTTTAAGTCTTATGTCTGTTAGTATTTTGTCTATTAAATAAATAATTCATTCTGTAATGGACCGAAACAGCCATTATTAAAGAACTTGTGAATGAGAGTGGGTTTTGGGGTGCTGGCCGCCTCAATAAAGCTACTGCCTGCTGCCAGAGACTTGGGCAAAAGGCAAGAGCTTATCTAAGACCCCCACATCCATTCATGACACAGCTATTCAGAGTCTGTATTCTCATGCTGCAGCAACTCACTGATACAACATAATCTGCTTGCCTATTCCATGTAATTCTTAAAACAGAAGTGGCTAAGGCTTCTGGAAAGAACCTTGTCATTTACAATGAAGACATGCACAAAGCAAGTAAAGAAAATTAAACACATCACATATACTTTGTAGAAGTCTGATCATTATCCTGTCTCTAATTTGCAGAATTTATAGCTTGCAGTTATTTTGCACAGACTGAAAACCATTAATAGAGGCATTTCAAAGTTATCAGTAATGCTGGCATTATAATCAACTGATTTTGGTGTTTGGTACAAATTTATTTTCTAATCAGTATTACATATTACACATAGCTCTCTTATTTCCATTTTAAAATCTAAGACTTACCATCCGAACTATAAATCCTCATCAGTGCTGAAACAGCATCTTTTACCCCATATGCTTCATAGTTCACCCTTAATGACATGCATACACCTGTATATGCATCTCTGCCAATGTAACTCTTTCCAAGCTTGGAAAAATGTCCTTGCTGAAAAAAAATACTAGTTTCAATATAGGGGTTATTTTCCATATTAACTCAGTACCTTAAAACCAAATTGGTCTCTGATATTGCCTTCATACAGGCAATAATGTGTTTGTCAAATGGACACACTCAGTTTTGGCTGGTTTTACATTTTAGGCTCTAAATTTTCTTCTGCATGTCTTTCATACTCCAGAGGACAATCTTTGGCAATCTTAGAGAATATCCTTTAGTTGCAGAGAGTCTAGAAACAAGCCTGGGTTTCACGCCAAGGACTTTTCAGCACTCTGGGCTTTAACAACTTCACAGTGAAAAAGCATGAAGATGACACAGAGCTTGAATGTCATGAAAGAGCAAAGGGAAGCAGTAACTGGATTTTTATGGGAGGTTACAGATTCTGGCTGCTACAGAAAACAGAAAGAGGACAGTTTGGGCTCTCAAGTACCAGCTGAGAGAAAAGAGTCCGCGTGCTTATACCCAATGTTTTTCACACTACAAAAAACCTCAAAAACTTTCAGGTAGCATCTGAATGAGCTCTTCATTATGAACAAGAAAAGAGTACTACCATTTAATGGACAGCAGCCACTGTTGAATTAATTTCCATCACTGCAAACATCATAGAAACAATGCAAAGTACATTCAGAAAGTAAATTAGATATTAGTGGAAGACATATAAAAAACATGCTTCTAGATAAGCACAAATTAAAAGTATAATGCTGCTAAAGACTGCTCTGGGGTCTTCAAATAAAAACTGTGAGATATTTCCTACATTTCCCTATTTGATTTGCCTGCCTTTCAAGGTCAAGAGCAGCAACATCCTTTACCTTTTGAAAGATAGCTCTCATTCCCTACAGTACCACCCTTTGATTTGGATAGAATTTTATATCGATAAAAAAATATTTATCTGATTCTGGATTGTCTTGCCCATAAGACATAGAACTGAGCCCCAGAATTTCTTGTCATTAAAAGACTCTTTCAGAACCAATAGGAACTTCCAATATTCATGTCCTGGTTAAAATCAAGCTCAGGTAAGTCTATTGTCTCCACTAAAAAAATTTTCCTACAGTTTCAATTACACATTTTATACAACAATAAAGCTCAAAACCAAAGCTGAATAGTGCTCCTCCTAAATAACAGCTACATTTTTATACCATGCATTCAACTTTTGGTAGACTTTTTTAATCTTTTAAATTGAAAAGTGTTATACAAAATTGATCTATTGTAACTATAAAAGAACAGTAAAATAGCTACAGTTTTTCATAATGTTAATTATCATATATTTATTACATTTTATGTTTTCTGAAGGATATAATTCCTCATATTGCAGAGAAGGAGGGTTGGTTTATGAATATAAACAATATTTTTTAGCTTTATACCTTCAGTGCATCTGAAGCTTTAAACCTAGTTTAGGATTTTATTGAGCAGAATTGGCAGGAATAATAAATCAGTGATACTCCACTGTGCAAGGCCCCATCTGCACCAGGGACCTAAGGAGGGCTGCTGAGAGGCAGAATAGCTACAGCACTGGACTATTGAGAGAAATCCCACTGTTTAGCTACACTGTGGGATAGCTGTAATAGCTGTAATTAGCACAATGTCCTGTGGATAATGGATTTTATTCACACCTGGGTTTTGACCCTGTAAGGTTAGACGAAAAGTGCCAGCAATCCTCTTTTCCTATCTCCTGTCTTGACATAGAGCCTACAACTGAGTGGTGTGGCCAGAATAGCACAACTGAATGCATCCTAGAAACTGCCTATTCCTACAGAATTGTAACAATAATGACTTTTAGGTGTCATCCTTCAGGAAAATATACAGAAAAGGAAAATAGTGCAAAACTATACATTGTAAAAATTATTCCCTCTGGACCACATTACCAGTCACTGCAGCAGAGTTTTTGCACTTTTCTATGCAGCAACTGAGATCTCAGAAGGTAGGAACTTTAAAAAATCAATTTGATATTTTTCTGGGTTTTTTTTCAAAAGCATATTGTTTATAAATCATGAAAAAAAAAAAGAGAAAGCGATAAAAAGGCAAATAAATGCCAGTTCTTTAAATGTCACATGTAAAAAAACCTCTTCAAATAATATCTTAATTATAACCTCTCAGCTCAGTAAATAGTCAAGTTCTACACAATTGAACAATCTTAACAGGTGAATTTCTGACTGTACACTTACTCAACTGAAGTTGAATACTTATTTTACGCTCTTTTAAAGTCATGAGCCAATATAAAAAGTGCAATTAAAGTTCCTCTTGTTCTGAAATTGCTGTAGCTAGCAACCTTCATTTGCTCTCCAGAATTTCAGGGCAGCATTCCCTAGACACTATAAGAAGGTCTACATAAAACTCAGTCTCCAAAGTGTTATAATTCCATCAAGTACTAGAATACAAAACATTAATGAATGTAGCTTTAGTCAGTCCTCTTATAAAAGTAATACAGATACAGATTCATCAGAACACCCCAGAAGTTTCTTCCCTGTTTACTTCCTTTAGTACCTTTTATATATCCTGTTTTCTTTCCCTTCATTGTTAACATGTATTTGAAACAGTGGCAGATCACACATAAAAAAACTCCATGAGCAACACAATTTTTCCAGATACTTAGTCAGCCTGACCACTAATGCCCAGAAAGATGTGAATTAATAGGATGGTTCAGCATCCAAAAGATTTGACTAATCAAAAGGCCCATAAGCCTGAATTCATTTCACCTGTCTTTGGGAACCTCTCTCAGTCACATGAGGGGCTCCAATGTGCCCTGCAGAGATCACCTGGAAATTTCAGTGCATGAATAAACACCTTGGACATTTCAGTATCTCCATCACCAAATATGGAGCCTGGGGCAGCCACATTTCACAGAACAAGGAGGATCTATGTGATATTCCTTTGCTCCTTTTGTCTGAGCACCAGGCCATGGAAGACAGAAATCTAGCAGTAGCAGCTCTTTTGGGAGACAATGACAACAATGTGGTAGTTATATCATCGGAGGTCTTTTCATCTTATCTGAGACTGACTCCATCCTTCTTTCATTTCCAGGACAACAGCTAAAGCAATGAAGGGAAATTACTGCCTTTTCTCATCCTATCATCTTCCAAATATGTAGCTGCCTGTGCACTTTGTGGCAATAGGAAAAAAGTAATTGCAACCACTGGAAATTTTTTAGGAGAAAATGAATGGTATTTTCCAAGACAGGCACAAATGCTGGTGCTTCCTTTACAGACACATTAGCAGAACTATAGAAATGTTATCAAATTACCAGAAACGAACTTCTGCATTATGTAGTAAACACCTAACCCTAAAATATGTAGTTGTAATGTATTATTTCATAAGACTCTTCTACAAAATGTCTTGTTTGCCAAGTTCCCTTGGTTGCATAAGCAGTGATAAGATCCAATCTTTTGCTCTAAGCAGCAGGCAGTAATGATATCATTGTCATTACTCTTTCTGCAACTGCATTAGCCTACCTTAAGGATTCCTTCACACACTTCAGGGATGATGAGAATTCTCTTTTGAAAATAATCTTCAAGGACCATCAACACTTCATTTTTTAAGAAAGAAAAGCCCCTCTTCCCTCACTTTTCAAGGCTGGGTCTTTTAAAGCTAAAGCTTTCACACACTTATTCTTCAACATTAAGCTCCTGTCCATTAGCTTTTTGACAATGGAAAATCAGAGGCATATTAAATTTCAGGCTAACACTCCTTAGAAGATATTTGCCAGTACAACTCAGCATATGCTCAGTTTTATCCTAGTAGAGAAAAGTTGGGAGAGTTTAAGCTTTTGCTAATAATGATCTAAACTTTTATCCAAATATTTGTATGGAGCATATCTGAACACCAAACACCTCCTATGGATCTCTAATCTCTTTAATTAAAATCATTCTCATGGTACTGTTTGTATTTTTACTTTTCTCTCATATTGCATACACACAGAAGTCTCAAAATCCAGGCAGCCTTTCAACAAATCAAATTAAAGGAATTTGGGTTAAGATGATAACTGATAGTTTAGGAAAATCAGCTGAGACTGGTACAGGCTTCAAGGCTGGTAAAGCACCCCCCACTCAGAATATGTCAGCATAATCTGACTAACTTTATATTCCTTATGCTTTTTTTTTAATCTGAAAATTCAGTGAAACAAGAGTATGTTCAGTGATCAACAAATTCACAGAATCATAGTGTCATTTGGGTTGAAAAAGACCTCTATGAACTCTGAGTCCAATAAAAAGGTGAAGAAGTATAATATTTTTATGGCAAACTATCTATATGAAGATATGCTGATTATTCCAATCACTGGTTTTAAAGAGGAACAGATTAAAGTCATAATATAATGATGAGTAATGATGAGCACAAAGAGATATACCTTAAATGAATAACTGGTGTGAAATTGCCCTGCCTTTGCAACATGCTCTTAAAGTTCAATCTGTAAATTACATCACTATAATCATTGTTAGGTATTAAGGTCACTTATATTAGCAATCACTCAGCTGAATAAACAAATCTGAACTTGTATTGACACAAAACTGTTTTTAGTTGTCCCTGTGGAGTCACAGGAACTGTTTGGAGGGGCATGGAGGGGAAGGGGTGGATCTATGTAGGAATAACATGTTATTAATTTTAACTTTATATAACTTAACTACTTAAATACTTAGGGATCAAAACTCAGCCAATACAATGTAATTAAATTTAAAATTCGAAGTAGTGAAAAATCATACTAACTTAATTTCTCATTTAACACTTATACATTTTAGTGGACTTGCTATATAGAAACATTGTATTGTAACATCTTCACAAGCTATTTCCAAAATGCAAAAAAAATCCTTCTAAGTATTTATTTTAAAACTACTGGATTGCTATTCTCTTTTATTCTTATAACAAAAATCCAGGGCCTACATGCTACCTTTTTAATTTAAAAAAAATTTAAAACAGTGATGAAAACATGTCCCTGTTTTATGCTAATGTACTGGCAATACATAAAATCCCAGGTGACACCAAGACAGGCACCAGATGAATGGCTACTAGATTCATTATTAGAAGTACATTTCCCAAAGACTTCAAAAGTATTTTCCTTACAATGAAGAGTGATAAATAGGTCAGCAAATGGATACTGAAATAATTTCTGTAAACCGGCCAGAAAACCTTCCAGTGACTTCAGCAGTTTTTGAATCAAGCATTCAGATCTCAGCTATTATACATTTTCTGCATCTTCTGAATGAGCAATGATGGCTTTCTGTTATGATAGCCAAATGTATCTTTGTCTTTTCTCTCACAAAAGATCAGAACCCTATAAGCACCATCTGGACTGTTTCTTTGTATGTCTGTAGATTATGCAGATACAGATTTCAAACACAGACTGCAAAAATTCTATTGTAGCAGCAGCAACTGACTGGGACCCTCATCCAGGAGTGCTTTGAAGTCAAAGGAGCTGAATCAGGCCCTCCATATGCCTTGCACAGTAAAATGATTGAACCTGTTGTGCCAGTTTATACATGGTATAATTGCATAGCTGTTACCTTATGTCAGCTTTCTCACATAAACTCTTACCTCCAAGGCACGCACCCATAGCCAATGAGAAGATTAATGGTTTCATAGGCAAGTTAACATCTGGATCTTTACTCAGATTGAGAAGTACAGGAATCTGTGGTTCAAGAAGAAAAGAGAGAGGATCAAAAGACAAGCTCATTAAAGGAACCAAACCACCAGGAAGTTCAGATAGTACTGTGGGGGGGAAGGGGAGGGGGCAGGGAATGTTTTTGTTCTTGATGTTGTTTTTTTTCAATTTGTTTCTTTGCATCATATGCTTTATCTATATTCACTTTTCCCCACTGACTCTGCTAGTCCCATAGCTGAGGAGAAGGTATTGACATTAGTACTGACACAAGTATTGCTAACAAAACAGAGGCTGTCTTCAGGTTTTGAGTGCCTTCCATGAGACCCTTCTAGGTCTACAGGGAACTGACAGTGACTAAATCAATTCCCCTGTCATTTCCTGAAAGCTAAAGGACAGAGTTGCATCTCCTCTTCTTGCTGGAGATGATGGTAAAAGATGCCCAGTCCTTCTCAGTGAAGATGGCTGTAGATCATGAGTCAGTAACCAAAAAATTACAAATCTGTTATATAATCAAAAGTATCTGATCTATTAAGGAAAAATTGAGAAAAATCCATTTGGCAGGCTTCTAAATTCATAAGCAGATCAGAGTTATTTTACTTCTTATTTCAACATTATATTTACCAGATAATGTGGATTTAGTTCACTGGGAAATATTTGCAAATGGTTTAATGCCAGCCAGCAACTAAGCACCGTGCAGTTCCCATCTCATACTCCCCCATATCTCCACATAGTGGGAAAGAATAATCAGGAAAAAACATTAAACTTTATGGGTTGAGACAAAAACAGTTTAATGATTGAAAAAATATTCTAACAATAATTAATAATTATCTTGATAGTAAATACAATTATAATAAGAATGAAAATGAGAGAAAAAGGAGTAAAATGGAAGATAAATAAATGATGTACAATACAATTGCTCTCTACCTGCTGACTACTGCCCAGCCCATCCCCCAGAAGCAATTGGTGGCAACTGGACAACTCCCCACAGTTTATATACTGTGTCATTCTATGGTATGGAATATCCCTTTGGCCATTTTGGGTCAGCTCTCTTGTTTATACCCTCTCACCCACTCTCCAGTTTCTTGTGCTCCTTCTGCCTGGCACAGCATGGGAAAATGAACAGTCCTTGACTGGGGATAGGCACTACTTAGCAACAACCAAAACATCAGTGTATTATCAAGATTATTTTTATAGTAAATCCAAAGCACAGCACTGTAGCAGCTATTACTAAGAAAATTAATTCTATGCCAGCCAAAACCAGAACAGGTAGTCTTATGAATTTCATTTAATTGCTTTAGCAAATAAAATTTTTTTAAAAACCCTGAAAAGTGAAGTAAGATTTGTAGGAAGGCATAATAGATTTAATTAGGCAATTGGTATAGAGCCCAAAAATACAGCAGTGTGGTGGTATAACTTATATCAAAACTTCCCGGCATAAAAGGGGGGGCGGAATCGGAAATGAGGTATTCCAGAGCAGTTACTACAGCTTCCGCCTCCAAAAAACTCATAAAAACCCGGTGAGCACTTGGAGAAGCTCTCTTTTCGGCTTCCGGTGGACTGGCAAGACG
>VZTZ01045147.1:0-245620 GCA_013400955.1 Drymodes brunneopygia | reverse complement strand
GGGGGGGAAAGGGAAAAGAATATTCTAAAGAAATCTTGTTCTAATTCCTGATTGTCATTGTTATTACTTGCTTTAAGTTTGTTAATAAATTTCTTTTTATATTCTTTAAAGTATAAACCTGCCTTGCCTACTATTAATCCTTACCTCACAACAAAAATCAAGTAATTTTAGTGAATGTGCTAACGTTTGACCAGAGAGCTGCTGCAACTAATATTTCTACCTAGTTTTCAATTCCCCAAACCTCTAAACCCGCAACAAGCAGGCAGGCTTTCTAGCCAGATCTACCACCAGTTCTCAGCCAGTAACATTCTTCAAAGCTAAACAATTTCACCTTAGTTTGGAAAAATGGTTTGAGTTCAACATAGTTTTGTAACCACTTGGTTTGAAAGAATGGTGTCATCAGTACCTGTAGAGAGAAAGTTATTGGGAAGGAGAGAGGTGACAATATTATTCTCCAGTTTTTAACATGTTCAGAGGTTTATGGGACTAAAAGGGAAAGAGGAAGAATAAGAAAATGTGGAACAGTTAGACACAAAGCAGGAAGAGAGTTGAGAAAATAACTGTGATATATCTTAAAATTAATGCTTTCTCAGAGTCTAGGAGTTTTGGTAGTGAATAGAGTTATGACTTTTAATCCTCCAATTTGTTATTTTAATGTATTTCGCAGTTCACCCTCAAGGGGTATGATCTCTTCTGCTTCCTGAAAAATGTTCTCTCTTTGATGGCTGAGTGATGGTCACCTTTATTGACTGTGTATGTTATTTCTGTATGGAGCAATATATAGGGTTTATGAAGAATTACAACCCTTTCCCCATTCCTCCCACCAGCAGTGCTACTAATCCCTCTTAAATCCTCTTATTGATCAGACTAGGTAAGCTAATTTCTCAACAATTATTCTTGAATTTTACATTGCCTGAAGATGTCTATTTCTATTTTGAGGCCTAAAGAAGGCTCAGCGTGCCCAAGATCTTGTCTTTTTTTTTGCATGAAACAGTAAGGAAAGATGTCATTTCTCATCACAAACTTTATTTCTCTCAAACCGTCACAGCTAGAACATGATATGCAATCCAAAATTAAGTTACATTTATTTAAAAACAATTTAGTGTTACAACATTTCCTTTTGTTGTGGTCAGTCCTAAAGCTGTTGCCAGACAGCTCCCGAGCGCAGAGCAAATAATGGCTCACACCTCACCAGTGCACAAGATATGCAGAGAGGAGACCAGAGGAGGAGCATCGGTGCTGCTCTATCAGAGACCATCTCCTCCTGGGATGAGCAGCAGACACACAAAGAGTGAAACCCTCTCAGCTATTTCTGCTTTCCAAAGGTAGCACTTGTACAACTAACCGCACACACCCTTGTTGTGCAAGAAGAGTAACTTAAGCAAGTTATCAGGTCCTATAGCTGTGCAGTGCAGTAGGATTCAGCAGGTCAAGAGTGGCCCAAAAACACTGGGTAACATTCAAGGCTCACCTCCTCCAAGATCAGAAGCACATCCTGACAAAATAAAAATCAGGCAAAAATGCCAGGAGGCCTACATGGATGGAAAAGGAACTCCTGGACAAACTCAAACATAGAAAAAAAGAAGTTTACAGAGGGTGGAAGCAAGCACAGATGTCCTGGGAGTAACACAGAGATTGTACAAGCAGCCAGTGATGAGGTTAGGAAAGCTAAAGCCCTGACAGAATTAAATTTGGCCAGCGACACCAAGAGCAACAAGAAAAGCTGCTATAGCTTCCTTAGTGATAAAAGGAAGACTAGGGAAAATGTGGGTCTCTTCCAGAAGGAAATAGGAGACCTGATTATCTGGGACATGTGGAAATGGCTGAGGTACTCAGTAACTTTTCTGTCTTGGTCTTCACCAGCAAGTGTTCCAGACACACTGGACAACCACCTACTGTAGGAAATGATTAGGTTTGAGACCATCTAAGGAAACACAAGGTGCCCAAGTCACAGGAGCTGATGAGATGTATCTGCAGGTCCTGAGGGAACCAGCTGAGGAAGTGACTAAGCCACAATGCATCATATTTGAGAAGTCATGGCAGTCTAGTGAAGTTCCACTGATTGGAAAAGGAGAAACATAACCCTCATTTTTTAAAGGGAAAAAGAAAGACCTGGAGAATTACACGTCAACCAGTCTCACCTCAGTACCCGGCAAGGTCATGGAGCAGAATCTTCTGGAAAGTATGCAAAGGCAAATGGAAAACAAGAAAGTGATTGATGACATCCAACATGGCTTCACTAAGTGCAAATCATGCCTGGCAAATTTGATGGCCATCACCCAAACTGGAGACCCATGGACCTGATGGACAGACTATTTGGTGGATAAGAAATTGGCTGGATGGTCATACTTAAAGAGTTGTGGTCAATGGCTCAATGTCCAAGGGGAGCCCATTAAGTGTCATTCCTCAGGGGTTGATATTGAGACTGGTGCCATTTAACACCTTTGTCTTCAATACGGACAAAGTGTTCAAGACAAGGTTACACAGGGCTTTGAACAGCTTGGTCTAGTGGAAGGTGTCCCTTCCCATGGCAGAAGGGTTGGAACTGGATGATTTTTAAGGTCTTCTCACCTAAAGCATTCCGTGCTCCTATGATATTGTCCAGTTTGTCTATTTGTGCAAAATGCCGATGAAACAGAAATCCACACCGTTATTTTAGAGACTCATTGCTGCTCTACACCATGGGACTTCACAACACACACTTTGATAAGAACTGCCTGTGGCAAAGATGTCTTCTGTGAAAACTGCAGAGAATATGCATAAATAGAAGACAAACTATTTGTAGTTTCCCAAACTATTGATGATTGCTCTGTCTCTGCAGATGGCTGCAGCCTAGTCTCACCAAGCACGGAAATGCAGGGCATCATAGATAACTCTGGAAGGGCAGAGGGCAAGGAAATTCCAAAAATAAAGCTGGCATTAAGAACATGAGATACATGCGAAACATTCAGCACTGCAAGAGAAAAGCGTCCAATAGTTTTAGAGACAATAAACAGTGGGCCAAAAATTATTTACTTTCTAACTAAGACCTGTCAGAGGCTAAGTCACCTTGCCAGCCAGATGGTCCACGGAAATTGTTTGTTGCTCTGTGTTGAGGAAATAGTATTTAAACTCAGCTAAAACAGGGATTTACTGTGGCTGTCTTTTTACTTCAGGTAATAAAAGAAAAATATAAACAGATGGCTTCAGCATATATAGCTGATAAAACATGTTAATTAAACTAAAGAGCATACAATAACATCATGCTCCTTAAAATTCTAAGGGCAGAAATTCATGGCTATTTAAATAACAACACTAGGAAAGTCTAGGCCTTAAAAATTAGTTAAGTCTGCCCGTCAAAGAAAGTCACTGAGAGTTTAGCCTGTTGATAAAGGAAGAGAAATGTCAGAGGTTTAACAGAATGACACAGAGCATCAATAGAGCATCAATACATTTATTCTGCAGACAATGAAAGCTGGATATGCAACATGAAAAAACCCTGGCCATTCAAAAATGAAAATGTGAGAAATATAATAGCCAACCTCCTGGTTTATGAATTTTTCATGATACAAGATTATCTGGGTATTTTTTAGGCAACTCCTAGGTAAATCTTTATATATCAGATTTTCAGCTGGCAACATAGATTAGATTTGCTGCTGGCAACACAGCCTTTTACATACAGTCAGAAGTCACAGAGTTTCCCACAAAGTATTTGTCAAAATCTGGGACACTGAAACTGTAAAAGGACCAGTTGCATCAGATGAATGTTCACAAGTCCACGGAGCATGATAGGATTTGTACCAGAGTACTGAAGAAGCCAGCAGATGTTATGGCAGAACCATTTTTGATCATCTACCAAAGGTTGTGGGAACCTGTGAAGGTCCCTGCTGGCTGGCAGCTTGTCAAGGGTCAATGTTATTCCAGTTTACAGAAAGGGTAAGAAGAAATCCCAAAAGAACCACAGATCTGTTAGTCTAACCTCAGATCCTGGAAAAATATAGAGAACTGGGTACTGCTGAAAGGCATTTAAAGACCAATACAATCATCAGGCACAGCCAGCAGGGGTTCACAGTGGGAAGGTCCTGTTTAATTTATTTGATATCTTCCCATTATAAAGTCACCCTCCTCATGGAAGAAGGGAAAGTAATGAATGTAGTATTTTTTGGATTCCAGGAAGGCTTTTGGTATTGTTCTTCATAGCATGGACAAGCTGACCGGCTGTGGGATGAGTGGGTTCACAGTGCACTGGGTGAAGAACTGGCGGAAGGGCAAAGGGCTGCGTGGGGTTACAGCTGCCTGGTGACCAGGAATCAGCGATGTTCCTCAGGGTTCTAGGGCCAGTTCTGTTCAAAATATTTATCTGAATATTTAACAATCTGAAAGCAGGAGCTGAATGCACCATTAGCAAGTTTGCTGATGATACTGTACTGAGAGGTGCTATTGACTCTCTCAAGGGACTGTATGAAAGTCCTTGAGCATGTCCAGAGGACAGCAACAAAGCTTGTGACAGGATTGGAAGGCATGACCTGTGAGGGGCAGCTGAGGACTTTGAGTTGGTCCAGTTTAGAGAGAAGAGGGCTGGGGGGTTGTTTTCATTACTCTCTACAGTTTTCTGAGGAGGGGAAGTAGATATGGGATGTGCTGAGCTCTTCTACTGGGATCTAGTGACAGAATACAGGGCAATGCCTCAGATCCGTATCATAGCACATTCAGACTGGACATTAGGAAACTTTTATTTACTGAGAGGGTGGTCAAGCACTGGGAAAAGGTTCCTAGAGAGGTGTTCAGTGCCCCAAGCCTGTCAGGGTTTAAGAGTCATTTGGACAATGTCCTTAATAACAGGCCTTAATCATTGGTCAGTCCTGTTTTACTCAGGCAGTTGTACTGGATGGCTGTTGTAGGTCTCTTCCAAGTGAAATGGTCTCTTCTATAATTCTACAATACTTTTTTACAGTACATCATTTACTTAGTGACAAGAAATGATTGATTTTCCTATCTCTTGCAGATAGCTATCACAGTTACCAGGCATGCTTATGCAAAGAAATGCAATAAACACTCACTCATTCTATTTAATTAGGGAGCTGAATCTTCACTTTTCAATTTAAAGGGAAGGAAAAAGCCCTGGGATTACAGTTCATTGGGCAATTTTCAACTCCTTCATCTTGTTTTGGAGCAGTTAATTATCTTTGCATACAAGATGAATTATTTGAAACAAGGAATTAGAAGATATTTCGAAAAGTGTTTTTTCTTCATGCAGCTCCAATGCTCTATTTTAATTTAACAAAAACAGAATTTTGGCAAGACAGAAACAATAAAAGTACTCAACCTATGATGAGCTAAGTACACTCAGAAACTCATTCCATTGTTTCTTGTAGACAATTATCTTTGTACAGCATTCTCTCTAGCAAAAAATATGTGCTGTGTTCTGCCCTCTTCACAGAGTTTTCAGTTTAGCAACTTCCATACATGAATTCCATATGGTACTGACATTTTTGGTTGTGGGTTGCACCAGATTTACCTTTGTATGTGTAGAGCAGAGAAGAATTTGACCAACAGTGTTGCACTGAAAAGGTATTTTCAGGGCAAGGCATTTCAAATAATTTCAGGATTTTTTAGGAAGTGAGAAATCTTCTCCATGTTGCTGAAGGTTGCTGAAAATCATTGATATGTTCACTCTGCTTAAACATATGGATATTTTGCACTTTAAAATATATGCATCTTAAAATAACTGAAAATATTTATGTTTCGTTCTTAAGACTGCAGATAATGTGTTGTGTTTTAGAATAAGGAAGAATCCTAATTCATATATATAGATACATAGATGTCTTGAAAATGTCTAGAATATCTTCTAGGAAAGCATTTTCTTTCTTAGTTTTCATTATTTCAATTCATAAAATAGTTTATTTCCTAGAATTCTGTGTAATGCTGGCTCAGATATATTCTAATTCCCTTTTTTAAAATATCCATCTATAGTTTCCACTTTTCAAATCCTCTTAAGGTAAGTTAACTGACTGTTAAGTCAGCTATAAATTTTAAGGTTGTCAAATCTGACACTTTACATGAAGCAGTCAAATTTATCCAAAGACAGATAAAGTGAAACTTTTAGTCTCGAGATTCATTGAGCAGGCATTAATTTTTTTCTTCTTTTTTTCTATATACAAAGCAAGTCATTATGAATCTGATTATCTCACTTGCACAAACATAGAAACTGAAAGGAAAATTTGGACAACCATATGTCAACTTGATTTCTTTAAAGTTACAGAGCTATTAGCAGGTTTTTCTGTTTTGATTCCCTTCAGCTGTACACCTAAGTCAAGACTCAGGCTCTAAAGGAAATTTGTATTTCTCCACTTCTCAGGTAGTTTCTGGGTAAAAACACACATAACAGAAAATTGAAAGAGTTGGAAATTTACATCTATGTGCCTTCAGCCTAGAGGGGCAATCGCCTCACAAAGACCGTCCCCTCTCAATCAGTTTCTCAATTACTACACTGATTGTGCAAGTCCATCTCCTCTCCCTGCTCCAAGTCTGGATGACTTGCATTGCATATTGTTTTAGGGGATGAGTAGAAGACCTTATCCAGCAGCACAGAGGGAGTACTGGGGACATCTCATGCATGAACTCTCTTGAAGTTTCCCACCCCTGAAGGAACAAAACAATATAACTTTCCAGATGCCCTTGCCATTGCAGCTTTTTCCACAGTCAGCTGGGGGCTCACAACCAGAAGAACTGAGACAGGCAAGACTGCCTCATTCCTGAATCATGGGACAAAAATCATGGTATACTGGTCTTTCTAATGCAGGAATTAGCATCCCTGACTGTGAGCTGCCACCAGGTCTTTCATCATCTCTGCATGATATTTAAGGAATTCATGTACAAGTCAAACAAGCCATTACTCCATGAGATTGATTTCCCTTAACTCCTGGTCAGTGGCAAAGCCAATGTAGGCAGAGGTCTATGACATCATCCTGCAAAAACTCTTTCCTCAGTCAGAATACACAGCTGATACATATGAAATCACCCAGATCTCTTGCATCTGAAGGAACTTGATGGATTCCACATCCCTAGCCAATACCTGGTCCAACAAAGCTATGACTAATGAAAAACACAAGAGAGATTGACCCAATGTCATGATATTGGTTCACCCTGAAGGAGATTTACGGAGACCTGGAGGGATTCAGTACATCTCTCTTTCATTATTATGAGTGCAGGCTTATTTGTGAAGCTGGAACCTTTTCCCAGGAAAGAACAGGATCATTCACGGCTATGTCATAGCAGGTGCCCCATACTCTTATACCACTAGGGAATGTCAAACTAAACTCATATATAGAAGTCCCTGATTAGTGAAAAGTCATTCTACAAAAGAGTTGGGTTCAATATATTCAACACTTCTCATCAGAAGTTCATAACTTTGGCACTTATACTGAAAAATAGCCTTCCAAAACTAAATACTCCTTGTTTCAACAGCAGGAACAGAGTACGAACGAAACAAAAATAATTTTAAATTGAAGTTTGAAGATCTTGGGACTTGCTTACTTAGGAACATTCTGTAAGTATTTTCTAATGCAGAACAACAAAGACTAAAGTGCAAGCCTATCACTGAACTAGATTAATCTCAACTTTAGTTTGCTAAGTAGCACATTAACATAACACCTCAGCTAATGATTGTTCTTACATGGGCGAGAATATGCACACATTTTTCTTCCTGTTTCTTCTCTCTGCCAATTAAAAAAAAATGAAAAACTTCTAGCAGTCTCTTAGGTTCATCCCAGAACAGAATGGGAAAAATATAAATTTGACATAGCTTAAAATGTTGACAAGGATCCCTTCCTGTCTCTCTGTATTTGTCACCCTCAAAGATATAAAAGAAATGGTTTTCAGGCATCCCAAAGGTTTCTTGCATTTCAGTCCCATTTCCCAGAACATACTCCTTTCAATGGTATACATGTATGTGCTGTTTGGTATTGCTCCAAGCCAATTTTTATAGACTAGCTGGATATGAAGCAAACATTTTCTAAACAAAGGTTTCTGCATTATTGCTTAATAGTCCTCAAGCATTTGCTAGAAGGTGACTCATACCAAACCAGTCTTTCCTTTCATTCCTATTGCTTGCAGTCTGTTGTGGTTAGGTCAATATAATTTCACAGGAAACACCACGGTTATCAAAGCAAAATACCATATTAATATACATTTATAGAGTAGTTACAAATCTGCCCAATTTGTATGCCCTACAAGAAGATCCTTATACCTTGGCACACATTAAGAGTGGATATGACCATTCAATAACAGACAAAAAAATGTGAAGAAAAAGTTTACTTAGCTGGGAAAGAGTTGTGACAATGAAACAGCATTATAGTATAATGAATGAATGATCACACTTTAAACAGAGAACTTGATTGAATAAAACTGTCTGAGCATGCCCTAATCTGTTATAATTTGATACTTTTCTGATATTAAAACTCGGATGCTGACAAGCATTTGTTGTGTCTAACATAATTTGGTGGTTTTTAACTAATTGCAAAAGTAAGGTAGCAATAAAAGGTTGAGGAGTTAAAGAAGTATTAGCATAACTACTCAGCACATAGAGGAAAAACATTGATCACAGTGGATGGATAGTGATTAGTGATAGTGATAGTTTCCATCAAAAAGACAATTTTATTTTTCAAGTATATATTGGATATAAGAGGGTAAAGTGCAAAAATGCAGCCAAAACAGTGCCTCTGCTCCCACAGCTACCTGCAGCTGCTGGAAGCAATGGCCAGCTAGATACCTGAACAGTATGAGTTAGTTTCTAATACTGATTCAGTCTCAGAGGATAAAGTAAGCTCCGGCACAGCAGAGATTAAAAAAAACCACCCCCCCCAAAAAAAAACCCAAAAAAACCCCCAAAAAACCAAAGCCAAAAAACAACCCACTCCAAACAGCAAACTGTAATCAACAAGCTCAGCTCCCTTGCCAGCACCTGGAGGAGGATGTGCAGTGCTGCAAAGACCTTACCATTGTAGCTGTGAAGGGGATGTTGTCAATCACAGAAGAGGCCAAAGCAGACACCCAGAGCACTAAAATGATGGCCACTGCCAAGCGCTGATCCTCAGGAACCACCTGCAATTGAGAGAGAGAAAATTATAACTTTGAGATCAGTGTTGCTCTGTGTGTCCCCCACGGCATAACTGCATGTTCTTTACGGTTTTAATTTGACATTTATTATTCCTTTAGGTGCTGAGATAGGAAAGGCATCTTAGATAAAATAGCCTAACATTTAGTAACACAATTACAGCTCTTCTTCCAAGAAAACTTGAACAAATACAAGTACAAAGATTGATATTTCTAATACTCAGATTTCACACAAAAAATACACCATTCAACTGTGAATTTTGACCTTTAGCTGTTTATACTTTTTTCACCTTTGCATATTTGGAGTTTTTAGACTCCAGGAAAAGCTTCTCTATCGCATTTTTGGCTACGTTTATTTGGGCTGTGGACAGATATATACATATTAAATATCATCCATGCTAAAGTATGACATGCTTTCTTGATATTACTGATGCAGGAATGCAATCATTAGCACCAAATTCAAAATAAAAGTACTCTTTATTGCTCTACTGGAGTAAAACTATTTTTCTTACCTGTTAAGAAATTATAAATATTTTAAACATACCTTTATTAACAAAGCTGTCTGCTCTCCTATATAGTCTATTAAGTGCAGGTGAGCCAAAGCCTGGGGAAAAAAAATAAACTGATATCAACTAATGAAGTGCATGATGTACTTACTTTTTTTCATTGGATGTAAGAAAAGGCAACAATTTCTTCCCATTTACAAGATATTGATATTCAACTCATGTAGCTTCTACAGAAGTAATTTTAAGCAAGAAACGACACAGCAGAAATCGGTGGCTGTATTTGCAGAAGTGAGTTGGTTGTACTGAAATGACTTGTAAAATTATTCAAGAGCATGAGACACAGGATCAGAGAATGACTGAGATTTAAAGATGATGTTACTCAGCAGATATGTGCCTTCTGAAAACCTGAACACAACTGATTTTAAATTAACTTCCCTAAACCCACAATATAGATAGAAGTATATCATGTTTCAAAGGTCAGATGAAATCAGGCATCTCATGCTCTGTTTCAGATGAAGAAAAAGGAAAAAAAATTATGTTTCTGTTTTATGGCTTTCTCAGACCCATTCAAAAAAATCCCAAAAAACCTACAATAGAAACTACAAAAAACAGTATCCATCTGCTAAAACCAGGACAGAGATCTTAGGTGAATGGAAATTGGCAGCAGCATCTGAAAAGCAGGAAATCCATCCCACCAGTGCCCAAGTTAGGCACCTGAACTAAGAAGATGAACCCTGAAAGCACTGGACCCCAGAACAGCCTGGGTCAGAGTGCTCTGTCCTCCCTGTGAGAACCTTTCCCATTTGTACAGGGCATTCAGACAGCATCCCCTACAACCATGGGGATACCACAGATGAAAAGACATAGGAAGACTTCAGCCTAGTTGTACTAACTCTGATCTCTCCTTGGGCACACAGAATACCGACTGAGTCTTCACACCCAAAGACAGTGAACTATTCCCTTGACCCACAAGGTAAGAGGGTGATTTTAACTCATGATTGCTAGCCTTTAATTCACTTTGGATTTGTTTTCTTTTCTTGGAGGTATGAAGAATGAAGTACTATTTTCAGGCTTAATAAGGTATATCTATTTGATGACTTCTCAGTTTCTCAGGGGAGAAAATGACATTTTTGGTTTAGCCTAAACCGTGCTGGTTGGCTTGCTTTCATTTTTTTCTGTCGAGTAAAAGAATCAGTCAGCTGCAGAGTCTCACTTACTGACATCAGTCCCTCACAGAGCTGCAGGAGTCAGTATTCACACAACACAACTCCATATAACCCCCACACCTGGCAGTCAGATAGAGCCTTTCCGAGACTGCAGTGGGAAAAAAAGCATTAAACTCACATGCTGTCACATTCCATGACAGATGAAGACAAAGATCCTAATAGGCATCAAGCGGTGTGGTAGAGGACACTGGCTTGTCAGTGACTAAGGTGCTTTCATTAAGACTGGCAATTCCTGCACCTGCAAGCTCAATTGGACATCAGCGGAATAATAGTGGTTTGGGTATCACCACATATAAATGTGGCCCAGAAATAATATTTTTTAACCATACATTGAACAAGAAAAGGTTTCTGTCCAACTAAAAATACAGCATGCAGAAAACAAGCAGCAAAACTTTAAAATACTTGCACATACCCCTTACACTTAAAAAAAAAAAACAACATTTTTCATTACTTTGGCTTCCCAGGAGAAAGTTTTCTAAGAAATTAATTTTTGCTGGTGACTTTAAGTTACCATTATCTTTCTACGCTGTGTTGCTTTATCAACTCAAAGGTTGTAACAGGGACTTTTTATATGTATGTAAAAGCAATATTCTTAATGAACAGCAATAGTTTTTGTATCGCTTTGTGTTCAAAATGCAAAATGAACTTTTAAACAGATAGTTGTCAGCAATTAGAACCCAGATTTACATTCAATTAATATTGCTGTTTTATTAATTATCTACTAACAGAATGTATTGCTTTTCAGTAACATTCAAAATTCACTCTGGAACTCAAGAAAAACAGATGTTCAGGACACACACATCACTCGTGCAGGACAGCCTGCAGGTAGCCCATCTCATTAGAGATCACATAATCACATAAATAATTTTAGGATGTCTCTGTGATCTCCAGGTTAATCTCCTGCAAGCACCTAAGTTCAAGTCAGCAATTAGTACCCTGCCACTGTCCTCTCCTGCATGTAAAGTGCACAGAGGGTCTCCTGGATATTCCTGTGTCTTCTAAGAGGAGTAAGCATTGTTGCACTAATTGTCTTCAAACATACTGGTTCCTGTGTGGCAGTTCACAACAGAGCCTCACTGCAGAAAAAAATCCTGTGCCATTTTAAAACAAAGTCTAATTTATGCATAAAAATTTTCATTAATCCTCTTGTGGACAGTATGTCACGATGACTGTTGTAAATAAACTCTGCTTGAAGGAATCAAGGTAACATGCCAATTTCTACTATATAACATGCCAATTTCTACTATATAACTGAACAAAGAACTGTAATCCTGAGAGGCACAGGGATTTATTTTACAGAGACAGAAGAACCAGAAAGATTTTTATAGCATGTAACAGCCACTTGTGGATAAAGACTAAAAAGACAGTTGTAAAGATTAATTACCCAGGGGACACAGTAGAAAACAAGAGAGCTCAAAAGGATTTCCAAGTTTTTCATTGTAAAAGATGCACACCAGACTGGACTGATGGACCCTCAGAGGCAGAACCTCCAAGAGTTCCTGTGGCTCAGGAACTCAAATCACATTTTCCAAAATTACTTGCAGCCTAAGTACCACACAGGTTTATAGATGTGCCTTGTAATAGGAAAGAGAACATTTACAGCAGTAGAAAACAGCTTCAGACTGGGAACTATCCAAGCTGAAGGCTCACCAAGGGTGGATGCCCTAGACCATGGAAAGATTTCTTATACTTCCATGTATATCTTTGTTTTGACCAGTTTCTTCCTGGCATTGGTAGCTCAAAGGAAAGAAAAACGCCTTGGAAAGGACTGCCCCCTACTAATCCAACATATTCAGATAGAAATTAACACTGATGATATACATAGAACATTTTGTCATTCATTGTGGGGAAGAATTTAATGTCTCTCATTTTTTTCCTTGATTATCTGGACAATTTTCTTTCATGACCTGAAACTGCTCTTATTCTAGAGAGCCAGGAAAAATAGTCTTTCATTAGTAAACTATTCACTGGCGACCTGAGAAAACATAAAAATGAAGTTCAGTGAATTATAATAGTTGTATCCAAAGTCTGGCAGCAAATGGCAAATAACTTCCTGTGTATTTTACTATGGTATTGTGCAGACACACAGCACTCAAATCACAGCTGGCCAATCCAAGTTCAAGCACTAAATACATCAGGGAATACAGCTAATAAACTGTTACAACAGTAGTAGACAAAATAAACGTGGCTTCAGCATTGATTGCCCATAAGAGCTAGAAAATGCAAGGGTATATGGAACCCCATAAAATGGAGAACTGAAAATTGCCTGTTCTAATGAGGATATAATAAATCACTATTTCCTGATGAATTTTAGATTTAGTAGCTCACAGAAAACTTCATAATGATAACCAGAGTTTTCACTCATCTTCTTGGAAGTCACCAGATTTTGACTTCCACTTTGGCATTAATCTGAGTTAGTTGGATTGGTTCTTGTTTCTATTTGCTTCAAATGTTGACCCTGTTACTGCTGGTGATTTTTTTTAATAGACTCTAATTTCCAAATTCTTGGGATCTTTGCAATTATTGGGAGGGCAGAGGGGAGGAAAGAGGCTATATGAGAAAATTTGTTATCTCAGGCTTTTCCCAGGCTTCTCACTCAGGCAGTCCACTAGTCATGGCAGTGTCAGTGGTCATTGGGTATTGTCAGTCATGCTTTTACAACATTATTACATCAGTCAAACCCAACAATTTAGAACTGAAAAATAGTCTGCATTCTAGAAGCCTAATTAAAAAATAACGTGAGTATCCATACAAAAAAAATCCAAATATTGGGGGTAAGAAATCAATACTCTCTCAAGTTATACAAATGCATCAAATAGGGAATAAAAGGGGATACAAACATGGATGGACATGGATGTTGTCAAGCAGACAAGCACACAGAAACTACACAGCAAGATATCCAGGCAATTCAAGCGCTGAATATCTGTAAATTAGCATTGCAAACCGAAATTCAGGGTTATTTTCCTTTCAAATCACACTCCCATGACATATCTTAGGCCATTTGGTAGCCAGCATGTAGCAGACAGCACTAGAAACATTTTTCAGCTCTGGTTTAATCTTGTTCTTTTTTTTTTTTTTTCCTATTATTTGTATAAATAATTGTAAACAAATACATAAATACATATAAAACATCTCCACACATAGACCAACAATAAGCCCAGAAGTTGAAATTTAAATGATACAAAAATGATTGTGTCAGATATGTTCAACAAATGCAGCATATGGAGAGAGAATGAGACCAAATTTATAATGAAAATTTAAAAATGACAGGTGTCCAACTAACTTTCACACTCTGCAGTTCCTCTCCATATTACCGTAACTACGCTTGATCTACAATATTGCAGTGGAATTGAACAGCAGGAGGCCTCTCTCCAGGAACATAATTCATATTTTAAATCGTTTGCAATTCTTCAGGCTTTAGAATCAGAGAATATTACCTCCATGAGAACAAACAATGCTGCAAAGAAAAGGAGGGTTGCCCACTCAACTCTGTTCAGTATCATCTCAAAATCATGGATGTCTGCTAGCACTAGCAGCCAAAGGGCTCCCAACATGGCAATCCAGCCTGCATGAGAGAAAAAGAGAACAATGCTTGTTACCATCATGTAGGTTACAGTACTGTGATTTTCAAAGATTTTTGCTGTATTTTTGCTCTGTGTGTAACAGTAAAAGTAGACAGATACTACAGGATGAATGGTTTCTGCTTTCAAATTAAAATAAAATATAAAATAAAAAAAAGGCAAATAAGACAGAGTTGGGTTACCCCAATAATCAATGGATTTGGATCACAGAGGAACCTTTAGGTATTTAGGAATGGTGAAGGATTCTGCAGCTCCCAAAAGGCTGGATGCATTCCCTGGACCTTGAAGACTCAGTGGCTACCTGCTCTAGAAGATAATCAGGCAAGGAAACTCTCCTTTGGAAAGAAGAGAGACTTAGAGCAAAAGAAGCTCTCTCCAGATATGATCCTTCTGTACATCTTGAAGTGTTTTGATACACTTATTTAGGTAACTAATTGAGAGAAAAGGTAAAAAAAATGCACAGTCAGCTGGAAAATGCAAGGCTCACTTTCCCTCTGCATAGGTAAAATTCTTTCTAGAGCTGCTTGATCCCTCTGGTTCATTAATCTTAAAACTCAGAGTTCCCAAAGCAGCAAAGGAAATTGAGAAGTGTCAGTTCTACCTAGCATGACTTTTCAATAGCAAAGTTGATTTGCTGTATTATAAAACAAAGCAAATCTGTCCATGAAAATTAAATTTATTTAGTCTGAACATAAAGAAAAGGTTTATGGAAACGCACTACCTAATTTTCCTCTGACTGTTGTCTTGACTGTTTTCTGAATTCCATTAATAAACAGTAGGCCTCACGCCATTTAAAAATAAATAAAGATGATTTCTGTTAGAATACTGCAAGGGAAAGTAGGTATGTGCTAATTTGAAGCTAAGTAGTGTCACCCTGCTTTTTGCAGGGTTCCACGTTTGTAATTTTGTCGTAGAAGTTCCCATGCATTTTCTATAAACATAGTCCTTGTTTTCCTAACTGGCCGGGATTGTTTTGAACTTGTAGATTGTTTTTCATTCCTTTCCCCTGGAGTGGAGAAAGATGATTGACCATGTCTTTATCCTGTGAACTTACAGAGGTGTTAACCTCTTTCACCAATCCATGATTGTCTTTAGAAACATATATAAATGAGAGAATAAAGAAGGGCAGGCCCCTTTTGGGTGGTCCTGCTGGTGATTCAACTGCTGCTCTGAAGCCTGCGTGTTTCTTCTGTTGCCAGCAGTGCAACAAGTAGCAGAATTTTAACTGCTATTTTAGAAAAACCTAAGTGACAACATTACATTTCCTCACATACATTTTGTATGTAAGTACAACAAAGTGAAGAATTAAAGAATTTCTCATTACTTCCGTTACAATCTGTGAAAATATCTTGGTATTATTTCTACCCTTCTGTCTCCAATGATAATGAACCAACTTGGACATGTTATGGAGATAACAATTAATCACCAAAGCTAATGAAGTATTACAGAATTGCAGAAGAGGTGAGTGGAGCCAGGCGTTTTCTAGCACCGTGAGTGTTATCAGCACACATCTGCTTCAAGCATGCAGCTTTGCATGAGGGAACAGTGCCTTTGCATGAGGGAACATTGTTCCCTGAGAATACAGACAGGCAAGGGAGGTGTCATCCTGCCATGCTCCAGCAAGTCCAGCTCTCCAGAGGGAAGTACAAACACATCAGCTGCCAGTTGTGGCTGCACAGAGCTGATTTCAGCCTATACACTGAAATGTGGGAGAGGAGGGAGAGGGAAGGATTATTTTTGGTATTTTTTTATTCACTACAAAGAATTTTGTAAGTACTAGGATACATTAAAGACTGGCTTCTCTGATCATTTTTTTACCTTCCTGGACTATGAAAGAGAGCCATGAGGAAGAGAAATAGAAATAATTTTTAAAATAACTTCTCATTACTCTAGTGAAAACAAAAACCATTTACAGTTCTACAGACCACTTCCTTTACTGCCTTTTAGTGTCTCTGCTTCACAACAATTGATGTCCCAGAAATAGAACTTGGAGAGAAACTGAATCTAAATTCTATTTCTACCTGTTGAAGAGGGTGAAAGCTTCTATTTATTTTAGGGAAAAGGAAATGAAATTTTATTCTAAAATGCATCTTGCAAATTTATAATGCATTCTTCATAAGAAAAGATTTCCATGTCTTCCGCCTGGTGTCAGAAAAAAGTACAGTAGAAATTGCTTGAGTGCTTTGCTTTTCTCATACCCAGTAGGCAAAACCACCTTTGGAATAATACTTAGCTCATGATGAGCAACACACAATTGCAATCCTACTCAAGAAAACTTATTTTAAAATAATCAAGCAGAAGAACTTGAGAATATAAAACAATCAAATAGAATCAAGTAGAAGTCTAGAATTAGGAGGTAAGCAGGAGAAAGAGAAAGAAATTAAGGAGAAAAATTACTGTGTAATTTCGAGGCCTTTCAAATGCTCATTAGGAAGAATTTACATTCCTCAGCAAAAGCAATTTTGTCTGACCTACTACCTCATAGTAGCAGGTCAGAAGCACAAAAGCATAACAAGTTTTCTCCAAACAAAGTGAAAATGTGGGTGCTGTACGTTCACCTTACATGCACAGAATTTGGGGTGATGCATTTATGAAGATTGAGAATACACAAAAATATCACTTTTCCGGAAACTGAAAGATGAGTTGTTTGAACTGAAAACCAAAGTCAGGATAACATTGCATGATCTCGATGCTGGCCTGGGCAAAACAGCATGCTGCCTAAGATGGTGCAAGATAATACATTTAGGTAGGAAGAGATAAAACCAAAAATCCAGGAAGAAACTGGATGCCAAATAGTCCGGCAGAAAAGACTTGAGAAACACAGTGTATCACAACTAAATCTCATGGCCCATTGAAATACAGAAGCAGGGCTATAAATTTTAAATTCTGTGAAGCAACCTCAACTCTCGTCATCCCTGGTAAACCCTGGGAATATATCGTATGAGATGCGTACTCATTAGGATATCTGAGGCAGAGAAGGAAGCACAATCAACAGTCTGAAGACTTGACTTTTGAAGAAAAATGTAAAGAATCCAGGATATTTAGCACAAATATAAGATGATTAAAGAGGTCCTGACAAGTCTTTGGGTAAATACCAGGCTTCCCCAAAGGGCAGAGAGCAACCTTTATGTGGCAGCAGTACTGAGTATGACGAGAGTGAGAAGGAGATGTTAATAGCAGCAACAATGATTCAGGCAACACAATATTCAGGCTCACACATTTATAGTGGTTGAGAAATAATATATTTTTTAAACCATCTAGACCAGCTTCTGCCAGATGAAAATATAGTACTCCCATCTGCGAACAGCAGGAAGGACACACAGATTTTTTTATAGGTTTTTCTCTAAGTATGATTTTAATTTTCTGTGCTCTTTAAAATCCTTTATTTGTCAGGATGTAGTTTAAGGATATATGCCAGTCCTTCCCATACTGTGGTGTAATTGTAATGTAGAATATGCTTGATCATGGTGTAATTGCAATATAGTATATGCTTGATTGACAAGCCTATAAAAATATTAGGGTGAAAAAGTTAAGTCAAAGAAATACTTCCAGTAGTGCTTGCTCTACTCATTGAATATATTTTATCAGTAGTTCTGAATGGGAATGAAAATGTTTCATATTTTGGTTTATTCAAATTTTGTTTTATTTTATCAGGCATCCCTGAAAATACACATTCTGAAATCTTGTTGAATATTTCTAAGAAGTACTTGCTGTCCACTGGTAAGTGCTCTTTTATCTCTAATATTCTTTTTTCAATACAAAGTTACCTTCTCACAAAGCAACTTGCAGGTGTTGAATAGTCTCTTCACAGGCTTAGCTTCACAGAAATCTTTTTATGTTCTTTGCTATTTTTAGCACCACAGTTTAAGGCAACTCCTTGGGGGACAGAACAGTGAAGGTGACAGTCCAAGACTTGCACCACACCAATACATACTTGGTACAATACAAGAGGAATAAAAGAATATGAAAAAAAGAATGGTGGAAGCTGTAACCCCATGCAAGGCAAAAGAAGCAGGATCCTATGCTGATACAAGGTAATTACAGCAATAAAAAAAAGAAGAGTTGCATAAAACAAGGAGGTAAAGAACTGACTGCTCTGTAATCCCAGATCAGCACACGTGCCTTAGGAAAGGATGTGCCGAACTTTGTTAAACAGCTGTAATAGCATGAAGTCAGAATGTGAAATCATATTCACCACTGGATTTTAATGCCAACAGCTAACTTCATTAACTTTCCAAACACAATTTCATAGATGAGACGGGATGGCATTCAAAACAAAACACTGCAAGAAAGAAACCCTGGTTAGACATTGCTGCAGCTGGGCTCTCCATCTCCAGAGATGAGCTGACAGATACACAGCTGTCTATATCACACCAATCCCTAAGTCTGAAAAATCAGAGTACTCTCAGCAAAGGTCACTGCAAACAAACACTCTATTGCCAGAGCCTTATTGACTCCTGTGAAAAAAAATAATTGGAGGAGCTGCAAATATCAAGATAAAGGAAAGGTCGGCTTCTCTAGAAGTGAGCAATAAAGATCAAAGGCTCCCCTAGCAGATACAATTGTAACTGGTTCTTGGTTTTTTCTTGTCAAGTGTATGGGCAGCTGCATGGACAGGGGCTATTGCACATGCATAATTACCTCTTTGTAAAGACAACCGTGAAATTTCAAGGCAGAATTTTTTGAAAACTATCCTAAAATAAATTAAGACTGACAGGATCATGGAAAGCAGATCTCTTGTATTTTCCCAAGCAATGCTGACAGGGGTGAATAACTGACATCTGGAACAGACTTGCTGAGCCCGAGTCAATGCTGACTGCATTGATTTAGTCCCAACATTCTCAATAGTAAAAAATTATTGTCAAATTTATTTTTAACTCATGTTCATGTATAGTCTACCAGGAATATTTTCAACATGACTATGAATCAAAGCTATACAAAGTCTCTCAGATACAGTTACGTCTGTTTCCATTTTAAAAAAACAGCTTGCATTTTCACAGCGTAATCAAGTCTCTATGCTGCATATCAGAGGTCAGCAGGTCAGTCCCATGCAAACCTCTTCCTGAACTCAGTATAAAAGTACTAGACCACCTAAACCAATGCCATGACAGATAGCAGAGTAAATGGATTAAGCACAAGCAAGGAGGTTAAGAGCACTAAACGAGGACAGATACATCAAACTCCACCCGCACTTGTAGCTGATGACACCTGGGGAAAAGGGCTGCAGAGCAGCCCCAGCAAGCACACCTGCAAGGATATGGAAGAGTCTCCAGAAAAGCCTGAAGACTTTCAAAGACAACAGCTTAAAATCTTGGCTCTAATTTTATTATGTCTTTCTCCATTGGACTGGATGCTCTTGTCAGATGCTACAACACACTGCTTTATTTTACCATTGTCAGATTAGCAACTAAAGAAACTACTTTAGTCATGGAAAGCAGCATTACAGCTGCATATAGGGGATCATTAATGGAAAACAGTAAGGGAAGAAAGAAATTGCCACAGGCAAGACTCCATGAGTAACTGCAGCTAAAAGAAATTTAAAAGATGATAAAAAAGAGTCCAGATTTATCAGTAACTCAGTAGTGGTTAGTTATAGATGACAGAGCAAAGCTACGAGATGATCAAAACCCATTTAAGGGGTAACAAAAAGCACAAGAAAAAAGCATATTACATACATACAACACAGCTCATATGATAAAATCAGGTATAATGTAGAGCTGAAAACCAAATTTGAAAAAGTAAAGTGTAAAGTTTCAGAAAATGTAAAAAAATGGGCTCAAATGGACTCAAGCACAGGAAGTAAGAAACCGTCAACATGAATACTATTTAGATCTTAGCAAAGAGGGGTAACCCCTAACATGTCACCTCTACTCATCCCAGCAAAACTGTGTTGTGACTCCTCCCAGCCTAAATGTGTGACCCTTAGCACCCTGGAGGACATCAAAGGGTGACCCTAACAACAAGGAAAAAAGGGGATGATACTGATATTACTCCTTTGGGTTTTGAGTGGATTTTTGGGAGGAGAGGTTTGGTTTAGGTTTTTTTGTGGGAGGGAGGAAGAGAAGGTTGGTTGGTTGGTTTTTCACAACAGTTTATACTGCATATTGTTAATGAGTTCTGTTTTGTATCAATTAGATAATTTAGACTCTATATGTTAGTATTATTGTAAGATGAATAATAACTGCTTGCTTTGGTTGCACTGATACGACTTTTAATTAGACTGACAATAAATTCTCAGCTCCAGATACAGAGGATGTTACCCTTTTTGCCCCCAATATCACAAGCCTCAGAAGACCATGGAGACTTTGAGAGTAGCAGCCTACGGCCATGTACAGAGAAGGTATCCATAATCAAAATGTTTTGGAGGACAAGCCATTTACTTTACTGAAATATGGGAAGGAGTTTCCAGGTAACCAGAGATTATTCAGGATGGTATTTTCAGCTCCACAGAAAAGGTCCACAAATGTTGCTTCCCAAGGTTTGCATCTGGCTGCCTAGTTTATCAAGTCATGTTAGAAAGCTTTCCAAAATAATGAAATAAAATTTAAATAAAAATGTGAAAAAAATAGGAACAAAGAAAATAGTCATTGTGACAGCTCTAAATGCAGTTGACAATAAAGTACCATTTGAGCCACTACTTAGGAGTCAATACATACAAGCTTTCATCAGCTAAAACTGATTAATTTCCTAGACCTAGCTAATCTCTAGATAAATGTTAGCTTTGGTGACATATTAAAGACCAAATGTGCAGTTTTCACAATGAAGATACAGTGACATAGGAAGTGAAACATAAGATGTGCTAAACTTAATGTCATTCTTGGCATCTGCCTATGCTTTCTTAAATCTAGGTGGTTCACCAGTTTTTATATCTTAATAGCTGTCTGTCTCACCAGGATTTTTTTGTTTTCTTAAGCATTAAAAAATTATACATCAGCTTATTAAGCTGGTATGGTTTTTGTCAGATATTTTATAAAACAACTCCTCAATAATACTGAGTAGCTCTGTGATGAACCTATGATGAACAGATGTCCATGGTACCAAAAATACCAGAATGGGGTCAGACAGTAGCATAAAGAAATGACTCCTCTGCACGAGTATAAAAAAAATCCAAGACAGCTCAAGCAGACAAATGGCAGTCCTTAATTATGGAAGAACTCAGTGAATCCAAAAAAATCTCCCCATCCCCTTGCTTAAATAATTCATTAAAGGAACATAAGAAAAGCCATGGTGGATAACACCATAGGTTAACCTTTGCAAGAATCATGCCTTCAACTGGAAAAATGGTGGCAATAAGGCAGGAATCAATATACAAATAAGGCAAAACCACAGTTTTATTTATCCTGGCATTCCATCCCAGCTTCCAACAGCCTGCAGCCAAAATTGAGGCAGTATCTCCTCTCTGAAACAGGAGTTCTCATCTCTTTACTCTTGGGTTTTCATCTTGTTCCTTGAATATGAGAGCAACAGAGTTTGTTGCAACCTTTCAAAGGAGGAGAAGACATTCCCCTGTCTGAGAAACTAGTGAGCCTGGCCCTGGGAAAGAGGTGTCCAGAGGTGGAAGGGAGCAAGAGTGAGGGGGTCTGCAAGAGCAGGCTGCCTGCATTGCACGCAGAAAGCACTGAGAGAGGCAGAAAAAAGCAGGCCTGCAGATATAATGGACCCCTCTTCACAGACACAAGAAGGAACCACACAAAGTTCACAGCAGCTCAGCAACTCATTGAACTGACCAAAACCTAACCAAAGAGAAAGCACCTTCCCCACAGAAGCAGAAGGAATTAGCTATAAATTGATTTTGGTATTTTTTCTGACCCAGTCACTTTGAAGACCCTCCCTTCAAAAAATCCGGCTTAAAATTTCAACAAAATCTTACTTTATATTACTTTTTAAATATTTTTTGACATATTAATATAGTACAAAGCTCTAGACATGCCCGCCTAAAAGATAAAGTTAAAATAGGAGCCAGGTACTATCCTCAAAGGGGCTTTAATTTCATCCTTTGTCATCTTTTCTCAGATGTTTTAACAATGCTTTATCAATAAAATAAAATCTCATGGGGCCAAATGAAAGCACTGTAGGAGTCTTACAGGTTTTAGTATCTGGTTTTTTAAGTCGCAGTACTAATCTTTTATTAACATAGATATTTCATAGAATTACAATAAATAAATTAATGAACAGGCACAAGAAAACTGAATAGGAAAGACTGCTGCATTTTAAAAGGCAGGTAAGTATGCAAATTTTATTATTTAAATTAAAATGTCAGTACCTTCAAATTATATTAATGATTCCAAGTTCATAATGAAAAAATTGTATCAAGGCTTGGGACTGATAAAGAATATAAAATCTTTCTAATTCTCTCTGCCAAATGTAATTTAAAGTTATTAGATTTCTAACAGTTCAGTCTCTGTATAAACCATTATTCTGGTAGAAAATTAAACACTGAAAGGCAATATACTTTCATTTTTATGAGCAAAAACATATTGAACAAATTTACCCAAGCCAACAGAGTACATGATGTAGTGTATATTAGGAAATACATTTCCATGCTTTGGAGAACTAAGATCCATAGAGCCTCACAGCAGCACTACTTCAGTAATGATAAATAAGTGACAACTATCATCAAGACAGTGGAATTGGGAAACAAATACAAGAACCTGTAAACTAATGGAATCTGCAAACTTATTAGTAGAAGTTTACAGGTTCCATTAATTTTTAGTAGAAATTATGTGTACGCTTTAGTAACATTTATTCATTAATCTGACAGGTTTGCCATGAATGCAGAACAGGGAGAAATTATACAAAACACATAAACACATACAGCCCTTATTTACTTTCAAGGTTGTTATTCAGCTACTGAATAACAGAAACCTACACTGCCAAACATTCCATTTGTTTTTTGTTTATTTTACTGGCATAAAGCAGGACAAAAGAAAATTATCAATAGTTACTATGTTTCTACTAGCATTGACTCCAACTCCTTTGCAGTTTTGCAAAAATATCTTATCAGGAGCATAAACAGCCAGTGTTGTTTAGTCTTTCATTACTGTCTGTCTTTTCAAAAACATCTAGAGATGTTTGGCTACATGGTTCAGTGCCACTTATCTGAGACAGAAAAGTAAGGGTGTAAATTGATTTCTTAAATTGTCAGTGTGAAGGCCTTTCTTATGTTCTCAGCCACCATGACTTCAAATGCATTCAAATATTTTCAGCTTCTGCATTTTCCCAGACCTTATTAACATAGCACTTTTGCTGTTATAATACATTTGTTTATCTTTCAACTTCTTAACTGACAATAATCTTCATGGACTGAAACACCCATTTCCATGGCAAATAGTCTGTCAGCAGCAGATATAAAAAGTCTTGCTTATAACCTGATCACCCCTGTAGAGCTATAACTGGCTCCATATTTTGCACAGCAAAAATAAGTGTCAATGTAATATCTGTGTATAAGATTATTGAGTTATTCATTATGAGCTATTCCTCTTCAAGAGTGCTCTATTTTTCAGCCACTGTGATAGAAGTATACAATGTGTAAATTCAGATGGCATGAAAAAAACATGTATCCGAAATTCCATAACCTTGAAGAGCCCAGCGGTCAAAAAAAAATTTTCATTTTTTATTGATCACTGCACAGGTAGGTTTTATGACTGTCTTTCAGTTAAATGTGAAATTTGATTTGGTTCTGTTTTCAGAATACATGGATTCTGGATCCAGATTTACAACTACCTGTATAAAAACCTCCACATATACATCTATATATAGAAAGTGTATATATATATACATCTATATATATAGAAAGTGTGAATACAGTGCCTTTCATTTCACCAATATGCAGTGTCTTCCAGTTTTTATTTTGGGAAATGAATTATTATGGTGACAAAGTAATGGAGACTGTAAATTATACAAGGAGTTTTCTATACCTAAGAAATAATGCCAAACTGCTTCTTTGTTCTTCCATGGAGTGATTATTTTCTGATCTCTCTAATGCATCTTGGTCATTCACTCAAACAGTGCAAATGATGCCAAGGTCAAATTTGCTCATTCTGTAATGTTTAGCCAGCTCATTAGTATTGGAAAGTCCAGAAAATGAAGTCATGAGCACTCTCTGTTATTCCTCCTGGGGTAACTGGGACGTGACTGAATTTCTAAAACCTGCTCTTCTCTTCCCAGAGAAATTGCTACTTAACCTGACAGAATTGTGAGGACAGGGACATATGAAAAATGGCTTTCTGAAAAGATCCAGACTCAGAAAGATAAGTTTGGGTTTTTTTCAGGGAGGTTGCTTATTTTACTTAGAGCAAAACTAGGAAACTTACCAAGATCTAGGTAGATGCCTGGAACAAATGAGTTGAGAAAAAACATAAGAATAACACATCCCAGCACTGTCAGACATTTGATGAGAAGAATTTTGTCAGTTATTCTGTGCTGGAGACAGACAGGAAAACAAAATTAGTAATTGTATAAGAGAAGAAGCTATGTATTATGCATAGAGTTCAGAAAAGCATGTGTGAAGTGCAAACTGCTGTTCCTGTCTTGTATATTCCTCTTCAGCATGAAAGACAGAACTACTTAAATAGTTTTTATAGGTGCGCCTCTTATGCATACCTATAAAAAACCATGCATATGTGGTCCAAGGGGCTTTAAGAGATACAAGTATCCAGCACCTGCTGCATACACACAGCTGTTTTCAGCCACTTCCTCCACAACTTCATTCCAGAGGGTGAAGTAGCATTGAAATGCAACTCCTACCACAGAGGGAATTCTGAGCACTCTGTGATTTTGTGATCTGGGACTAAGTCACCCTTCTCTTTTCAGGTGTGCTTTGAAACTACTCTAGAGATCAAATCCTTCACACCTCCTGTACAGCTCTCATATGCTGCCAAGCCCTTCATCTCTACGGAGTTTGTACACTTCTGTGCTCAGCTCCTGCTTCCCTGTGATAATCTCCATGTGCCCTCAGACCCAGTGCTTTCCATTGTGTCTCTGCTTTCACTCCCACCCCAAGGAATCACTTTTTCCCAGACTGAGTTCATCTTTTGTTTCACATAGTTTAAAGCTCTACTAAAACACAAGTATCTGTTCTTTAAAAAGTTTGTCTCTTATGCAATGCCTTGAAAGGAATGTAAAGAATATCTGTTGGGTTTGTTCTGGTCTGGTGTGACACCTAGGTCAGGTTCTCCCAGCCAAGGACTTGCACCTCAAGGAGTCCAAACAAGGGCGTGAGCTCTCAGACACAGGCCTGATTCATTAGTGATGCCAGTGAGGTAGAGAGAGTATGACACTTAGATAATTAAATTTAGGAGACATTAATCCCACGACAGAGTTTCCATCTTCTCAGTTTCAGCATAAAGACTTAGTGCTAATGTATGCACAGCTAAGAGAACAGGATTTATCAAGTGGTTTATCCCTACTTGAATAATAAAAGCAGTAGTGTCACCAAAGTGCATTAAATTTGAATCAGAATTGGGTACATTAGCAGGAGTGTATTCTATTATCATTCATCATGGCTAAAAACAATTTATTGACACCTCCTGAGCCTTCCTGGCTTTGGATTAAAAACTTAAGAAAACACTGCTGAATCATTAATTGATTCTTTAAGATATAGTTTTCCAAGGAATAAAAGTACAAAACTTCACTATGTGGTTCAGTGACCTTGTCTGACTGAAAAGTCAACCAGCCTTGCTGCTAACTTTTTAAATTTCCATTAGATTTTAAGCACTATCTCTAAATAAAGGCATAGCTTTATTTACATGAATACTGAAAAAAATTGCCATCTACTTACTTTTTTCTGAAGTTCCTGGATATTTGTTTCCCAGTTTTTATCTTCTTGTGAAATTTGTCTGAAAGAAAAAGACACCTACTTTTTTCCAGAGTGAAATCAGAGCTCTGCCAAGAGTGTTGGAATAAATCCCTCTCATCACATAGAGATCACCTCTTTCTCCATGTGGAGTAACTCATACCACAAAGGAATCATGGCCTTCTTACATCCAGCAGCAGAATTCACATGAGCATTCACTTAAGACTCCACTTTTGTAAAAGGCTCCACTAGTACAAAAATCCCTCTGTTCATGAAGAAAGCCACAGGCTGGGAAGGATCTGGACTCCAGGGTACAGACCTCAGGACAGGATCTGACTATCTGCAACATGTAGCTCCCTTAACAGTTTCAGGAGCAGATGTGTGTGTCTCGCTGCGATAAAACAAGGGTTGTGTGCTAACATCAGCAAGTCAGGACACGTATGTTTCACATTTGTATTTTGTAATGAAGTTTTTAAGATCCGAATAACTTCACTGTGTTATCAGCACACTCAGGCCTCCAGCAAAAAGCCTTGGGCTTTGAAGTTCAGGAGCACTGTTGTTAATGCTAATGAATTTTTATATTGCTGTAAATGTGCTGTGCTGAAGGAATCCTGATTTTCAAGAGTAAATATACAATTTTTATTTGTAAGTCAGAAGGGTCCTCATTAGAATACCGTCAAGTCTAATAATCTTAAAATCTTCTGAAAATGAGGCAATTTTAACAGCCTTACCCATCTTGAATTATTAATACTGTCACTCAATTCAAAATACACAATATCAGCAAAAATTATGTAAACAATCTTATTACTGGAATAGTTTGAGAAATCATATTTACATTTTCTTGCTCAAATTCTTTAACAAGCTTATTAATTAAAATTAATTATTCCAGTTTCACTTTAGTCAATCAACATTCAAAATATTTATCACTGTTATTCTCAGTCATCAAATTCCATACCATAACATCTGGTTTTACCAGAATCTTAAAACACAAGGTCATTATTCTTTTAGTTATAGTTAATGTAAACTTCTTTTCCATACATAAAATTATATCTGCACTCAGGTTCACACTGAAATTCTGATTATGAAATAATTGTAAAACACAGTAATTCATTGGTGAAATGCTTTTCAAACTCACCCATTCACTGAAGAGAATTTGAATTTTTCAGTAAAAAAAAAAGAAACTACAGCATCTTACTATACAGAGGCCAGAACTGTAAGGAAAAGTGTAGTGATATATTTGCGATCTTTTTAAACCAAAAGCTGCATGAAATTTCTAGGCCTTTAATTTTCGGTCATATTGATAAATATATTTTCCAGGCCTTACACATTTGTTTTGTCCAAAAATACTCTGTGTTTTACTGAGGCTGAGAGTGGCTTTTCCTATCTGCCCCAACATCCATCTGATCAAGACAGAGCCAGGAATGCAGGTCTTGTCCCAGTGAAGATCCCTGAAAGGGGAGGTGGGACACGCTGATCCTTGCTTACCTGTGAAACGTCCTCAGCTTCTTCCTCAGGAGCATCTCCAGAGTCAGCACCTTCTGCATCAAGAGGCATTTCACAGCAGTCTCCTCTCTGCTGGCCGGATTAATGCGCTGAGCTGTCAGCCTCCAAACATAGATCTCATGTTTCAGCTCTGAAAAGAAGCAAAATTACTTCAATGTGATGTACAACACATGAAACCTGAGGTGGATAAAAAAAGCGTAATGTACTCCGGATTCAAAGCTGTTAAAGTTATTGGGATGGTTTCCCAACAAATTTCCACTCAGGAAGCTGCTTTTGTTATTCATTTTGCAGAGTTGAAGTGAATGAAAAATAAATGGATTTTTTTCAAAATTTTAAATAAATTAAACACAAAGTCCTTTTTCAAAGAAAAATAACTACTATCTTCAAATGCTTGCAAATGTCTTCAAGAAGCTTTAGGTCTAAAAATTGTAGCCCATTCATTTTTCAACAGAAAATAAACTGTCGGTATACATTTTTATACTGCTAAGAAATACTAGTTCTCTGTGTAGTTAGGAATAACAGCAAATGCTCCTTCACGGGATTCAGAATAGACAGCATGATTCCATTCACTCCATATTCATACAAGCAATTTTATCTGTGTAAGGCAAACCTGAAATTTGGCACTGTCTTATGTTTAACAGTATTGTAAAGGTTTCCTAAGATTTATTTCTTAGGCACTGAAAATACGTGTAAACACATCATCACTTTCATGCTGACCTGAATGATCTCTGATCCTGTGTAAGTTCAGACAGACTTACTAGCACTTTGAAATCAGACTCTAGAGCCTTCTCAGAAATTTCAATCCTTTTTGATTATTTTTTCCCTGTGCTGTTGAGGCCTTGGAGAATGACCAAAAAACATGTGCTCCTGTTCCAGAAGGATGTTAAACTGGGCATGCCAAAGAAACACTTTGAATTTTACAGGAAATCACTAAAGAAATAAAATCAGAATATTTATTCATAAACTGTCTGAGCAAATGTTTCCTGTTGAAGCAAAAGGATGTTTTCTCACCCTTCTTTTCTGCTCCACTCAAATTTCATGTCATTGAAGACAATATGTCAAGAATTCAAGGTTTTATGTCTTAAGATCTCTGTTCAATCAGCAAGTTGCTCTTATTCTGAAAATGGATGTGGAACTTCTTACATCATGTAAACAAGTTGTAAGAGCTATTTATTTTAAAAATTCTTTAGTTACATAAGAAAAATTTAAACACATTTTGATACAGGCAGTGATGTTAACATTTTATGCTGCAACTCTCTAGAAGGTGATGATATCTGCTATCAAAGACAATACTAAACATGTTTAATTCCCCACTTTCCTTTACAACCAAGTATTCATAATCATAATGCAGAATGAATCTTGTAAAGATTGACCAAGAAAAGGAATTAGACTCAACAAAGCTCAAACATTCAATAGCAAAAGTGTATCCAGAGTCTGCATGGTTGACACAGAAGAAAGGGATTTGAGCAGCAATTGACATACATTTTGTGTGGTTTGTGTCTATAGATTCACACACATCTGTCAAAGTGGTAATGCTTGCCTAAATTTTACAGTGTAAGACCAGGAATACAAATTCACACTGTCGAAAGCCCAGGGACCATCCATGGTGGTTAAACATTTAGTGGTCAGCTAAAGCTATTCTTCCATGAAGGGGATTAATACCTGAGCCACATATTCCAAAAATATGCCAATCTACCACCTTCCTTTGTAATATATTTGATAGTTCTTGCCAGGAACAATCTGGCACAAAATTATATTATGATATGGATAGGTCTTGCTTATCCATGTGACCTTCTGGCCATCACTTACAACATTTGTGACACAAACAGATAAAACAGCAGTAATTTTCCACTCACAGGGGGAAAAAAGGCCTTTCTAAACTGCATTCTTATGTGATTTTTGAGTGAATATGACTGCAGCTTTGAAACTGTCATCAATCCAAGGGAATGAGTGGGTTTTGTCTTTTTCTCTGGCAAACACTCATGAAGCATGAACATCCAGTTTGCTGTTCTACTTCCCTCTAGTTTGTCTTTTCTGCATCAACTTTTCTGATGACATCTGTTCATCCTGCTATAGCATTTCTCCCCATCCTTTCCAAGTGAAGTTCCACCAAGGGTTTTTAGCTGATAGAGGGAAGTGTAATCATTCGCCATCTAAAGGAGATGCAAGTACTCCACAGTTATTTTCATACAGAGAATCTCTATCTTCTCTCCTTCAGAAAGAGGCAGTTAGCATCACTGTATCTATGTCACAAAAAACCCCACAGAGTGGAAAGCAACATGACTTGTGTTGCAGATACCTGTTCCACATCTGAAATGCCCTGGGGCTAATCTCCAGGTTGAGCAAAGTTGGACTGGTGCTTTGTGATCTACGTTAAAAAATATATGTGTGTCTTCACATGGCTTTGATCATGCCTTTTTGTACAGCAAGTACATGCTTGATTTCTCAGTCATTAATTTTCTAAACATCCCAAGGATGTGAACATCTGACTTGCTGTAGAGTTTACTTCAGAGCAAACTGTACTTGGAAAAAGGATGTTTTCTCACCCTTTTCTATACCGCAACTCCTGTTGCAGCAATGATTTGTGCAGAGGTTTTCTAGGTCTGCCCAAAGAATCTTTCTCCTATTTCTCTTTCATGCACACTCTTATTGTTAATAGCCCATTGTGGCATCAGGTGATGCATATTTATTAGCACTAGAGCTTTTTTTGAGGGAAAAATTATGCAGAACCTCGAAGTCAGCAACAACAATTGACATGGCTGAAGTCCTTCGGGCCTTGCTATACTTCTCCCATTTCATATCTGCAAAATCATTTAGGCAGCAATCCCCAGAGTTTGGGAACACCTGATATTTTATGACATACTGTGTTACACAAGGACAAGGGCTTAATGCAACCGCAGTTTTATCAATCAAATTGAAATTACAGCCAAGACAGCACAAGGGCAGCATTTGGCTGCCACTGAGTAGAATCACAGGTTTTTTGCAGGGCTAGCTTTATGGTGGATCAGCCTTCTATTGAATGAAACCAACCACTGTCAGGTCTTTTGCTACTCACTGGCATGGTGAGTCTGTAGCACAGCAGTTTCTCATTAAAATAGCTAAATTAACATTTGACTGCAACTGTAATACCACTAGTCAAAGTGATAGAAGCAAAGCTAAGCTTAGTACACAGTCATCTGGAGAAGACAAGAAGACAGGAGAGTTGCAGCTCAGTCAGAGAATTCAGCTCACTATGATACTAAAACCTTGGTGAATGCCATACATTCATAAAGCCCACAAGGCACAACAACAATAAACCTAGCATTATTATTTCCAACATGAAAATAGAAAAAACTCCATTTCCAACAAGAAAGTCTTAAATTTTGGCTTAGATATGGGACCAAGTAAAGGCTCCTCAAACATGTAAACCCTATGCTGCTCATCTGTTCTGACTTCGTTATTGATCATATTTTGCCATGGAAACCACAAATATTTCATCCTGGACCCAATGATTTTAACAAAATTTCAGCTGCTGACCTGGACAGTGACAGTTTAGAAAAACTTTCTGCATTTTAGAAAATACTTTTTATTTGAAAACTGCATCTTATTTGTGCAATCTGACAATTAATAGTCAGGCTGATTTTCACTTGAGTAATCACACATTCCCTCCCACCCAGCTGCCAATAACAAAGAAGACATCCTCAAAAACTGAGTGTAATTAATTCTCAGTCTCAGAATCTGAAAAGGCCAGTTTTGTTAATTGAAGATACTCAGAAGAGCATGACCAACCTTGATGAGATGATAAGAATTATCATTAAATGACAATTTCCAACTTGCAGGTGCACTAACTACATAAGCTATCTTTTTGCAAGCAAAACAAGTTGGCAGTGCTGGGCTGTATCTAACAACATTCAAAGCACATTCATCTGAATATTTGTTAATTTTTTTCTCCACATGCTACTGTAGCTGAACTATTTTCAGTAAAGCAATTCTTTTTCTTAGCCAAATTCTCAGAATGAGAATATTTTTGTTTAAATGTTAACAGTAAAGCAAATTAAGTGTCATGAATTCTAGCTTAACTAGTAATAGTAATACCTATAACTTTTAATAATTTTTAAATCCCTGATATTATGTAACCAATCCTCCAAACATTATTAGATGGTGTCATCCCCTTTTTATAAGTGCAGAAACTAAATCCAAAAGGTGAAACCCATGAGTAGAAAAAATTAATCTTGAGGGATATTCCAGCTCAAACACTCATGCCTCTCTCCTAGAGGCAATATCCCCCAACAGGAGACAAGCATGAGGATCTAAATCTAGAAAAACAAACAAACAAAAACAAACAAACAAAAAAAAACCAAAACCCCCTGAAAGATTCTTGTCTTTATTCCTTTGAACAGTCCAGTTGATCCCTAGTGGATAAAGGTAAGCATATAGGTATAAACATTTTCAGGGTCTTCAAAACTACATCAAAACACGTTTTGCCTTATTCGGGTAAATACATGCAAAGACGTGCAAGAAATGTGCACAATGCTGCATGAAGCAGTACAGAGAATTTATATAAGCTTTTCAACTCAGTGTGACATCTGAGGCCCCATTTGGTCATAAATACACCTAATGCCAGCTCAGCTACCCAGCATGGGATTGCATCCATCACACAGGAATTACAGGACATCCTCATGCTGCAGCAGAGCAGCTGGAGCCTGGGCAGAAAAATCACAAAGCTCATAATTTCAAACACCTAAATTACCCACCAGGAGTCATCTTCAGAGCAAGCTGGAGCAGGCTGCAGCACACTCAGAAGAATCTACAAAATTACAAGCCTAACCCTGATTTTATGAGGGAACAGTCAATTTAGTATGTGTATGATGGTCACAGAGGATTCAGATGGAGTAATCCGCAGATATTAAGGAGGGTTAGATTTCTCATAACGTTTCAGGATGGTTAATAAAGATACATGTTACTGTTCAGTTGGTTTGTTCCTGAATGACAGGTGTGATACCTATCTCTCTCTCTCAGGTGACATGGCCTCTGTTCTCATCTCTGAGAAAGTCAGACTTTAGAGCCACAAACTTATTTCACTACTTGTGGGTTTGCCCTCAGTTTCCTCTACTGCAATTCCCCATCTTTTAAAAGCAGGAATCTGAATGTATTTAGGTTCTCTGTGTGCTCATTAGCACTTGCCTAATGTGCTTACAATACTTCATTCTGGCACAAGGAATTCAAGTCAAGTATTTTGAGCGTGCATTTATCTAAAACTCTACTGTAGTTTGTTTCAGAAAATTTTTCTCAGGTGTGAAATCTAGAAAAATAATTCCGGCAGACTATCAAATAATTTTCCTTCAGACTGCCAGACTTGCCAATGAAAAACAATTTTGCTGATGTCTTCCACTAAACTACAAGTCTCCCTTAAAATACATCTCTCTGTTAAATTCACTGTACTCTGCTCAAAAGCAAATAGATACATTCCAATCACAAAACATTTTGCACTTAATATAAATACTGCTTATGCCCATTCAAAACCAGAAAAAGTGCCACAAGCCACCTCTAAGTGCCACTTAGAGATGGTATTCCCAAGGATAAGGAAAAAAAAACATGGAAAAATACAGGCTCAAAAGGACAACTGTCTTTTGGAATATTTCAAAAGATAAAGCCTCTTCTAATGCTTTTAACAGGACAAAATGAAGAGCAAAATCATGAGGCATACTTCAGACTCACCATAACTTTTATCAATGGTTTGGAAGCAAAAATGGTAACTAATACATTGAAAACATTTTGATAAATGAAAAGGGCAGAGCAATTAAAAATCTCTCAAGGTTACACTTGTATTTGAAACACCATCATAGTGAAAGCTTTCCGCACAAATAAACACAGATAATGTGTTACATAGAACTAAATTGTTCTTTGAAACTCTGTATATTAGGAAGATCTTATGAACTTCAAAGCCATCAAAGTAAAGTGAAAAGCTTTGTCATAGCTTCATCAAAACACTGTTAATGGAAAGGCTGTGTCTTGCCAACCACTGTACACTTGTGCAACCCTTTCACAACTGAGGTCCGTATATGAAAACAGAGGGGCACAAATGCTGTGAAAGAAACAGGAGCTAACACTAACTTAGTTTTTACCTCCCATCAGTGATTTTGCTGTATTCATTCCTTCCATGAAAAATGTGTGTAATAAATTGTCAAGTGCTGCTCTACAGATTCAGAATGATACTATATTATACCTTTTTCTGCATAAGTCAGGTAAAGTAATATTACAGCTGCCTTCTTGTGATGGCTACATTATCGATGCATGAAGCAAATAATATGAGATTGTCATATTCTCCTAGTTTTGCAACATCAGAATACTATTTTTATCATCTGAAGACAAGAAGAGGCAGATCAATGTTTTTCTCTTTCCAATGAGTATATTCTATCAACCCTAATGCAGTTCAAAGGACAGAGACAGGAATTAAAGCATAAAATTATCTAAAATATTTAAAAATATAAAAATCTTCAGTCTGTGGCAAGTAAATAACTACACTTCTTTTCATTCCTGATCATCAGGAGAGCTATTGAAGGTGTAAATAATAAAAGACAGCTTTTGATTTGCATTTTCAAACATAAAGCCATGGCCCTGGTGGATCCTGATATATTATCCAAAAAGGAATAAACACAGTGTCTGAAGGGACATTAAAACTACCTAGTTTGTTTGAGACTGGAAGTCTTACTGTTCTTTCAAATAAAAGACACAATATTTACTGTAAACATTATCTCAAATACCAAGAGCATTCATAAGAAAGCAGCATCTTTAAGTTCAGCATGCTAACATCCACAATAGGACAGTCAAAATGTTAACTATTCACTATTCAGTGTTAATATATACAGCTGGATTGCAGAGAAGAGAGAAAAAGAGAACACACAAAAAAACTAACCCACGTTTTACTGTCCACGTTTCTTTTCAAGATTTAAAAATATTCCCCATAAACTAATGAAATTTAGTATCTTGGGTGAAGACAGTAGAGTGCAGTGCATATTGCAAAACTTTCACCCAGATTGAGTTTAGAGTTGAGTTCTTGAAAATATTTTGAAATATTCCTTTCTTTGGACATTACTATCTTCATAATTTACTTGCTACTTTCCTCACTTGAGCCAACTTCCAAGTGTGGATAGGCCACTACTTCCAACATCACAATAAATACCAATTATGCTTTACTGGCAGTTAGTAAAGTACCCACATAGGTACAGATGCACCTCAGGACAGAGATTTGTCAATTTACTTAATTCAGCTACGTCACTAATGTATCTCTCACCAATTGTAGCACGAAATGGTTCCTAAAGTTACAAATATATTACTAACTAAAATAGAACTAAGGACTGTTCTTTCACCCTGAGCAGCACACATACTGATGTTACATCACCTTATCCTGGCTGCCCTCTGTGTTCCTGCAGTGTCCTTGTGGCCCTACACATAACTATTATTTAATGTGGGCTTTTTGCATTTCAAAGTGCCTGACACTAAGTATTGGCATTTTCTTGCAAGTCATCACAGCAGTTCTTGTTCCTCCTCCTCTCCCTTTTCATTTCTTTCAGAACATCTGTAGAGCTTCATGTGGAAGAAAGAAACAGATTTGCTCACTCATCTGGTTGCCACATTTCCCATTGTGGGAAACAGCACTGTGTTTTTCACACATTAAGCACTTTACATAAGACTATGATTAATTAGAAAAATCCTTCTGTTGTTGGCTTTACATGCTGACTCTCATACTACCATCGGTATTTTCCCAGCTGCTGCAGACAGTGACTTACACCAGGGGAATAACATGCTCCCCCCACTCCTGCTATTACCTTTCCTGCTTAAAGGGTGGATCTTTCAGACAGTGAAAAAATTGGAAAAAAGAGCAACAAAGGAGAAATGGGGAGCTGGTACCAAAGAAGTTGTACTAGGAGAAAGCTCTTCCTCTCTGGCAAAAAATGGCAATAATAATAGTCACCAGACCATGTGCCACCCACTCTCCTGGGGATAGCAACCTTGCCACACACTGAGGTCCACATCTCCACAGTTTGACAGCTGAAACTTAATAGTGTATTGTTATGCTTCCCATGGACTAAATAATGTATTGTTAACCCCTACAGGAAGAAAAAACTTTGGTTTCAGGTTTTCAGAGTGGGGGTTTCAAAAGTAAATTTAATTCCTCTTACAAGCAGATATTATATGTATTACATATTCTTTTGTGAAAGTGTAGATACATACATACTTTTTAAACCTTACTCATCTTACTCTTCTAGCCCTAGCATCTTTTGCTGCATCACACAGAACAAGGAGCAGGTTTATCAGCTGAAAGACACACTCAAAAAAGTCCTCAAAAATCCATTAATTCTTAATAAACATTAGATTTTCTCTCTCATGGATGAGTTCTTCAGAATCTTTTTTTTCTTTTGTTAGCTGCCATGCTTAAAACCACTACAGGTAGACAGTGGTTCCTGGAGAAAGAACAGGTTTTTTTACTGAGAGAGAGGTCCTGCAGCTCAGTCTGAAAGCCAACAGATTAAAGATACTGGTAAAATAGTGCAGAAAATAATATAAAAATATATCTTCATAATAAGGGCATTGTCTGTTTCTAAAATTCATGCTAATCCATTTAAATAATCCGTGTATCCTAAAGCAGCAGAAAAAAAACTTAAAGCACATGGTGCACAGGGGACAAAAAAAATCTGGGGAGAATAATATACCAATTAAATCTCACATAACTTGTTTAATTGCTAATTGAGGGCAAGGTGAGGAAAGACTGGTATTTAGTTGATTAAAACAGCTGCTTCAAACAACCTGAGATGAAAGGACCCCCAGAAGCACCTTGGAGGCTATTCTGCAAATCCAAACCATGACAGCTATCTCCTAATGGAGGTGTACTGGTCTCTCTTTCTCTTTCTCTCTCACACAAATTCTCAATGGAAAGAGAGGCTCTTCAACATTTGCTCAAATTGAACAACTCCTGATTAGGTTTGCAGCAAAGGACAGGTACCTGATTACAAGAACACATGGTATACTGATCAGGAGACTGCTATATCTGAACAGAGTAAGGTGCCAGTAACGAAGATTACCAAGAAATCATTTGAGGGAAATATGCTTGTCAGTATTTCATTACTATAGTGTTTCACTGGCAAAAATACTATGTCAGTGAATAAACTGAACTATTCAAATTAATTTAAAAAATGATCATACATTATTTCTTAATAATCAAAAACATAGGCTTTAAAAGTTTATGGACAAAAGGAAAAAAGTAGCAATTCTATGTTCTAAAATATATTCGTATAAAATAATGCTATTATGTCAGGATCAATATTGCTTACAGCTGGGAAAATTCATTTCCTTGATGGCTTTTTGAAAACTTTGCTTTGTAGGGTCACAGGGAAAGGCATGTTAGGGTCTGAGTTAATTTCTTCATTTCTCTTCCTCTCTGGATAAGGCCTGTAAGGGTGCAGAAAGCCTCAGCTATTTTAAAATGAAAATGCCTACCTCATACCAGATGGACATATAGGAAAAAGCAAAATTCTCCTTAATTGTCTCAGAAAACAGTTAACTAGTAAAATATCTAGAACACCTCAAAAATATTTTTGATCTAAATTCTGGGAAAGACTTTGGCCTTTAGAGATACAAACAGGTGCTGAGTGCACCTCGTGCTGAATAGACACCGATGTCAAAACCTAAAGTCTTCAGAAGTTCTTCCTAAGCAGGGAAATTTCTTCTCTCACCTTTCTATCAGATGGGATTTGAGACACATGTTATAATCTGCCGAGGAGAGGACTGTCACTTCTGCCTTTTATTAAAACCCTAATCCTAAAGCAATTTTTCCCTAGAACAGGGCAAGTACACTACAGGTACTACTACTTTTGTCTAAATGAGGTACCTATCATGAAAGTCTCTGCCACAGTTAGTCACCTTGGACTCTCCTTAATAAACTTTTGAGGGCTGCAATATATCTGTTCCGGCACAGACAGCTCCATTAGTCTTGAAAAGCACTTATCTTTCTCCACAGATTACAGATGAAGCCAAGACATAAAAAAAGTTGTCCTCTCCATGATAAACAGATGCCACACACACAGGTTTACAGACATCGTACAGCACATTAAAACATGTGTTGCATGATCAGGGGAAGCCTGGATCTTAAGTCTTCTGCAGTGAAATGTGAAACAAGTATCAGTCCCAGAGAAGAAACAGGAATACTCAACTGTCTTTGCACAAAGCTCACTAAGAAATTATACTTAGTGAAATATTTCTTACCTCATAAAGAAAATGTGAACATTTGGGAGTTAATATTAAATTTCATCAGTGAAAGAGAAGCCCTAGAACAATGACAAAAACTTCAAAATGACTGAATAGAAAAACATAAAAGCATGAAGACAAAAAGGGTCTGACACAGACGACAGTCATTGAAACAGCTTTAACAAGACTTTTAGATACTATTGAGGTGAGTGATATAAAAAGATATAGAATTAGTTCTACTGAATTGTAGAAATTATGCACCAGGGAAATTTAGGGTAGGAAGAGCCAAAGAAGCAATTTGGGGAGGACTTGAAAAGTTCTGCTTTGATGAAATGTCTTTCACTGACCACAGATCAGTAAAAGATTGCTGAAAAATTCAATGGAAGAAAACCAGCAGTGAGAAAATGCATCAGTGCACTGTGTTTGTCACAAGGGAAACCTGGGATATTTCTAAATCTAGGTTGTGAACTCACCACCTTGAGCAGATGTTATCTGTTGCAACACAGAACATACTGGTACTCATGCCTATGGCTATAATAAATGACGCACAATATTCCTGCAAATTTTGTAAGATATTTAATAATTAATGTCAAAACCTCAATCTTAGCACCAGAAAAAGACCACTTCTAAAAATCAGAAAATATCACTACTAAAAATAAAATCTGAATTATTAGTTGAAAACAATGTTCAGAGAGTGAAGGAGGGTGGGCACTTCTATCTGAAGACAGCATTGTAGTAGGCACTACTCAGTTTCCATTTAGCACATATTCTGTGTAACAATTATAACTTTTTTTCACATTCAGACTTACCAACAATTTCACTTGGCTCCTTATTGTAAAGTTTTTTGTTCCAGTAAAGAAGTCTGAGAAAAGGAAAGGAGACTAGAACAACAAGGCAAATACCCAAAAACATATGCCCTGTGAAGGCTGCAAAATCCAGTCCCTGAAAATAAAGACAAAAAAACCTAAATTAAAAATCATGTATTTTTTTATATTACCTACAGGGAAAAGTACACAGCTTTATATATGTTAACAATCAATAATAAATATAAAGCAATCTAGTAAGTTCCAAGTACAGTATCTGCTGTACTTCATCTGTTTCAAGATAAGTCATGCTACAATTTAATTCAGAGAAATAAAACATTGCATTACAAGTTACTCTGAAACACACCTTGCGTTCCTGAAATGTATAATAGAAAAACCCAAATTGAATCACTAACTTTTACTTCTCACTTAAACCAGTGTAAATTCATTTCAAATCACTCTGTCTCAAAAACAGGTGATTTTTACTGACCAGCTTTTGTTTTAAACTGGTGACAACAGAAATGTTTACAATAATGCTATCTGAACCATGCTTCTACAATAAAAGTATTGTATGTCAATGTTGTGCTTATTCTTCTTTCTGGTTAACAAATGAATACATTTCTTTCTATTTTGCACAATTAAACCTTTTAATGAAGGGATTCTCAAAAAGGTTAAGCAGAACATATTAAAAGGCTACTGTTTTCAAGCCATCTGAATGAATAGTGGCAACTTGCCCTAAAACTTGGAAGTTTGCCATGCTGTGAGTAGGACATTGGACTAGATGGTCTATTGGTCCTTTCAATTGGTCTATTCCATTGTTCCATATTGCACACATTGTAGTGGATAAGGCTTAGCCTTTGAGCTGGGCTTTTCTGAAGTAGCCATAACTTGCCTGTCTAAAAGAAGTTACCCATGAAACTCCAAGGAGGATCACATTTAAGTACTCTGGTAGTGAGGAACTGTCTTATATTCAAAAAACAGAGGTTATCTGAACTGGTGATTCCAGCAGAGCAGATCTGTGACACCTGGAATAAAGCATGGCTCAAGCCTGGGATTGCCCAGATTGTCCCAGCTGAATTTTCAGGGCACCCACTGATTTCCCAGAGACTCTGGAAAGTTATTTGAGCTCCTTGTGACACACATCTATGTCCCTGTTGTCCCCTGATTTTTAACTGAGTATCCTATAGACCCTTCGGTAATTCCAATGCATATTAAAAACAGCTTCCCTTCAACAACAGCTGATCCTACCTCCAGTGTGTTAAGACTGTTGGGAACTTACTGCTTTAAATGTGTGTTCTTCTATATTGTCGAATGCTAAAAGAATTTATGTGGAAATTTCCCAGCTGAAATGTCTCTGGTTCAAAATAAGGCAGAAAAAGTTACCCTATTGCACCACAGGGCATAATAAAAAGACACACGACACAAGAAACTGAAGACAGTCATAAAGAACTTTGATAGCCAGATAAAGATTGGTGCTCTTTGGCAAAAAAATCCATAGCTTGCAGACAGTCAAATAAATCTCAAACCATAAATATGCAGACCTAGGATTAGAATTTGATCCTATTAAAATACAGATTTAAGCTTCCTGAGGTAATGTCATCCCTACTTACTATTTAATAGTAGATTCCTTGACTCTTCTACTCTCCAGACACTAAAAGGTGACACTATACCTGTTCATTCGCTGGCCTTTTGCTGTAACTTAGCTACAGCCATTGCTTTTATGAAAGCAGAAGGAAGACTCTTCAGGAACTGAAATGAGATTATTTTAAGAATTGGACAGAAAAAAAGTGACACCACAAAGGAATATAATGTACTTTCATTCAGTTTGCCTACACAATAGGTCAGCCACTCAGGTGTCTGACATCTCTGTAAGACAGATTTTACAAATCAGTTTTTATAAAGTTTGGCCTCTGGACATCAAGTTAAGATTCAGAGCTACAGGAGACATTTCTATGAGGGATGAAAACAACATTCATAGCTCTAGGAAACTTGCAAATAACAATGAATAAAAAAAGAAGTCCTGCAAAGGCTCAGTGTTTGTAAGACCTGCCCCCAAAGTACATAAAGTCAGTATTCCCCATGTTTATTTCCTTAACTACATCTCACAATAAATTGACAATAAACCTAATTTATACATGGGTTGGCTCTAAGATTATAGACAAAAGAAATCATAAAATTTTGGCCGGAAAGATAAAAACCTTAAAACCTTTCAAGGTGAACTGGCTTTAGTTCAGAAATTTCTCAACTTTGACAATGCGCCATTAAACAAGTCAGGAAGTATGCAAAATCATTATTCAGTTTCGTATGGTCTCTAAAATGGCACAAAGAGAGGTGGGAAGCCAAAATCATTTAAGCTGTAAAAACACTAAAGATACACCAGCCAAAACAGACTGACTGGAAAAAAGAATTATCCCCTGCAAGAAAAATGGCTGGGAAACAGGTGGCTGAAGAGCAATAAAGTAGTTAGGAGGGGTCAGATTATCTCAAGACAGAATTATCAGAACGAGGAAAATTACTTTTGCACTCAGACTAGTCTTACAAAAAAGCACTGCAGATGAAGCTTTTTTTGGGCTGGCAGCAACCACATCATGCCCACACCATGAAGAAGGATGCCAGCTACCAGACCAACTATGATGGTAGAAATTCTCTGTAGAAATACTCAGAAATAAAGAGAAATGCTAAAGCAGAAGGTGAAAAAGATAAATAGGAGCCCAAAGAATTCTTGGTAACTTTCTAGTTTAAATACTTCATGTCTTCATCACATATTAAAGAATCTTGAATTTAAGGAAGAAGCTTATTGCAAATAAACACAAATACAAAGTCCCTTTACATTTTTATCACACCAGTTTCAGAGAAAAAAACCACTGTGTTTGGTTGCTGAAATGCCACAATGCAGAGGCTTCTCAAATAATACAGCACAAGAAATACGTCACTTGAAACCCACAAAACTAATTTCTCAATGAAGAAAATCACCTCAACCTAGAAGGAAAACTAAAATGCTGAGGGTAAGAAGGAGGTCTCAGATCTGGCTCATAGTTGAAAGGAATTGAAATTAGATAGAGATCACAATACCCTTAAAAAGAAAATCAGGATTAACACAGCCTCATGACATAAGAGCTGACGTAGATAAGCCATCACAAGAAGAAAAAAAAACATTTACTAGATTTTTTTGGCATCCTATCCAAGAGCATACCCAAACTTTTCAAAGTGAGTAGCTTGGCTGAGATTCAGGATTTTGTTAAATTTCATAATAACAGCACATTGATCTTTCATATCTCTGAGATCCCTGATGAAAAAGAGAACATGTTGCTCTGCTCCTATTGCAGAACAGCTTTCCAATTCAGCTGAAACAAATTGTTTTCTAACATGGAGTGTGCCTATTTCAGGAAAAAGCTTGCTTTCAGTATTGTCAGTGATAATGCAAGACTGGAGTCAATTCTCTCCCCATCCCTTGCTCCTGGTTGTCCTCCCTGTTACCTCCTTGCCCTGATCCGCAAGAGACAATGAGCGAAAATGAATCCTGATGATCACTAGCCTTGGTCAGCTGATGCCCTGTGGCCATGAGGAGGCTGAGGACTATCAAGTGCGCTGCTTTTTATGGCTGATATCAGCAAGGTTCACAGTGAAATACAAAAAGCTGCTCTCCCTGATGCTTTGGGCTGGGTGCTTAGCACCAGCCTCTCTGCAGCACAGGGAATGTGTTTTCAGGAAAAAAGAAGGCCGATTTCTCACCAGGCATTGTCAGGTAGCTAGTAGCCAGCTGGCAGCCTCTTGGGGAACTTGAAGAGACTATAGGGTTTTCTCTGTACCACAGATATCAACAATGCACCAGAGGATACCAAGGTGGTGGCACAGTTGCTTCATGAGTTGCCCTGTTCCTTTCCCACACCCCAGAAAAGACATGCAGCATCTCCACAGAGCCTACGTTCATGCCCTTTGAGGCTGTGGATAGCACATTTTATACCTCCTGAGTCTTCTGCACTGCTGGGGCCAAGATTCAGCATTGTAAAAAAAACATTTAAGTGCTCCACATGTCTACTGCACACTACAAAAAGTCATTTTCACAAAGATTTTCTTTTCCTGCACAATAGACTGGAATAGAATTGACATGCACAATAGGCAAGAAATATTTTTCTTCCAGGAGATTTCAATCTATGAGATAAATTCAAAATATGCTTCAAATGTCCCTTACTTGAGGCTATAATGATTGTGTCAAATTCCTCCTGTTCCCCAGTCAACAGAAAATCTAAAGATTTTGTTTTAGCAAGACAACAGCCCAAAGGTTCCACTGCGTACAGATTCAGAGATGAAACAGAGTGAGCATCTTTCCTTGGTTTATAGTTTAAAATGCAAAGTCAAATATATCAATTTCATATTATGAGGAAATATAATATTGTTTTCCTAAAACACGAGCTTTCTATCATCTTGATTATTATTTTTTTCATTGCTTCTGGAGATGTGAAATCAAATTCTAATAATTCAGACCTTTCCACAAGAAATCTGCCTTCTTAGAGCAATGAGAAAGCCAAAATTATGGCTATGTGCAGCGATTTGGGGAGCAGCAAGTACTGTGTTTCTAGCAAGAATGCTCTTTACTTAATATGTTAAAACTAATAAAATGAGGAAGAGCAACAGTAATTTATTATTTCCACACTGGCTGAAATATTCCTTCTAGCTGAGTGACTGAGATCTGCACTGTCTCTCAAGAGAGCTGCTCATGATGTCACTGAGCCAGAAATCACTGATGGTCTAACCCAGTCACATGAAGATAATGTTTATTTGAGACACTGATGAACCTTCTTTTTTGTTTTGCATGATGCTCTTTCATGATTACTACATGCATAGATAGCAAAATTTCTGAAATCAGATGCAATCCCATACATTCCATGTTCATGCACTCTACCTAAGTTTAATATTCTCTTGAGAAAAGGGATCAATGAAACATTGACAGAAGGGGTAGAGTTCTACAAATTGCTTAAAAGTTTTAACAAGCTTGTATCCAGCAAACTCAACAAAAATAGCCTACTAAGCTATGGGAATCCATTTTACCAGTGCTTGAAATATCTTTGAAAGATTCATATATAGGATTTTCTCTTCTTTTTTTTCAGAAGTACCTACCTTCATTCATAAATTTTTGGTACCACAATTTTTCATTACATATAACAAACTAATATCACATCATGCTAAATTCCAGCATGAAGGCTGAAAGTCTCTAAAAGGCAGCACAGGAAAACCTGGTGTCTCTCAATTTTCCAGGAAATTCCTGTTAAATGGCAGGAATAATTCTGAGTGGTATGCTGAAACCCCTCAAATCCTCAGCAAACATCTGATTAACAGCACAAGCTTTACCACATGGTAGCACAAACAGTAAATAAAAGGATATAATCCAGTGGGGCTAGCATATGCTAAAACTGCCTTTGCCCTTATCACTACCTCTTTTATGCAGATTTAGCCTAGATACACCAGTGCACATGTTCACTGTCACTTTGTTCACCACATTATTTTGCTCTGGAGACCTATTTGCCATCCTTTCTTTAAAGAACTTGGAATCACAGCCTGTGCTTAGAGCACAGCAACTTCTGATCTCAAAGGTGATTGTAGAAGTTTGTGAAGTTCCCAAATACAGAAGATTTGCTGTCCAACCCTTCTGAAAGCAAGGACCATATCCAACTGGACCATGGTCTATTGTGCATATAAACATGGAGTTTTTAAAGTCTGAAGCCCATATCTCCGCAAAATAAAAATATAATTTTGCTAACAGTGATCATTCAGTAGCAGCACTCTGACAATAATAAAACATTTTAAAATGTTTTATATTAACTGAACAAGTTTTCCATTTGATCTTATTTTCCTTCCCTAAAATCAAAACATAAATGCTGTTTTGTGAAAATTCTTCTAACTCCAACTAAGAACAAGCAAGAGCAAAACAAACCTTCCTCTCAAATTATGCAAATGTTCCACTGATTCTAGTCATGATGGTAGGGAATATGTCAGGATTATAAATTAACAGCAGCAAAGAAAAAGTCCTTGTGACATTCATTTGCATCTCAAGACAAGCAAAGAGACTTCTTCCTACATTTTAAAGAGCAAAATGTTACCAAAATCTTATTTATTCAAACATGGTTTAAAGAAAATATTTTTATTACGATGTGAGTTTTCCCCAGGACCTATGGAGAGAAGTCTCTCCAGCACCACAGTAAACAAAGAGTAAAGCATTTCTAACACCATAAGCAAATAACAGCACCCAAAGTAACAAGGCTGCATTTCATTTCATATTGATATAAAAGCCAAGGTTTCCTACAAAAATGTAAATTTGCATAATACTCTACTTGGCTGCTTTTAGAGGTTGCTGTACAGCTGTAAAAGTTCAGGAAGACTGGTAAAATTCTCCTCCTTATAGCATATAAATAAAGCAGAAAACCCAATCATCTACATAGTGCAGTTCACTATTCAACCTCCTGCAGGAGTAGTTTCCCAAATACTCCTATACTTACTGTGCAAAAATGACACTGAGAAGGAAGTGTAAGAGAATGAAAAGGAGAATTTCAACAATAATATCAACTGGAAAAAAATTCCTAGAATTCCTAGAATGTCCAAAAACATGACCATAATGCTAAAAAGAGGTAAAAACCAAGTATTTTCTATAGAAAACATCATAATAGAAACTATAAAATATTCTGCATGAAGGACTGTTTCTAAAATGTCAGTAATGCATTCAAGAACTTTTACCTCTGAAATAGTTCAGGAAGAAAAAAACAAAGAAAGGAATAAAATAAATTTTACTTGGTACTAATGTAGTAGGCTCCCCATGCATTTTAGACACAGAAGTAGTTTCAGAAACAAGACAGCAATGTCTGTATTTCTCCTCCTGATCAAAAGGGAGCATACCGGAGTGGGTGGACATAATTAGGACTCCAGCTATTAGTTCAACAGCTCAGACTGTAAAAGTCCAGATGGTCCAACTCCCTCTCTGACCTCTCTCTTGGCTTTATCCAGTTACCCCTGACAGCACTCTCCCAGACAAATCTCCTTTGGAAGGGGTGAGCCCTAAGCAGTGAGGACATATCCCAGACCATGACATTCTGCCTCAGGGCCAAGGATAGGTCTTTGACTCTCTTTTATTTTTATACAAAGATTTAACTATTGAGAATATAGAAAAGAAGCAGCCTAAATTCTGTGGCCCTGTGTTGAACTTAATCTATTTCATTATGTGCTTATTTCTGTGATGCAGCAAAAGATCTGAAAATAATCCAGACTGGAAACATCTGGAAAGATTTTTGTGCTTGTTTGAGATACAGAATTTGCTATAATGTCCTATTTGCTAGGGTATTTATACATCTGAGTCCTCCTAAAAATATCAATATCTCAAATGAGAAAAATGTAACTTTGTTTCTTTTCAATTGTGATTGCTTAATTATTTCCCATGTTTATAGCCACTTCTAAAGGTTCCATAGAAATGATGATTTTCTGAGAATTTGGAAAATGACCTGCATGGCAGGTGCTAATTATTCCCTTTTAGATCTGAAGTTTTAAATAGTTGCACAGATTTCATATTTAAAATGTAAAACTTAGCTATCAATTTTTCAGCTAACAATAAATATTACAGTCTTCAAAGTCATCATCCAAACTAGCCAACTGCAGCACATGTCAAATATTTTGATGATAAACATTCAGTTTATTAAGTACTACAAACTTTCAAAGACCTTTTCCAACCTGGACAGTACTTAATTAACTTGAGTGCATTTAGTTAATTAGAAGATATCTTTCTTTCATAGAGCAATTTAAACATAAGTGACTCTGAATTAAAAAAAAATAATAAACCTAGGATTTTATACTACAATTCCCTCATCCCACTTGCTCAGTTATTTTCCCACTACAATTAAGACTAAATTCCGTTAGAATTTTTTTTTTTTTTTTTGTGGGGGAAGAGGGTTGGGTTATGACACCTGACCAAAAAAAGAAAGCACATGCCTGGTATCCTTATGGATGTGCCCATTACATTACTGCCCCTTCCATGGTGCCGCTTGGTGGTGGTGATGCAGGGTTAGGAGAAGGGCAGATCTGCACCATCCCAGGAGGAGCTGCTGCTTGTATCCTGAGCAGACTGTCCCCTGCTGCCCCCCAGAACACCATGGAAAGGAGACAGGATCAAGTGCCAGAGGCAAAAGGAAGACTTGATGCCCTCATGTTCAGGGGTAACAAGGATAGCTGAAAGCACAGAAGACTCAGCAAACTCAGCTCCATGTAGATGCTGAGGGCTGCAAACACTTGCCAGCAGTGCCACAGCCAGTCCACAGGGCAGAGAGGCAGTGAGTGGGAGGAAATGGTGGAACTGGGATGCTCCTGCTGGCAGGGGTCCTGTGTCCTCCAGTCCCACCCAACACCAGCCACCATAGCTTTTCTTTGGCACCACACATCCAGCAAACAATGGAAGAGCCAAGTGTTGGAAGCTAAAATCTGTCACTGCAGCCTGGAGATAGCAAAATTGTCAGGAGAGGGGAGCCAGCTGCAGCCTGTACTGAACAGGAGAAGCACCCACCTTCCTCTCACATCCCCTTGGACTGTGTTTGAAGGATCAAGTGCCTCACATGTCTCATGGCTCTCCAGGGGCAAAGCAACCTCTGTAAAACGTCGAATTGTCTCATATTTAACTTTTGAGAGAAAACCGATCCTGAAAAAATGGATGGATTTTCACCTTCATTTTCACATTTTTGGTTTTTTCCACCTTGTTGCCCTGTCTGCAGCCCTCCACTGTTCTGCTTCTTTCCTCACTTTACTACTGATAAGGAAATCCTTACCATTAACAAAAAATGGAAACTGGTATTCTCAGTCCAGATCAAAAAGTCTATTCTTCATCACTATTTTGTCCCCAAAAGATCACTCTCTTCTGTCTGATCATCCTACTAAGAAAGAAACAGCATGGCAAAAAAGTAGATTATGTTCTGTTTATATGGCTGTCTGGGGGAAGAGAAGGATCATCATTGCATAAGTCAACACCATTACTTAATTTTAGTAGCCAAATGACTGCAGTACATACCCTCTTCCTCAGCTCCTGCTTTGAAACAATAATCACATTTGGAGGATCCCCAACAGCAGTGGCAGCCCCCCCAATATTTGTGAAGATTACTTCCGCAATCAGGACGTGCCTAGGATCAAGATTAAGTACTTCACAGAGCCTGCAGTGTAAAGATAATGAAATTAACCTCTTACCCCATGCATAAATTACCTTAAATCTTAAAATGCACAAAAATTACAAAATGCAGTCATTTCTCAGACAAATGGCAGGATTTTAAAGATAATGTGTCTATATTGTTAAAGTATTTATAGTGCTACAGTAATTATAACAATATAAATGAAAACTTACAGATTTTTTTTCATTTAAAATGCAGTTATTAATGCCTACAAAACTGATGCATTTTTAAAAGCATTTAATTAAAAGTAGTCAACTATTGCAAGAGTTGGACTACACAGAAAATAGCATTTAAATGTTCAGTGTGATACAGCTTCTGAAACCATGGTCCTTAAGCTGCACTGACCTGTGGAAAACTATTCTGGTCAACCACAGGCTCTGCATTCAGCAACAGTGATTAACTTTCTTATGGGAAGCAGTGGTAGAGGATTGTGCAAGCTGCCTATTAGCCATGAATCATCTATTAGAGATTTCAGCTTTCAGGCTAGGTTTATCCAGTTTATTCTGTTCCTATTTTCCTCCTTCTCTAAACCTTTATCATGAGTATTTCTATTTGCAATGAAACGAACAGAAAATACACATTCCTTATGGTTAAAAAAAATTCTCAAAGTGTTTTTAGCATTTCAAACATATTTAGTACTTCTTTAGTAGGATGCTGCTTTGATAAGAAAAAGTAAAATGTTTCTTTAATAAGAAGCACCTAATGGGCTCTGACAAACACTGGGGTTGACTCAGTAACCTCACAATCCATTTGAACTCAGAGTCCACTTACACAGAGTAATCTTCACAAAGATTACTCCAACTCACCAATTACATCTATGCACACACCCGCATAATCTGCTCTTTTCTGAAGTACATGTTTGACTTTAAACTTGGGCTGTGGTAATAAAGGCCAAAAGTTAAAGTCACACCCAAGTACTTTGGAGTAAGAAACAACTGCTTTCCTCCTCACAGCTTATCAAAAGGGTGCTCCAGAACGTAAAGATGGAGGTCATACTTAAATTATTGTCCCCTATACCTCATAGTAGGTGGGGGGAAGTGTGTAGGAAGAACGCTTTCTCAGTACTGCTCTCACTGCAGTGGTCTCACCCACTTCCCTGAAGGAAAAATTGAGCTTCCTTGTTTAGCCTGTGTTATTAAAACCTATATTTCAGAGAGAAAAGAGTGTATTGCAAAAAAGACTTAACTTGATTCACTTACACAATCACCAAGAGTGTCAATTTAAAACTCAGAAAAAACACTGTCAGATGGCATATATGTCAGCACATAAAAACTCTGGAAAATAATAACCGTGTAAAAAACACACTATTTCTTTCAGCAGCACGAAATCATACAGTTAAAGGGTACTTTGTAGTACAACTGGTCCAAATGTATCAATTGTGGAACAAGACCACAATTTTAACTCCATTGCTGATTGATTTCCCAGGATTTCAAAACATAATCTAAACTTTTCTTTAGTGATTCTTTATTTTTGATGGGCCTAGTGATATCTTGAAAAAAGAACTCTAATGTAAGTAAGAAATGGCTAAGCCCAAAGTATAAAACCATCAGAATGTGTAATCTAGCTACATGGCAGGATCACAGTTCCTCAGTTCATCCTGGTTATATAATTCTTCATGTGTATAACTGTTGGCCTTTTTCAGGTCCCAATAACAAAGTATCTTGAAAATAAGCAACAGCTAAAAGGGGGTAGTTACTACCTTTTTAACAACTTACTACAAAATGCAGAGTGAAACAAGTATCATGTTTTACACCTTATTACAGGAAATATAAACCCTTATGTTCATAGTCAGTACCATTTTCTGCAAGCTTTATCTCCATGGCAATGGAGACTGCACAGCGCAACACAGTGAATCTGCAGACAATGGCAGTAAGATTAAAAAGAAATGACCCCCAGCATGAAGCTTTTTGAAGTAGGCAATTATTCGGTTTTAGTAGGTGAGATAAAATTTTATCTTAGTTTTGACAGTGATTCAAATACAAACGTTTCCCATATACTGAGTTTCCCCTTCTTCGATGTTACAGGCTCATTTAGTATAAAACAAAAGGACTTAGTATACATTTAGAACAAAAGTGTTACTTAAAGGTAGCTACAAAGGCAGAAGCTCTCCCTTCACAAGGATGCATATGGAGAAGACAAGAGGCAAAAGTATAAGGGAGAGATTTCACCTCAACAGAAGAAAAAAAATTTATGGTAAAAACAGTTAACCACTGGAAAAATATCCCCAGGGATGTGGTAGAGTCCCCATCACTGGAGGTTTTCGAGATGTGATTGAACAGAGTGCCAGATAATCTCATCTGGGCTCCTTTTTCAATGAAAGGTTGGACCAGACGGTCTTTTGAGATCCCTTCAACCTGGACTATTCTAGGATTCTTTGAAAACAGAATAAATGTTACAGTAGCTCTGACTGTGAAAAGCTTTTTATTCTACATTGACTTCTGGATTTCAATCCATTCCCAAATTATATTTATCCACAATATTCTGGAACGCAGCTAAAGAAAACTTGGTGTTTAATAGTTCCACTGCTGCTTACTGCTAGAATACGCAATTATTGATTAGTGTATGGCAATGCCGTCTCATTGAAATGTAATCAGACAGAGGACAGATGGAGCTGTTTCCAGTCTAGAATAAATGTCACTTGCAAAATTGGTTTTTACTGCTTTACACTGCATTTTAAAGAGGGGGTATATCTTAATAGAATTTTGTGTACTTTAATGTGGTAATGACTGAAAACATTACATCTCTCAGGATGATTTTAAAAACACACTAGATCTTTCCAAAACTGAACTGGATTAAACAGATTTGCCTGACCAGCCACAGGTTAAATTCAGGTTAAACAGTAATTTATAATCTCACATTGATTAAATCTAGTTACAAATCAAGTCTTATTAATTTACAGAAATCTGAAGTAACTAAATTCATGGTTGTCTGTTCAAAGTTCCAAATATCTAATATCAAACTGTGCGATTAACCAGTAGCTGTCCCAATGACATGATCACCAACAGGAATAAAATTCAGATTCTCATATTCAAAAAAAAGCTCTTCAATGAAATCTAGACTTTTAAAAAATTTATTTGTCACTAATATTAGAAGGGATAACTTCACTAGAACATAAATTACTATCTAAAATTTTATATAGATACTAGCCAGCAAAGGATAAGGCAGTTTTATTTTAAAAATTCTGCCTACTTTACGGGAAAAGGAGCATTTGGTGCAATATGTTATTGTAGTTCAGATATGAAGACAAACCAGAACAGTTAGCTGCCAAGGCAGTATTCACAGGTTTCAGAAATGTGCTCAATATTAATGCAAAGGCAAAAGGCAACCCATCCTTCTGAAAGTGCTAGTATTTGAAGTTTTGATTTCCATTTAAATGATTTAAAAAACCCTCTAAAAAAGTATTTTGCACACACATCTACTACTCATTGCTGTCTATAAAAGACCAAGTCCAAAACCATAACAATAAAATACCTTATGGTTACTGGGGTAAAGAGCAGCATAGTGGTAACATTGTCCAAAAATGCAGAAAGAATTGCAGCAATGAGGCACAGAAGTGTAATCATGGCCCACACCTTGCCTCGAGAGAACCGATAAGCCTAGGGAAAACGAACAGAAGCAAAATTAAGGGACTAGGTCACTCCAGCTTAGATTTCAAAACATGTTAGATAAAGCAACTTGATCAAAGTCAAACAATGAGCTCAGAGCATTTACTAGTCTTTTATTATTACTCCAGCAGCGCCATTTCCAATAGTAAATAATTTGGCAGGAAAATATTTCATGGAAGCGGGCTCTAGTGGAAGGTGTCCTTGCCCATGGCAGGGGGATTGGAACTAGTTTATTAAGGTTTCTACCAACCCAAACTGTTCTATAATTCTATGGTTATTGTTCTGCGAATTACACTTTTCATGTAATCTTTTGTTCTGCTACTCTGCAAAGGTCTGTGGCCGCTTTTCATGTGTGGTCACAGAGTTAATGATAGTTCCCATATTTCTTCTGTTCCACTGCCAAGCATAAACAGAGGGTTCAGCTACAGCAGAACTGTAGTCCTGGGGAAATCAGTGAAATATTCAGCTTAATAGTGTCCAAATTCTTGTGTACCCTACTGAGGACCTTTAACATTCTCCTGTAGAAACAGAATTGCATTAAGGGCTTCCTTTCATCCACAAAGGATTTTTCCAGTATTACAACATGACCACTGTACTTTCTAATGTGATAAGTATACATTGACCTTAGAAAGGTTCTTTAAAGATCGTGCTTGGTGTGACAGATTAGAATAAATTCTAACTTGATAAATCTAGAAATAATTATAAGTACCAAATAAACCCACCTTTACTGCACAGTAGTCAAAGAATCCAGTCTCTGAAAATATGGCCACCAAAATCATCTACCAAAAGATGAAGAAAAATATAATCACTTGGAACTGATTTATAAAAATGATTGAATTATTACTCAAAACTAAAGCAAAGCAGTTTGTGATCCTGACAAATGGACTTCTTATTTGACAAAGCTTTGAGAATCTAATCACCCTTATATTAGAATATCCACTACAGCTGCCAGATATCTCTAGATAATGCATCATATGGTGAAATATACTTCTCAACATAAGCAGTCTGTAAATGTCATACTAGTCTGGTTGAATTTTATTTGTAGTGACTAAGTGGACATCATACATTAAGTACTCAATATATCTCCCTTATACCATTAATCAAGGAAAACCATTAAGTGTGTTTGCTCTCTGCAGTAATGCTCTACAGAGCAGAGGAGATCATGGCTTCAAGAACTGCTTGCAATTTTCCCATGTCTGGAAGGTCTCCTGTCCTTCTGTCTTTTCTCCCAACAGAATTTTGTTTTTGCTTTCATTTTCTATGGGGAATGCAGGGAGCAAGGACCAGTATCCAGAAAAAAGAAAAGCTCAGAATGGAAACAGATAATTGTGATTTTATCTGTGTATATTGTATATTTTGTATTAGAGTCTAATAACACTTGGACAACACTTCTTACCACAAATAGCTCTGGGCAAAGTGATTAAAATAATATATGATTATAATCTCATCAGATATTACTTCTCTGGTTTTGGCTTGCTTTTTTTCTGACATAGCAGTAAGACAAAGAAAACCACTTTTCCAGAAGAGTGTGTTTGAGGAAGGTTTTGAATAAACAAAATTAAAAAGATAAATGGGAGTGATAATACTTGGCCCTTAAACAGGTCTTTCCATTTATAAACTCCAAAGATGTTTTTAGCGTGTTATCAATACGATTTCACGGATTAAAAAAAAAAAAAAACATAGAAAAGGATCAACATTTGAAAAGACTCCTTCAGCAGTCTGATCCTCATCCTTTTTGGTAAATTCCTTACAACACAAATCTTTGTCATAAGTTGTCTGAGTAAAGTACAATTAACAAAATGTTTTAAGAGGAAACATCTCTATATTGAATGTGATTATTTTGGCACATTTAGAGCAAAGGCTATTTAGTTACCATTCCAAACAATAATGCCAGTGTCTCATAGTCAATCCACTCCACCACTTCGACCATACTTGGCCTCTGCAATCAAAAAATACAATTACGAGTGAATGCCACCTAACTTGTGATTAGTTATGACTTATAAACTCCACTTAATTGATGAACCATTTAAATAAATTGTGATGGAAGTTAATAAGTGTTCCTACAAGCTACATAAAAAGGACTCTTTATTATTGCCATTACTACTATTATTATTATTACTAGTTTAAAGTACTGCTGGCATCCTAAGTGGGTCATTATCAGGCTATTGGTTGGTCTAGTTGTTCCTTGCATAGCATTACAGAAATAAAAGATAACCAAATTACACGGTACACTGCAGTTTCCTTTTTGGTAAGAGAACAAAAGCATACCACTTCACCTGTGAACAAACTGGAGGGAATTTAAGGGAATATAGTAATGATGTGGTTATGAGAAAAACAGAGAAAAGCAATCTGAGGTTTTACTATATACCAACTAAGAGTAAGCAGCAGGTGAAACAAAAGGGTTGGAACATGCAAGCATGAGATGTAATTATTTAGGGTAGTACAAAGCAACGTATTTCCATTTAGGTTTGCTTGGTAGCCTAACATTACTGAAAATAACAGTGTTAAACTAACACTGGATTAAGCTGAAAATGGTTGTAGTCAGCTTCCTGCAAATCAGAACAAAAAAGCATCAACTGACTTTTTTGCACTCTCCTTGTCTATGCATCAGTCTGTCCTGTATTTCCACCCCAGTTTTTGTCGTACCATCTCTCTTTCTTAAAAAATACTGCTTTGCCATGTGCTCAGTTAGAACTGGTCAAACATGGAAATTTATGATACCTGACACCACAGCCAGAAACAAAGGGAGCACTCACAGTTTGATAACTTACCTCCCCAACAATAGCTAATGCAGCTAAAGCAGCCAAAGAGCCCAGCATCGCTGCAAGGGTCCTGTGAACAATCTGCAACAAAGGGTAAGAATTTACCACAGACTCCTCTAAGCATCTCCTTACTATTGAAAAGGAGGGAAGGAAAGGATAAAAACTCAGGTAGACAATTCTTTTCTTGGTTTACTTGAGGGTTTTTTCTGAACAAAGGATTGTTAATTACTTTGCTATTAAAAACAAACAAAAAAGCCACACAAACAAATGAACAAAACAAAGCAAAATTTAAAAAAATTTAAAAAAATTAAAAAGAAACAACTAAAGCCTTGCCTGTACAAACCTTGCTAGGAAATGTCATCCCTAATCTCCAGGTAGAGAAGGGACTTCAGCACCAGTTTCTTACATTTGCCATTAGGTGACCCAAGAAGGAAATTCTTCTTCCCTAACTTGAGGATCAAAAAGCCTGGTCCTGTTGGCTTCCCTTCCCAGCCCATGGAAAGCAGATCCATGTCCAGGAGGTGATCTATCTCAGTCTTAGTAGGGGCTTGTTCAGCAAGTGTGCCCTGAAAATGTGCTTTTTTTTCTCTCCAGGAACTCATCTGCAGTTATTTCATCCTCTGTGTCTGGAAGATCACAGATTGTGTAAAATAACTCAGCTAAAGTAAGCATGTAATTAATGAAAATCACACTACAAAAGACTGAATCTAATTACCAGCTTTCATTATTAATGTGTTTAAAAATTATTCCAACACAAGTTAAAGTTATTGTTGAGAAAGAAACAAAACACTCTAGAAATATTTCACTTGCTGCTAATTTCATAAGAAATATTTTGCTGATAATAAACAATAGGATGAGAGCATATCAAGGCCCTTCTCCCTGTTTGTAAAGGAAAAGCAAAAAAGTAAAGAATTGGCTTTGTTTTTTCTCCTTGATTGTAAAGTTTCAACAGAAATGGTAAATAACTACACAAATTACCTAATTACTAGAAAAATAAATATATAAATTACTAACTCAAGAATCAAAAGAATTATCTGTCTCATTCTCCTGTTTTCCTTAAAAATACACTGAAGAATAATCTAGTCATGGTCACAAAGCAGGAGATCAGACCAAGATTTTTACGCCCTAATTACCTAACGCCCTACTTGTTCAGATCACAGATTACAGTTCCCACCAGTTCCTACAGAAATGGGTGTGATAACCCACTGTAAACAAACATATTCTGGTTCTGCAAAGGTGGGGAGCATTTGATAACATTCCATAGTTCTCCTGGCTCACAATCAGGTGCAGCAATTAGACTTTTTAGCTCTCTCCAATAAAAGCTGCCAAGCAGAGCTGTTCATTAGGGAAGCGGATCAGCTTCTTACAAGAGCAAAGTTCAGGAATAAGTGACAGGGAGTTACTCAGCTGTCCTCAAACTCAAGGTTTTCTCCTCATCCAATCCCCACCCATGTTAGACAGCTCTTTTGCAGTTCTCAGAAAGCTATCATAGGTTTTCTGAGACTTGTTTAGCTACAGGTTTTTTGCATATTTCCACACGAGCACTTTTGCTGTCACTGTTGTATACTTAATTGCTTGCATTGGGTTGACTGCATTTTCAGTTTTCAAGAGTTTGCTGTCACCTATGGGTGAAGCCGGCTTTAATTTATGCAGAAACTAACTGTACAAATGAAGTCATCTGTCAGTTCCTTCATTCCAGTGGTTTTTCAAGAAGGATATACAAAAGCATATCCTGAAGAATGAACAAGGTACAAAGCTTTATTACAAAAAACTTACTAAATGTACAACTCTCCATTCCAGGAATGAAATGAAAGTCACAAAGTAATGTAAAGCCTAGAAAGAACAGTTATGTCAACTCTGAGACATGTAAATATACAAAAATTGATATCTAGGAATCTTTAAGAAAGAATAGATTACTCACTCTAATTTTCTTTGCATAGAAAATAAACCCCAAGCAAATAACATATTTGCAAAGGTATTTTTAAAAGCTTACAAATATAGAAGTCAGGAGATGCAGGTTATGAGTTGTGACATTCTTTGTACCACAATTCCATCTAATACATATTTGGAGGGCATTATATCAAGTAAAAATCCATTATTATTCTTTGAAAAATAGTGCAGATGACCAAATCCTTTTGAAGATTGGCAGGAGAATGAGTATCTTTTCAGGATGAATCTTGGAGCGTATCCATAAACAACAGCTCAGGTAGAGAATTGAAAGAGCTCAGAAATAAATTAAGATAGAGACTTAATCCCAGGAAAGCTGAGAGATTTAGTGGACATCTGAATTTAAAGACATTTTTAAAGGTTAAGTGAGAAATCATCTCTATTCATCTGATCCTTCTCTCACTTGACAAAGGGCATACCCTTGTGCAATGACCATGGAGATGAGAAAGACAGAACTGATGAGGAGGAGGGTACAAAGCTTTTAGTATATCAGTTTGCATGCTAGAGCTGCCTACCTCCCATTCCGACTGCAAACCTTATAAACTCTTTGCAAAAAGGGCATCCTCACCATATACATCACCTTTATTTCTGTCTGAAGAATACTTAGCAGTGCTGACTTCCTGCAACAGCAAAGGATAGTGCTCTCACCTTTTTTAAAGGGACAGTAATACCAGTACAAACTGCTACTGAAAACAATGCATCCAGATTTCACTCTTTACGAAGCAGGATTCAGTTGTGGAGCTCACTGATACGGGACATTACCAGGCNGGGGGGGGGGGGGGGGGAAAAAAGGGAATGGGTATTTACAGTACTTTATATAAAAAATGAAAATACCCAAAGTTGCAACAGTGAAGGCTCTTAAAAAACAGCATCAACAATGTAGGTGTGTAGATAGCAACATCATAGAGTTAATTCAGAATAAGCAAAGACTACTATAGCAATTTTGTTTCATGATTCTCTGCAGAAAGTTTGCCTCATGATTGCCTGCTGTGTGATAAACACAATGTGCTGAATGCTGATTGCAATAGTTTCCATACTCTTAATTCAGGAATTCATTTTAAAGTAAGAGATTAAAGCTACGCCAAATAATTTATGCCACAAGTCTTTGTGCTCCATATTAATTAACAATATACAGTTCCAGAACTATAATGCAAATTGGATTTAGAAAGCCTAGGCCTTTCCCAGATTTAAATTTCTTTATGTATTTGAAAGTGCTTTGGAATATTTGCACTGAGTTCATCAAACTATTTGGTAGACTGCAACAGCATCATTATAAAAATTATTCTGAATTCCAAACACTAAATCTTGTATGGTATTCCAGGAAGCAAAAGGAAAATATTTAGAAGTCATTTGAATGATAACCTGTGTGCTTTTTCAGAGCATACCCTTCCCAGCTGAAATCCAGGACATTGCTACTTCTAAAATGTGTTTCAGAAGATATTTGGTAAATTATACATCATACAAAATATTTTATTTCCACAAATCCTTTGTTATAAGTGATAGATAGCAGCTGAAAGATGAGTGTCAATGATTTTAATGTAAATATTCAAATGCAGCTGCTATTCATTGCTTATCCATTTTGTCTCCAGTGAAGCCTGTTTCATTAAACTTCTTATTTTACTGATTAATTAGTTTACATTTGATAGAGTGGCAACATTGCTGCATTTCCACAAGGATGCTGTCATTACCAAGCCTACATCCGCATATGGGTTTTATGCATTTTTCACCTACCACCAGAATAGCTGAGAGCTTCCTTATAAAATCAACACCCAAATCCCTCTTAGACTTTATAAAGTCTCCAGTTTATCTCTTTATTCTCAGGGGACAAGGAGGGAGGGAAGTAAAATTTACCCCAGGATAGCTTTTTTCTGACTTTATGTTTTGTATCTATTCTTTGTTATGTTTTAATAAGGATTTAGTGGGTTAAAAGAAGATATCCTCAACAGTGGAAGAGGTTTTTTTCCACAGATTGTTTTTCCTAAAGATAATCAAGACAGTATTAGCCTGAATGCCTCTGGAAATGTTCTCCCTCAGCCACATCCCTTGATGGACTAATCTTATAATTTGCTGTCATGTATTTTATAAATTTTGGTGGTCTGCTTTGCCTTGGACTATTCCAGTTGTTTTAGCAGGATACAGATGATACTTCAGTCTTTCATGCGCACACATATTTGATTCACTCACAAGCGGATCAAAACAAGTGGATCAAAAAACCCCACATTTTGGAAAATTAATGCAGAAGTCTAACACTGGCATCAGAAGCTGAAATCAAATATGGAAATTGCAGAAAAACAATGGTAATGTAGCCAAAAAATTTAGGTAATTTTTCCTTTCAAGCAACATAACTGAAAATTTGAGCTTATGATAGAAAACAAGGGTCAAAAAAGACCTTGAAATACTTTGAACTCTGCCCTGCTGTAGATCTACTTCAAAGCTGAATGGCACCAAATTCTTAATTCCTGGAAATTTGCTTTATTTCTGTGAAATTGTACAATTTGGACACAATAAAGCAACAGATTATAAATATAGGATATAGTCAGATACAAAGGAGTTCAGAGCACAAGAAAAAGGTCTATGATGCCAGACATATTTATTTGATTTTCCACATGCTTACCTCTAGTAAAGAGACTGACCAGTACCACTTAGTGAAAGCATGGCAACATACCTCCCCTTCAGGTGGTGACAGCAGATTTAGCTCCTCACTCTCCTCCCCCCAGTTTGCTCCCTACACAAGCTCTGCAGAAGCTGTTCTGCAGCTCCTTCAGCCATGGGGCACTGTGTCCAGCACATGGGAACCCCTCACAGGAGATGGTTCTCAACAGCTTGTGCAAAATGAATGATAACGGAAAATTAATTGCCTTAGAATTACTTAGTTAAGCAGCAGCAAGTAAACTCTGTGGGGATTTTAATGAGGTAAAAGTGAGCTGTTTCACATAGCTTAGAAAGTACGACATGCTGGTGCAGTGTGCAGGAATGGGCTAGGGCAGCTCTTGAGGCAAGTATGTAGGGTACACTGGTGAAAGATGATGTGCATCAAGAATCCCAAAGTGACTGCAAGCCTCACAAAAATCCATGACAGCAAGAACACCTATTTATATCTTCATCTGCACATTAGGACACTATCTATATTCTATACATGCAGACATGAATCATAAAATAAGACTGTGCACTAGGTTAAATATTTAGAAAATCTAATCATGAATCTCATTTTTATAAGTCAAAATATTTCAAAACTTCATCACTGTACATAAGCGTGTTTTGCTTGCAAAAAAAAATCCTGGACCAAAATTTTACTCATTTTTACAAGAAATCAGTGGTGAATCAGTATAATAGTACTGCCATTTGCATAAAATACGTGACCAAGACCAGTTAAGAGCACTGACTGGAGAAATCTGGGGATTTAGAAGCATTAGCTGCATACCTTAGTACTAACATGCATTCTTATTCATTCTTTGCACAATAAATGTTTATGCCTGTAACTGTGAAAATAACGTTACAAATTTATTCATATATATTCAATAAGCTATTTTTAAAAACAAATACCCAACCTTAAATAACTATGTTTGAGTGGAAACACTAGATTCTGTAGCAAATTTTGTAACTTCTGAATATCTACACAACCCCAAGGAAAGAAAGCACCCATCTATGACATTCTGCTGTAATACCTATTTCCGCTCAGATAGTGTGCCAAATTACTTGTTCTGATTTAATGTCAGCGGAGGAAGTCCTGGTATAAACAACCCTGCCTTAGGGAAAGTCATGGAAGTCAACAGTTTGTCACTTCTTAATACAATGCTACGCAATACAAAAACTATACAAGATGATTATCTTAAATAGAAAGTGATTAAAAGTAATACTATATGGTGTCCAAGACAATGCCTGTATTAGTTCACTTTTATCCCTATGACATGCGTGCTGGTTTTTGCTGGGATAGAGTTAATTTTCTTCACAGAAGCTGGTATAGGGCTTTCTTTGGATTTCTGCTGAACACAGGGTTGATAATGTAGAGATGTTTTTGGCATTGCTGAGCAGGGCTTACACAGAGCCAAGGCCTTTTCTGCTTTTCCTACTGCCATGCTGATGAACAGACTTTGGATGCATGAGAGATTGTGAGCCAGGACAGCTGACCCCAGCAGATCAAAGGGATATTCAAGACCATGTCACATCATGATCAGTATAAAAAGTGGGGGGGAAGAAGGAGGAAGAGGGGACATTTGAAGTGATGTTTCTTGTCTTCTCAAGTCACTGTTTTGTATGATGGGGCCCTGCTCTCCTGGAGATAACAGAACTCCTGCTTGCCCAGAAGTGAAGTAATTCCTTGTTTTTCTTTGCTTGCATGTGTAGCTTTCACTTTCCTTACTGAACTGTCTTTTTCTCAATCCACAAGTTTTCTAGCTTTTATCCTTCTGATTTTCTCTTTGATCCCTCTGGAGAGGGAACAAGTGGCTTCCTGGGGCTTGGCTGCGGGCTGGGGTTAAACCACAACAGCACATGAACTAGAGCAAGCTAAGAAATACAAGATGACTCTTGTCTAGGATAGGCAGCCCTGAAATTCTGTGAGTGAGTAACTGCATTAAGCTGACATCAAGACTTTCTATACACAAAACAATGCAGAGAGAGAATCAGGGAGAGAGATAGAGAGAGAGAGAGAGAGACTTAAGAAAATCAAATTATTTTCTGTGTATAAATTACCAGATTAATTCCTTCCCCTCTTCTATATTGAAAATCTATAGGTTGATTCCAGATTCTGCAAAGATATTTGTTACTCCATAGCTCTGTCAAAGGCTTTGAATGAACAATGTGCACAATTTACAATCTTTTCAGAGTCTGAGTTTTATTCCTCAGCTATATCACTGCTTGCTGTTTGTAGAGAAAACTGAATGACTAAAGCTGCATACTGATATGGAACATTGGATTAACTGGTTCAAAGTGGGCCTTGAATGATGCAAAGACAAACACATCCTTGATGCATGAGATGAAACAAACTATTGAAACCATTATATTTTCATGCCTTGGAAACTAGAGGAAAAAGCAAAGCTGGAGAAAAGAACATAGAACTAGGAAGGAAGGAGAGAAATCATCATTTGTACAGATGATGGACTGAGGACCCAGAAGAGAGTTTAATCCTATGTGATGAGGGTTGAAATGACTGCTCAATCTTGTTTTGAAATAACCTCTCACCTCAGAATATTAAGGTAAAAAGGGATAAAAAGATATAACATCATGTCTAGTGAATATTTCTATCAGAATCATACAAAAGAGACAAGTCTGCCATACCCATATCACTACAGCCACAAGTGGAAGTTTTCGAGACTCCACATTAGAATGGTTCTGATGTTAAGAAAACCAGTTTTATATACCTCCAGAAAACTCCAGAAGGTAGTATCCAGTAACATTTGATAGTTTGATAGCCCCTCAGAGTCAAATTCAAAAAGCAAATCTATACTTGGCATGAATTTGGGGATTTTGTCTTATTATGGAAGTGGACAGACACATAGAGAAATGAACGTGTTCTGTAATCAGGGCCTTGAGTCTGGTCACATTAATAGAAAGGTGAGTCCTGCAGAAAGACAGGATAGTGATCATTTTTATGTGCCAAGGCACTCATTCCTGTAATATTTTAGCTACATAAAACACATTCTATATGACTTAAGTAAAGATATGGTCATGAGCCAGAGAAGAAAATAAACCAAACTGCTACTGGGGGCCGACATGATCGAAGCCATTGTTTACCAACAGGCTGGCCTAGGAGCAAGCTTTCAGTCTTGCAAGGGTAAATCCGGTTCTCCAGCACCTACCTCAGCAGGCTTTGCCAAGTCCATCCACTCCAGGTACTTTGATATCATTCCCAATGCACACTCTCATTCTTTGTGTCCTAAAGGCATTTGTGAGGACTGAGAGACCCTCGACTACATTTGCAGTTTCAGAACAATTTCTGAAAATGAAGATGCCACCATTTTTTTTCCCCAGTTATCTCATCATTCTTGAGACTAGTAAGACTGTGAATCTCTAGTAAACAAAAGACATGGACCAAATAATAAAATGTTACTTTCCCTGTCTGAATCTCTGTGAGCCCTCTTAAAATGGTAGTTTAATTCAACCATATAGAAATACAGCCATGCACTATGAACAACATCAGAGCAAGCTTCAGTACTTGCATTACCTTTACAGGGAACTTTCTGCTCTAGCTAGCAGTTCCTCTGGAGAGTCTTTCATCCCTGACATCTCCTGTCTTTTTTCATTCCACTTTTCTTCTCTGAACATTTTTCCTCTTTAAATCATGTCATCACATCTCCCTTCAAGCCTGCTCCCTACACTTTCATGTTTTTTCTTTCACTTTTGCCCTTGCTCCTGCTGAAGCAAGACACCATCTGAGGCCCCAGAAAGAACCAAGTGGTTCTCATCCCAGTTTGCATGCATTAGAAGTGCATGTGTGTTCTAACAACTTGTTAAAATTTTAAGACTTCATGGCTCTCTACCCCTCTGGTTGCCGTAGGCAGGGTAGAAGCATTCAATTAAGCTAATTTAATGTTCTATTCCCTCTCTCAAACAGAAAGGAAACACACCAATCCAAAAAATATATAGTATGCAAGGCAGGGCAAAACATTTGTATTTGCCAGTCTTTCACAAATTAAACTAAATACAGTTCAAAATTAGGTTTAAAAGGCATAGAAAATAGCAAACAGATATTTGGAAATTAGTTTTTGCACTTAGTGTTTAAAATACGACTCGTATTATTCTAAAAAATAGCATTCTGTGAAAACAGGAGCCTGAGTGACAATACCTTCTAAAGCAAACAATCCTATCTAGTCCTTAGAATAGTGAGCAGCACCATCCAGTGGCAATTTTTTTCCTATTTCATTCTTAATTAAAGACAGTTTACATGCTGCTGAAGTACCACAGCGCCCAAAAGAAGGTATTTTTCTTTAAAACACACATATTCAGAGCACAGCCAGACTTCTACCAAGATAGATCAAACAATTAGGCAGGCAATAGTCAGAGTAAAATCAATATTCATATTGGATTAATAAAACAAAATTGTTATTATAACATATCAAGCTGTGATCCAGCTGAGGATTTTGCTTGCTATTATATTGCATTTTTATTGAGTTTTAATTGAAACTCATCCCTTCCTCATCTTACAGAATTTTGTTTCCTTCAGGCTTCCTTTCCTTTGCTGTAGTTTGAGCAGGTAAAAATGACCAGTTTACCCTATTGGTGCTGGCTCTGTCCTTTCAGAGCTTCCTCGTTGTTGGCAGTGGCTCTACTCTACACAAGCAGTAGAAATCCTGGCACCTCAGGGGTACTGATTGAATCCTCCTCATAAGGAACAACTCACAATGTTCCTGCACAGCAGATGTAAAGTCATTTTGAGCTTCTCAAAATGTACCAAGATCAAAATGCACAGAGGTCACAACCTCCTCCTAAATTAGGGAAAGGCATTAGGAAATGACAGTAAGCCTTGATTGTCCATGCTGTTAATTGGTGGCTCAGTACAGGCTGCTCTCTCTGGAAGAATATCTAGGGTACCACTTGTTGGATATTTCACTCTGGGAGACAGGACAGACAAATCTGTCCCATGTCTGGATCTCCTTGTTCAATCCAGTCATCCAGCATCTACCTCACCAAGCTTTACTGCACACCCTTGGTTTATATCCTAAAACCAGTACTTGCGGGGATGGCAAGAGTGCCCTCATTACAGCTCACATTTTCATCTGAGGAGGTATGGGGGGAAGCAGACTTTGGAATGGTAAAGGTGCATTAGAGTCATGGGGACTCCAAACAAGATCCAAAACCACTTGTTACCCAGGGCAGATGAGGTTAGACTGCTCCAGAGGAAGCTATATTTGTATTCAAGGTAAGTTTTACTGCTGGATTTTATGTTTAGGTTTCACTACTGTGATTTAGGTTCTGTGCAACCCTCAGAGTCACAGTATTTAAAATTTCTGGGCTTTTTTATTCCCTACCACTCCCAGACAGGAGGGCAGATAAGGGGAAACATTTATTCTTGCCTGGGGAGGTATGGCATGGACTCTTATCAAAGAGGGTAGAAGGTTTGTTCTGATAATCTGTCCCTAATTTTCTGCCAAACCCTACAGCAGTGTTTTAATTCACAATTTTTTTTCATCCTAGAACATGAAATCCATAGCAGCAGGAATATGTTCTCTCCAACAAAGGCCAGAGAGTGCATCAGCTACTATTTTCTTTTTTACACTGTCTTTTCCAATAACTGCTATAGATTTTCTTCTGTTCCTTTGCTACCAATCTTTTGGGAGGACATATGTGGAGGTTGGAACATTCTAATCCACACTCTTCTCAGTCTGTATTTAAAGAAAGATCAATACAAGAATGGATGGGAAGTGAGAAGCCGTGCTGACTAAGCTGATCACTTCTGCGATCAATCACAGTGTTACTTTCCTTATCAGAAAAAAAATCCCCCTTAAGATTAGCCTATTTCTACCACTTAATGTTATGCTTCATATAACTAAAGAATATTTCTTCTCTTTTCCTATTCCCTCCCTAAAGCATAATTTTTGATACAAAATCTGGACTGTGTGCGTGTAGACTGCAGTAATAACACCTTATTCCACTTGTAAAAATGTTTCCTGCCAGGCAACACTGGTTCAACCAGCCTACAATGGCAGAAAAATGGTCAGACTAAAACCACATAAAAGTTTTGTTCTCTGGAGCTAATTTCTGCTGGTTTGATGCTATTAAAAATCACTCTGCATTGAGTTAAAAAAATTAAGCTTAGGGGATATTTATTCATAATTTAAGTTAGTTAATAATAGAAAAGTAATATGGAGAGAAACTGACACAATCCATTTCCATTAAAGTAATGAAAATTGTGATTATAAGACCATACTTCATGCTAGTAAGAAACTAGAGCTTTTAAGGCCAGATCTTGCACTTTCAAGTATTTGTGTTTTAAGAAGAAATACAGACAGGCAAATGTCATTCAAGATGCCAGATCTGTAAAATGCCATTTTAAAGATCCTGACAAGATCTTCCTTAGTGCTACTTACAAGACAGGATATGAAGCTAAATAACAGCACCTGTGATAAAATAAGTCCTGTGGAGGCTCTCACAGAATTTCTGATACTTGCTTGTATCTGTTTTCCGCTATTTGATGTGCTATTGGTATCTCTTCTATTTTTAAAATTAATTTAGTATAATAAATGTTATTTTGCTTTTTCTCCTGATTAAATGAAATGTTGTACAAAAGCTTTTAAAAGGCCATTACTTTCACATTTGCTTCTGCTCATTCAAATATCATAAACAGCTAACACAGCATTTTAACACACAACATAAAACAAATATATTATTAAGGGAAAGCATTGGACAAGGGCACACATTATTCATTTCAATTAATGAGCTCTATCCTTTAATAATTGATGTCTAGCATTCCTCCTTACATATTTCTAATTAATACAGCTTCAACATAGCTGTAAATATGCAGTTAATTACAAATAAGAGCTTTGTCAACTCAAAAAACTTCTTTGAATGCCAGCAAAACTTTAATATTTTAACAGGTATTTTAAGATATAGATGGGTAGATAGATTTCTCTTTAGCATAACCAATGTACTATCCCATTCTCTGTGTAGACAAAAACAGGAGCAAGGTGAGAAAGCAAGATATCTAACTTTATTTATCTGATATCTAATCTGTCTAACTGATAGCTAACAATGAGATTTTACCCACACTACTTTCCCTTGACCATGCCTGATGACCAGAAATTACAGATCATTCAGTTAATGGGCTACAAATAGTCACTTTAGTTACACAGAAAAATGCTTTTCTGGAAGAAAGTACAGAAATCAAAGAAGGCAAATGATCAAATATACTCCACTGAAAGAAGAAATATGTTCAGAGCAGGGGTTTATAAAAATTAAATTTTCTAGATTTTTTCTTAGATTTTTTTTCAAGTCAAGAGAAGATACACATTTTGAGGATCAAAATCAGAAAAAGCCTGTCTAAAAATACATAGTGAACTAATTTAATACAGCAACATCAGCGCAGAACTCTGACAATTCACATTTTACACCAGATGTCCCTGTAGACCAATGTGAAAACATATCTGTAACCCATCTTATCTATGTTCCACAGTTATCCTGAAGGGTCAGACAGTAGAGCTGAGATCAAAAAAGGTAAACCTGGTACACTTTCTTTCTTTCTTATCTTAAAATGCACTTGTTTGAATTTCCTGTATGCTTTCAAGAACAAAATTAAATACTTTGTGGTTTTCAACAGGTCTACAAAATAGTATCGATTAAATCAAAGCAAAAGCACCACAAAAAGCTGAATGACTTTTTCCTTTGGGACAAGGGAAGGGAATAGGAGACTGAAATGCTAAGAGGGAATGGATTGATAATAGAAGAAAATCATTTTCAAGGGAATTAATACCTAATGAAAGAAGAAATGATTGCATAAAGGGAAAAAAAAAGAAAATACCCCACAAACTTCAAACAAAGAGCTAAGGGATGACCAATTAAAGAGAGTTAAAAGCAATATACAAAAATTTCAAGAAGTAGAGTAATAGAATTGTGAAGTAAAAAAATACTTATATTTGTGGTAAGCCTGAAACTAGAAATCATTGGAAATTAAAGAGGAAAAGGGGCATCTTTTCTTTTATCAGGAACATATTTGAATTTTACAAATACGTAACACATAATCAGTTTCAAAAGAAACAGCACTGAAAATAAATGCCTGAAGAATGAAGAAATGAAGTTCAACAGCTTGTTTTCTGAATAGCACATCCTGAGACCTCCACTAACAAAGAGTGGTGCTTGATTTAGACATTTGATGCTAACATGGAGGCAAACAGCTGCCTCAAAGTAGATTTTACCCTGTGTGTTTCCAGTGGTAAAAGTTTGGAGAAGACAATTGTTCACAGCATTTAGCACTTCAGTTTCCAACTGGAACCTCCTACTTGACCAGCTTCTCCCATCATCTTGTGTCTGCAGGAAGCAGAAGCTCTTGCAGCCTGTTTTGCACAGTCCCTGGTGACCAAGGTAGCAAAGAGCAAAAGAAGGGCAAGAAAGGACTAAAACATGAGGACAGTGGGGATGAGGAGGCTGTAGGAGGCTACAATTCATGCTGGGGAAAAAAGGGCTGTGCAGGAGGAAAAAGAGGCTCTTGTGATCTGTAACAGATAAAATGCTTCCTCTTTCTTCATTTTCAAAAAAATACAGCTCTAAAACTAGTTTGGGTGCCCACACTGTCTGAATTTGAAGCTGTACTGCCAATAATAATTAATAAAACACAGGAAACTAATAAAGACTGATAAAAGATGGGAAGCAGCAACACCAAAAATGAGAATCCACAAGAGATAGCTCCTGCAGTAGAATTGATTTCTCTAACAGTGATAACAGCTAAAGGAATAGAGAGTGCAATGTGTTGAGAAAGCAGGACTTCAGTGCCTGAAGTTATAAATACTGAAAATAATGAAAGCCGCTATTACATATTCTAACAATATGAACATCCATTGCTTGCAAAAAATCCATGAGGGAAGCACACAGCTTAAAAACTTAGAGTTATCATTCCTACAGATGCTACGGAGAAAATATCATGATGTAATATGTGATTTTCCACACTCTAAATTTTAGAAAATGTTTACTTATGAGTATCTATTTCTACCTTTGAATTTGCAGAAATGATTTTTCTGCCAACAACAGAAATCTTTCCTTGATATTTTCACAGAAACAATAATTTAATGAGCTGTTTTAAGGCTTTTTCTTAAAAATAACAGGAAAATTAATGCTTTCCCTGGCTCAGCTTTTCGGTTTTAAGATTCTATTTCCTTTTCCACATTAATTTTTCCAAAGCAGACTTTCAGGACGCAAAACCCCCCTCTATATACATTTAAAACCTGAGGTTTTTGCAACTGCTAAAAGGTTGTATAGTTGGGTTTGGGGGTGGGGATTTCTGTCTGGTTCAGCTTTTTAAAAAACAGAACTTACATTTAAAAGCATTAAGACCATTTACGTGCTGTGCTGCATGCCTACATGTATTTATAGAAAAATCTAGTCCAATCCCCCTCTTCATTTAATATAATATCTCTTTGTTCATTTATAATGTACATGGAGGCATTTTCAGGTCCAGGAAGAAATAATCATTGCTAAACAACATAATCTAAATGTCTAAAGCATCTGTTGCATTGTGTGCATCTATTATGAGTATTTGGTGTTCTACATCCTCACCATTTTAATGGGCAGCAGGGTGAAAAGCTCGAAATGCAATGGTTATGGAAGAAAAATGAGCATGCTGGACATATATACCGTGGAGCACCTCATAGACCTGATTTCATCATTCCTTTGTTTCATGCTAATGTAAATTAGGTGTGATTCGACTCAGAGAATTGACAGTGTGGATGCTCATATGAATTAAAAATAATTTTTTAAAAAAGTGTTCCTCCCCATCTGCTATTCATTTTAAGATAACAGTAAGTGTTTTCAGTTCAAAGAATTCAGTTGGAGTTCTGTGCTATTTGTGATATATTTTCCATTCTTAGTGTGATGCAATGCATTTTTATGGGATTTAGTACCTCAAGGTTTTGTAATGTTGTTGCAATATATGTTAAAAGTTCCCTGTTCCTTGACTTCATATTAATTCAGACTACATTTCCTCTTCAAATAATTCAGTAAAAATATGCCTGAAGGTCACTTATTAAAATATATGCTCATTTTAGCCTGTTACAAGTATGCTAAGTTCATAGTTTGAGGTACTTTAGAGAAGGAAAACAACCAAATGGGTTTTTTCTTTTACCTTATCTTAAAAAATAAATAACTTAAAAACAAATTTTCCACACCTTTCACAATTCTGACCTATTTTTACTCTCACAGCCAAACTATAAATATATTGAAATACTGAAAATCTTATAGAGCCTAACAGAAAAATATACAGGATCCTGTAACATTAAAAGAACTTGGCAAAATCACTTACAGTGCAGAACAGTTTCCCCACATGTATCTTATTCACGTCATTGACAACACTGATGGTGCATGAAGAAGTTATATACACATTTCAAAATTATATCAAAGCCCAAGAGTGAAAACTTTTCTTGTGCTCCACTTAAAACATAGGAAAAAAAAAACAAAGTACAAAACTGGCTTACTTCCAGTATGATCAGCACGTAGACACCTACTAAGATGATGGATGCAACTGTTACTTGTGCCTCTATGTTTGCATGAAGATATTGATGCTTCATGGAGAGAGGAACACTTCCAGACTCCTGCAGGAAAGCTTGAATGTTTATGAAGACGGTGCCTCTGGTGAAAGAAAAAGAAGTTTTGTTTATTCCTGGAACAAAACACCTTTTGTTTTATTTGTGCATTAATTTTATATTGAGTACTTATCAATGCATATGTTATATCTTTACAAAAGCAAGCAACTCCTCCAACACTTTCAAACTCTATCCCTCTAAAAATTATTGTTTAGACATTAACTCAGTTACAAACCAGTCTTGTAAATTCCCTTAAAGAGCATCCTTTCCTGTGCCTCTGAAACGTGCAGTGATAATTATTTTTAAAACATTATCTTAGTCAAGTCTATGGAAACTACTCCTTCAAAGCATCATTTTTCAGTCTCTTAACCAACCTGTTTGGTATCTGAAAGGTTCTACTTGTGATGATCTGCTGATTTCTTCTTGAACTTAAGGGTAGAGACCAGTTGTATATCACCTGCAAGAGAGTCACATTTAGCAATATTAGCAGAAATCAGTGATAACAATATGTCTCTGATATAGGGTTTTATTCCTCTCTTTCTCTTGTCTGTCCATTTTGGAGGGGTTTTTTTGTGGATTGGGCATAAAATTATCCTAAATTAATTCCCCCTGATTAGGTTTGTTACAGGTGCTCAGGTTTAAGCAAATTAACTCCTCCTCATACCTTCACTCAGTTAATGAAGAGAAAGATACCTATAGGATGTCCTCCAGAGGGAGGATACCAAAACACACTTTGTGCTGACTATAAAGAGCAATAGTTTAACACAAGGAGCCCAGAGATGCCTTATATAGGCAAAGAAAGTGCAACTTAAATTACAGTAAATTTTCTACTGCTGAAATTGAAACACTTTACAGCAAGAAAAGGCATGACCACTTAATCCATACAGTGGTGATGGAAATAAGTGATAAAACACATCTCAGAAAAAGTGAAAGAGAATTTAAAGACCATCACCTGCTGCTGGCGCCTCCTTCTTGATCCTGTGTCGTCATTCTGGCTGATTTGTACTATGATGTATTCCCCTGTTCGCTCATCAACTACTTGTGCCCCAAATGGGCCTCCTATATCTAACTTCAACAGAGCAGAATCATGAAAGTCAGTCAGATTCATAGCTGTTAATAAAGTTGTCAAGGTGTAAATTTCCAGTAAAAATGAGTATAGGCTGTACAAATTCCAGAAAAAAAAATTAGTCAATTTATGTTGAAAAATACATTATTCAGCTAAAATGCCTCAGGAATTTTGAAAAGAACAGATGTCTACTCCCTCACCAAGCAGTACTGTTTTGACCAGGTTTCTTAATAAAACAAGAGTTACAAGTTCAGAACAAATATATCTTCCCTAGTGACTTTTGGGATTACCAGTGCTTTCACCTGATGTACCAAAGCTTCAAAATAACATGCAGAAATACACAGAGACAGAGAAGCGAGGCTCTTTAAGTACTTGTACTAGATGAAAGGCTTCACCATTAGCTCAGCAATTCAAACATCACAGAACTTGTACTGGTGAAAACAATGAAGAAACTGCAGAGGATTTTGCCTAAGGATTTGCTGTTTGATCCAAAAGATCTTTTCAACCTCCTTTCAGCTGAAGTACTCACAGACTCCATCACCCTTGGCTTCTTCATCTGCTTCTTTTTTCTTGAGATATCTCACATCAGGTGTGGTCAAACTACACACCTAGTCTAATCTAATTGACAAATCAGCTAACCATGATTCACAAATCCATTGGAAGTCTGGTTCTATTAGTCCCAATACATCTAGGGCTTTTTAAACCTAGTGTTGTAACAGTCCACTTCTGGCATGGTTGAAAAAAGCATCCCAGTGGCTTGGTGCGTGAGGAAGGGGGAGGGGACAAGGAAAGCCCAAGATTTTAAACCCTTCACAGTTCACTTGTTACTATACAGAGCAATACTGTAATTGTTTTGCTCCTGCCTGTGATAGATAGAAAGCTAAGGCACCACCAACACAACAAAAGAGCAAACAAACAAAAATAATTCCTTAGTTTTACACGTACATGTTCCATTGAAATCATGAGACTTAATCACATGCTTGGATATCTTAGTGGTTTTAACATCTACTATTTTATTGAGCATACAACAAAGACCAAATATGTTACAAAAAAAATAAAATGTACCAGATCATATATCCAGAAAAATAATTTTCCCAAAAAGATGCTTTGTAGCCCACAAAACTCAGAGACTTTAACAGAAAAAAACATAGGGTAGTTAGAGGACTCAGAGCAGTGCTGTGTGCCATCCTGCTTCAAGTGACCCCCCAGGAAGATGCTAAATTAGTGTCTGATTGGGAAAGATTTGGGGGAATACAAGGTCCTTCTGGATCTAGAAAAGAGTAATCTCTCACAGTAACCAAAAAAAATAGCCTAGCAGATCTCGTGCCAGGTGGGCAGCCAATGCATTCAAAGCACTATAAATGTCATGTTAAAACATAACATTATTATATGTTATGATATAAATATAATCACCCTGCTTGGCAAGGCAAGCCAAGCAAACACCACCAGTGACACTCACATGCCATTCATTAAAAAATTAAGCTCCCAAGCATCTATTTGCTTAAAGGAATCACACAGGAAAGGATAAAAAGATAATCTCACATGTAAGCAATCAGGAGACAAGCCCAGTCAGGAAAATTTCACGCACAACTCTTAGCTAACATAAGCGGAAATGACAACAGTTCTCTTCTGTTTCTGAAAGTTTTAAAAGTGATTTGGCATTACAGTTTTTCTCTGTCACTAATTGATATATAAGAGGAGTCTCAACAGGAGCTATATCTATACCTTAAACTAGAGACATTAATTAAACATTTTAAAAAGTCTGCTGACCTGGAGTCATTAACCCAATGCTTTGGGACAACTTTTGACAGTCTTTTTTTCACTAGGAGTGTAGCCACTTATGTCTTGAAAAGCTTCAGGTGCATATAATTATGGCAGCTTCCTTTTAAGCAATACTTTTAAAATAAATCCTGTAATTGCCTAGATGACACATTCAGGAGCTATTAGAAAGGATGTCTAAAATTAAACCTTATTTTCAAGAAGAGTGGCTCCTTTCGTCTTTTCCTCTACAGATAAGGATACTTTTTCCATTCCATTCTATGCACTTATAAAACCATTATAAAGAGCCATAGGAAAAAAAAAACTCTCCTTTGATTGCAAGTGCACCAGAACATCATTCACCAGTCTGCACTGAGGCTCTCAAATCCCATCAGAGTTATCTTTTTCCAAACAATATTTAGGGACTTTGTCATAATTCCACTGTTAGACTGCAGTAGATCACAGCCTTTATGAAAGGTGGAATCAAAATAAACCAGAAGAAAATTTCAGACATGCTTAGATTAAAAAAAAAATTTTTTTTTATCAAGCTGCTCTTCAGAATATTTTTATTCTGCCGTACCTCGGTTTTATATTTCCCTTAAATTACTAGAATGTGATTTTCTCTAAATTTTAATCATTCAGATATGGATAACTTGGGGAAACTCTCTTTTTACTTCTAATATTCCCTTTTATTCTGCAATTTAATCATGATTTTCCTTTCCTGAGCATTTTTTTTTTTGTAATGTGTCCTCCAGTGTGCCCTTTTAAAGCAAAAAAACTCCCTGATGAAATTTAGAGCCAGAGCTGATATTTTTTTATTTTACTTCAGCTAAACTGCCTCATTTTTATATAGTTCTATTCCTGAAACCACATTATTGCTGTGAATTAGCCCGTCAAGGGATTTGGGTTTGTGTTTGCTTTATGAAGCATTACACTGTGACTGTCTGTATTTACATCTGGCACCAGAGCAGGTCTGCTGCTCCTAGCTGAACCAAGAGCTGTGTTTCCTGATCCTGGTTTTCTGAGGAGCTACTCCTAGAGGTTTTGAGGAGTGTTAAGAGTCACCTCATGACACTTTAATTGTATACGGCTTACATAGACAACATGATGGAATGGAATGCAGTGGATAAACATTTAAACTGGTATTCATTCATCACAGTTCATGCTCCTGTACTTTGGACATCTGCATCTGATGGTTGATTCCCTAAAAACAGTGATAAGAGGGTGCTTTTAAGATGGAATTCATTGCTTCATTTTGGACCACTACATGAAGATGAGAAGAAATGCTCATGAGGAACACCAGTTCTCTCTATTAACTATAAAGAGAGCCTAGGATGACTAACTCAGGACTAGCTGACTCACTCCTCAAAATACTGCATCCCTGCTCTATCCTCCATCATGTAATTATTTCAGTATGTACAGAGGCAGCCAAAAAGCCATGTTTTACAGAGACTCTCTGTTGTATTTGCACACTGATGGCTGACTTTATGCTTTCTTTAACATCTATTTTTATATCCTATTCTGTATACTGTAAAATGTACCTTGAGAATGCTATGTCTATGGATTATTTTTCACCAAGTTTCTGAGGTACTTATATATCATTCATTCTGATTTGTGACCAGTTCACTTATGCTAGTTTGTCTAGGATATTACCATTTTTAAAGAAGGCCTTTTCCCTGGGTCTTAGCATCCATTTTTGCATGTTGTCCTTGTGCTTTTCTTTTTTAAATTTCCTATCTCTTTTTGTAGCTGATAAGGCTTTTTCTACATCAATGCTTCACAATATAACAAGTTAAACCACATACTTCTCTGTCCCTCTTGGTTTCCCTATCTGATGAATGCTCTATAAACTTTTTATTTTCCCCCTTTTTTGAGTGCCAGTAATCCAGTTCCATTATTGTCTACAGTGGATCCATCCTTTCTCTCTGCTCTATCAGTTTGAGAAGTTCTGTAACAAACTAATTTCTACAGCATTTTATAAACTGTGCCTTGAGATTCTTCTTCTTCTTGGCTGCCTCTGCACATGGTCCTGGTCTTCATCCATCTATTTAACAGCTTGAACATTGCCTGCAGGCCTAAATGCTTAGTACATTTCCAACAACATCGAAAACAGAAACAATTTTTAAACTTTTTCTGCAAGGAAAAATTATGGAGGAGTGTCCACCAGCAGAGAACCAGAGTTACAAAATAAAAAAAATATTCAAAGAAGAAAAAGAATTCAAGGGATTAGAGAGGTTTTTTAATTCATTACATTAATTTATGCTCCCTGGAGAAGAACCTTCAAGGAAGCTGAAAATTCTGCTAAAATATTCTTTGCCTCACAGTCCTTCTTTCTATATATATACCTTTCAGGGAGTGGGAAATGCTTTCCATGTCACTAAAGGTCATGGCATAATTGCAAGTTTTATAGTGACCTTTCCTTGCTCCATGATTAACAGTTGCAGCAATAATACAAATTCATGTAGAAATCATTCAAACTCATACAACTTTAGCAAGGAATTTGATAATAAGGGATCTTATGACTGCTTGTTCTAGAGACTCCTCATCCACATGTGGAATTGTTCTAAACAGTTCCACTGAATCCAAAGAAATGAGAAATCTAGCCTATGATTTAAAATTTAATGTATTTTTACTATTGAGATACATCTTCTACTTTCTGAGTTTGAGATCTTAATCCTGGACTGGAAGTGATGAAATCTCTCATGGAGAAGATTGAGGTACACCCATGAAAATGGGCCCTGTCTAGTCAATTTGATACCTTTGGTTTTGTCTGATTTGGAGTAAGCAGATACCCATTCAAGTGTGACTTCAGGTTATGTATTTTTATTGAGTTCTATTTTGAATATCAAGAGCAAGCAAAGTGAGTAAGAAACTCTTCAAGCTGGGTGCTGTGAAATTATTTAATTTTCAAAATATCATCCCTTGTTCCAAAAATTTTACTGGGGAAATATCAAACACTTAAACAATGAGACAATCAGATCAGGACTGAAAGGCTTTAAAATATATTTACAGAAAGGCAAGATCCTTGGCCAGACTCAGGAAGAATTCACAGTCCACTCCCCAGGTAATTTCTGACAATCAGTCCAAAAAAGGAAAATTAAATTGTTCTGCCCACACTTATCTAACTTTCCCCCACTTATAAAATGAATGGGCACAAGTACAGATGTTGAGAGAGAAGAAAAGGCTGTTACTGAACCAGTTGTCAGGGACAGAGTAAAGATGGAAACTCACAGTTCAGTGATGTAGGTGTGAGATGCATTGCATAGAAATGAGCTGAAGATTTACCTTTTTTTGTAAAAAAGAAAATATTTCTGCTATTGAGAAGTTTAGAAATAGCAATAATTGTGTGAGGTACAGTGAAAGAAAGAAAGAAAGCACTGTATCAGGGAGATAGCATAGAGTTTGATTGCATAATTCCTTAAAAGCATGATGAATCCCCATTACTTTTTAATTTCATAAAGCCTACTTCAAGTCAAAAAGCTGGAGTCAGGTTCTCCTCCAGTTGTCTGTTCCCCATTGCTGGACAAAAGTTTAAAATTTACTTAGATCAGGGCAGTAGTTATTAGAAAGAAAGGAATGAACGAAGTATATTTAGCACTTCAGAAGATTTTTCAAGTCTGAAAATATCAGTTGTGGAGAAGAGCAAGAATATTTCTCATTCGCTCTTTGATCACTCAGTTAATGGAGAGATGTTTCCTGAAGGTCTGAAGGTCAAAGAGTTAAGAGAAATAAAGAATGTTCATGTAATTAAACAAAGAAATGCTGAAATTTATTCAAACTGTATATCTCTTCTTCTATCATTTTAATAACTACTGATGCTCTCCCCTTAACATACACCTTTGAACAAAAGATCCGAAAATGCTTCAGACATTTTACATGAACAGAGATATTGAATCTTCCTGCAGAAAGGGGCCTCTAGTCAGGCTTCACTATAAACTTACTTCTTTCTGGTATTATAGGGCTGACTGTTAGAATTTAAAAACCAATAAATACCAAGTGTTGTCAAAGACAGACATTGCCCATATCCTGAAAATCTATACTAAAATCATTGAATTTATGTCTATAGGGAAATCAGTAATAAAAAAAAAAATCAACCAACCACACACAAAATTACAGACTCAGATATCTTCTGTTAATTCACAGGAGGCAAGATGTTGTTTTCAGAACCTGCAGCCAGCACACCTCAGTGCTACATGCCAGGCTTGTACCCATGGGGATGGACAAAGCAATTGGAGATGCACGTGGGCTAATAACAAAGAAGGTGATGGGAAGAAAAACAGCTGGAATAAAACTAAACAAGAGATAAAGGTATAGCAACACAAATAGATCTCATCTGAAAAGCAGGCCACACGCACACCTGCTAGTGAAGGTGTCTCCAGCACCAGAGAAGGAAAGTTCTGCACATGAGCAAACCTGAGACCTCATGGGTTTGGCAGAAAAAATGAAAATATCCAGGTGACACCAGGATGACAAAGGACAAGAAGTCCAAAAGTAATCACTTGATTTGTTTTTAAAAAATATTTCACACTTCATTTTGACTTTTCTAGTGTATGGAGGTACATCATACACATGAGCACACATCAGTGTGTTTGGGCATTTCTGGAAAGAAATAGAACTGAGAGAAAGGAGTTTAAAAATTTAAAAACATATATATATAGTGGTTAGTACCTATTCAACACTTCTTAACAGCTTTTGAAGCATAAGCAGGAGGTAAAGCGTGTTCACTTGTATAATTTGGCATCATATGATCTAATTTACTTATTTTCCACCCAAAGTCTCATACAATAACCTCCAAGGGCCTTGTGACTAGGACTACTGCAGCACAGCTGCAAACCTACCATTAAATTCTTGTAGTCATTCAGAGAGTAGCAGGTGGCATCCATTGGGAGTACTGCAGACCATCAGCCAGCAGAAATTGCATCTTCAACACTGCTCTCTGAAAGGCTAACGTTACCTAGGCCTAGCTAAGAAGTTGAATACTTTCTTCACTATACAACAAAGTGGAAGACAACCACCTGAACTAACTGCTGTGCAAATGGAGACTGACACCAACAGTAAGAGGATATCCAGGATTGCTGGTGCCTTTTCCAAAACTCTTTCAGAAATGCAATCTTTCTCCTTGACTCTTCTGCTTGAATTACTACATCACCTTGAAAAAGAAGCATGGCTTTGCTGGATTGCTTGCCTCTCACTTTTCCCCAGCTCAGTGACATCAGACAGCAGCTGGAACATACAGTTTTCAACACACATTACACAAACTAAAAGCTTTGGCTTAGGGTTTGTCAAGTAAGAAATGGAAATGCTATATTCTGACTGTCTGACAGCTATTTGTCTCAAAGTGTCCAGACATGATAGGTAAAATGTGAAACAGTACTGTTCGTACTCAAATCCCAGTCCCAACAGCAGTTCCCTGAAATAAACAAAGAGAATAATTGGTTGCAGAGTTAATGTGTACAATCCAACAGCTATGGTTCCAACCCAAACCTGGAAAGAGAGGAAATCCTCAATTTGTGCTATGACGGTTGACTAAAACTTGAAGACTCACTTCCAATTCATCCTTGTTTGGCAGATGAGGCTGTGACAGCCCTGGTGCTGTTCAACACCACACCACCACAGGAGCTTTCAACAACAGTTTCAAGGAGGACCATAACACTGATGTGAACAGGATATCGATGGGAATTTACAGTTGAAGTTGTCATTGGTCCTACTAAAAGGCCATTTGCTTCCCTCCAAAAAGCAATCTCAACTTTTAATTATAAATAGCCCTAAAGCAATAACATTTTCTACCTCATTTACCCTACTAATTAGTGCATTATATAGCGTCATTATTGGTGACAGTGAGAATGCTAATAATTAAATCTATTTAAAATGGACTTGCCCTGCCCAAAGCTATGGAACTGACCAGTTATATAGAAGAACAAAGCATTTCAAAAATGAAAACCTACTGCACCTTTTCAAAACCAGGCACCTTGCAGGAGCTTGTGAAATGTATCTATAGGTGAATCTTCTTTTAACACTAGTGAAATAAGAGTCAAACAGATTACAGACCAGACTGATTAAACTAGAAATATAGTGGGAACAAGAAATGTAATTCATTTGCAAAAGTTTTTGTTTATTTACTAACTGAATGTTCATCCCTCAAAGACTTTTCACATTCAGATCTGTATTCACCTATGATGAATAATTTTTAGTTTGGGGTTGTTCCATTGCTTGTTCTTCTAAACATTTTCTTGACCCCAGACAGGTGCCATTCAGTACAACTTGGAGAGGGAGCACAGCTGGGCCTGTGTCAAAGGACAAGTCTAAATGCAGACAAGGCTCTAAGGACACACAGTTCTCTCAGGGTATGTACACAGAAAACATCCACCCTTTCAACCACTTTCAATCAATAAAACTTCAGATCAGCTTTTTTTTCAATGAAAGAAGGATACAGAAACTTTCCAGAGGTGATACAGCCAACATCTGCCAGGGCACACCTTGATCTGGATAAATGCTAAATAAAATCTGCAGTGTGGATAAAAAATAAACATTCATTAGTCACACAAAACAGAAAAAGACCTGCTAAACTTATCACAAATACTTTAAATCGATTCTTTCAAACTGCACATTCAATTGTGAGACTGTTTCAGTATTTCCAGGTGTATTTCCACAACAGTTGAAAAGCATCCCTGGGATACTTAAAAAGGGTAAGTAATATTCCTTCTGGTAATTTACAGCCAAAGTCACATATTTTATGCATTTTTTCGAAATATCTCTTATGACTGAGCTGTAATCTTCAGGATCTGTCTGGAAAGCAACACCCATACATGAGGAAATGCAGTGTCATCTATTTTTTACTTGACACAGAAGCCCTGCTACCCAGAAAGGAGTTCCTCATAGCCTCTAAAAGAAAAAACTCCAACTTTTTGAAATTTTTCTCTACACTTTCAGTTTAAGATTTTGCTGATTTTGAAGATTTTGTTAAGGAAGGGCAGCACTTTAGCCATCTGAAGGAGATGCTGACCTCCCCATCACCTTCTGCCTTTGACACTGTGAAGCACTGCCATTGCTGCAGCACCCTTCCCAGCACAGCTTTCCCTATGAGCATTCCTCAGGTGTCAGGATCAAAAGATCCATCCTAGATTCAACAAGCATCCATAAGGGACCTAAAAATTGGGTTTAAGCTGCCTATTTCTCCAACTCAACTGCTTACCCAACCACATTGTCCTGAGAGGTGACTAGCGCACCAAATAGGAGCCTGATAGGCATGAAGCCCTGCACAGCATTGCCATTTTTTGCCTCGAGACATTTTTTGAGGAGAAAATATAGCTAATTTTGAACTAAGTCTAAGGAACTGGAGACCAGGAAGACTACAAATTCAATACTTACAGAGCAGACAACTACGAAGATAAAGAGGCCTGAAACTTTCAAGAATTTTAGACAGCATCTGAAACACAAAGAAACATGTACTTACTATCTGGCTAGTTTAGAAACAACCTTTTCTATTCTTTTAACAGCTCTGACATTTCAGAAACATCATGGTAAACACTTATGGGTGACTGTATACCACATCAGAGTACAGGCACCACAAAGCAAGCTCTTGGGGTGGGAAGCCTTGGCGACTATCATGGTTCCTGCACCAGCTCTGCTGCCAGATAGATCTCAGTGCACAGGAAGTAGGATTTGCCCCTTGGAAAATCTAAGGGAAGGCTGCAGAATGAGCTGGTGCTGGATCCTAGAACCACTTGTGCACTACTGCTGACCCCTGGCAGACCCAGTTTCCCCTCAGCTCATTCTTGTATCTCCCAGAGAGGTAAAGGAGCAGTGCCATCACAGAGAGGTTGAGTAGACAGATGGTGTCATGAGTGACTCCCTCAGAACTGGACTTATGAAACACACCCTGAAAACTATTAGAAAAAGCAGTTTGAAGACAAGAACAAGCTTTAAGAATCTTCTGAGTTTAAGAGTATTTTTAAAAACAAATATACTTCATGAGGATGAATCTAGTTCTAAACTAGATATTTTTTCCACAGTACATCTGTGCCCACTGAATGAATGCCCTGTTCTGGAAATGAGATGCCATAAAATATTGCCCAAGCTTACTGCTGAATGGGTTAGGCAAGAATGATTCTAAATTAAAATGTGGATGTTGAAAATGCATGGTCTTGAGAAAGGAATTTCAAGATTTAGCATTTTAAATTACAATTTTTTAATCTTCCTCAAAAGACAACTCAACTAAAAATTTTCTGACTGCCCATCAATATGTTATACTGATGTCTTAATTTACAGAACCCTTTCTGTTGATTTGACCTTGTTACATATTTTCATTTTGAAAGCATCAATATTCTTATTCTGTTTTTTTTTTAAAGTAAACATTCAAACATTGCTTTTCTGACAGAATGACAAATGCAAGGCTTGATTTAAACCTGATGACAAGCAAGAAGGAAAACATTTCAAGTTACTAGGATAATTAGTTGAAAAAGGAGGAGTGCAATAAAGAGCTGCATTGACAGATGCTATAGAACAAAAATATTAAAGCAGACTAGTCTGAAAAATGTCAGAAATAATTTTTAATCACAGTGGAAATAAGTCCCTAAATCAATTCATTGACAGAAAGCAACACAAATGACTGGAGACCCATTTTTCAAAAACATTGTTTTCTGAAGTTTCCCCCCTCTTTAGAATTTTCCAAATAGCAGCTAATAAAAACATGTTGTCGCAAACTGGTTCAAAGGGGCTATAGTCCTCTATTAAATACAAGTGGTAACAACTTTACCCAAACTTTGCACAGCATGAAAATGTAGAGAAGGCAGAGGAAGAGGAGAAGGAAGCCAGTTAGGTGGCTTCTTCTAGAAATTCCAAGTAGCCCTGCTCTACTGAAAAGCAAAATGGCAGAGAGAGGAAGAAGGCAATAAAGGCTTGAAAAGAAAGGAATGATGACAAAAGCCATAATCAGCACTTCATCACTGATAACTTCCTTTGGTACTACGTGATTTATGGAAAATTTTTAGTGTCACCTTAGCCATACATCCTCTATCCTGCTTGTCTGTTCTGCCAATCTCCATTAAAGTTTCATTCTGGAATTTTGAGACTGTATTATGCTATGAATTAATAAATCTTAAGCCAGACTGGTTTAATTTTAATGTACTTCATATTTTTTGTTTGCACTCTGGACTTATAATTTATAATAATAATTAAATTTATTATTTAAAAACCCTTGATTTTAAGACACAAGCGAAATTAAAAAAACATTAATTAAGGATTTATAAATTAATAAGCACTTGTTCGTAAATAACAGAAACTCATCCAAAGGAGCTGGCAAGATGTAATAAAAATAAGGTTTTGGAAATGGTTTTAATAAATGTAGAATTTAGAAGGGTCTTTCCTCCCGTCTGGTTGTTTTCATGGCATTTTGTATTAGGGACACAGCACTTTTAACAGCTTACATTCGAGATGTGATCAGCTTTTGACTCACCGGTGGATTGCAATTTGTCTGTTCCTACAGTGCTAATCTGGCACAGCGATGCAAGTACAAGCCCTGTGACAAATCTTATGCTGATATATGCCTCCAGTACAATCCTATCTGACTTCAGTTGGAAATGCATGAAGGATTTTGCCCCCTCTTCTAGGCCAAATGATTTTTAGTCTGATCTGCATATGGTGTCTGTCGGGCAGTTTAGCTTCATTTGCTATCTCAGCAGAATTATGCTGATTCACAACAGGCAAGGAGCTGATGCTATATGTACGACCTGCACTGTAGCAGTGAAAATATTTCAAGGGAAGTTCTGCCAGAAAAAGGTTCTCCTCCCCAGATTATAAATCTATGCTGTACTGGAAACAGTGGATTTCACACTCCCAATCAATACCTTTGTTCCAAGGAAATCTAACACAAAAGTGAAGAAAGACACCTGCCAAACTTCTTTGCATGCACTCATATTGTACTAACTGCAGTCATTGGAATACCCCTGCTCCATTTGTTCAGCAGCACAGCAGGAGAGCACAATACCATAGGCACAATGAGAGGAAAACAATTGTGAAGTGATGAGCTAAGACAAGATAGAGATTGGGAAAAGATACTCTGACATCCCACTGGAAAGGCACGGCAGATCAACAAGGAGATGTGGACCTGCAGTGCTGGGCTCCATGAAAACCTTGCAGAGCTACCTGCAGACACCAAGCCTAGGTAGAAAAAGCATTGGACCTCTGGAAAGGGCAGAGGGAATTAGTACCCAAGATTAAAGGTTTTGCTAGTTAAATCCCCAGCAAAAATATCCTGAGAAAATTTGAAGTTAAGCTCTTATCATATTGCTATCTTTTAATATATTAACAGATTCCATTTCCTCCATGCCTAAATGATGTAAAAGAGTACTTTGCGGTAAAGAAGAAATATATTAATGTTGTCCAAGACAGAAAAATGCTCAATTATATTTTGCATTGTGTATATGTGAAAAGCTAGTGTAATGACTATAGAAGAACTTTTACACACATACTTTAATTAAAGTGAAGCAAGAAAACACTGAAGAAAAAAAAGCTGTGGAATCTACCACGGGCCTTTTAAAAATGGTTTCAAAGAAATGTTAAAAGCAATATAGAAGGTATTTCATTACAAATTTAGAATAGGTGCTATTATGGATTCTTGTTAGAACAAGGGGCTATTGATCATTATGGGGAGTCTGTAATCAATTTCAAACTATCAATGCCAAGATACAGTCGAAATATGGAGTCCTATTATATTAATTTACATAAATAAATCATTTTCAAGATATCTAAGCATAAAAACAAATACATGCAGAAATCTAAAAAAAATAAATTAATGTTTTAATTCAGACCTCATCTTTGATAAGTTGAACTTGACATGAAGGTTGTCCAAGATTTCATATTTGTCAGAAGAAGCAGATCTGGGAAAACTTGCCATTTCACTTTCCAGTTGAAACCTTTGCTCAAATTCTGCAGAGCTGTTGTCCCATGAATCATCATCTGTGGTAAAATCTGGATTATGAAGAGCCATACACTGCAACCTGTCACACATTTTCAGTAAACATAATAAAACAAAACAGTATTTTATTTCAATAGGTAGTAGATGCCATGGACCTTGCAGAACCTTACATTTACTCTGAGGGATTTTTATGGAAAATTTCATAGAAAGAGTTTTATTCAGTAAAGACCAAGATCCCCTTGGTGACACAGCTGGGTAGACTGGGGAGCAAAAGCAAAGACCCCATGACATTTAGGTGCACCTGAGAGCACCAGTTCTCTGATACACCAGGCAGATGTACTTCTGGATTTGGTGTGTAAGCTCCATTACCAGGACCTTCCCTATAGTCCTCCTGTGTCTTTCAGTGCATTTTATGTAACAGTATATGGAGGAAATGTGAGCACAGAACCTGCAGCTCTCTATGTTTAGGGCTCTGTAATCACCCTGACCTCAGACCTTATATCCTTCCCTTCCTTTTTTTCAGCCCCTTGTCTGCTACCAAGATCCTCCAGAGTAATTCTCTGCTTACAGCCCCTGCTATTCACTTTATTTCCCAGCAGGTTTGGTGTTCGGATATGAGAATCACATCCAATTAAATAGAAGAGAGTTTAGGAAAAAAGTGTTGTGAGAAAAATGAAAGTAACTCACCCATTTTCCTCTGAGGAAACCTTCAGTAGTGGTGTCTTCTCTGTAAAACCAGTGTTTTTTGACCTTGAGCTGAATAATTTTGAAAAATTGAAGTGATATCTTTGGAGGCAGAAAAAAACAAAAGTAGTAAGTCTGCAGTGAAATGATTCACTACAGATCTACAGAATATTTTGCTACAAGTCCGTCTAATTAGTTAAATATTCTTTCAGAATGGTGTTGACCTAAATCAGGGGTTTCATTCACAGGGGTTTCATTCATTAAGTTTGAACTAGTCATGGTAGTTACTTTCTTATACTCATGGGGGACTCATTCATATAAGTTTACACTACCATACTTCATAAAAAATGAGATAGTAGAAGAATTTATTTCTCATAAATGTTATCTGAGACATGGAGCACCCCATACAAATCCACTAATCTCTACAGTAACCTTGGTACTCTTGGTATTAGGGAAGAAAATCTGAATACAAGTAATTCATTTCTGCAGCACAATACTTTCTAAACCGTTTCTGTCATGTCTTGGTCCTGGTGTTGCAGATAATGAAACAGAGCTTAAGCTACTTCTTGCACATTGTAGCTTAGCATTGTGAAGGAGCTTTTTCCTAAAGTATAAATCCCCAAACTTAAGAAGCAGCTGAAGACAATCAATCACAATCACAGAGGCCTGGCTTTGGGGCAGGCTTCTGGGAGAGACTAAATAATTGAGCCATTTTAGAAAATCTTCCCATGACCCGGCTCTTTCAGAGACATTTCCTATCAAAATGAACATTATTCAGGTGCACTCAGACTTCTTCCATATGAAACTGTAGCCTCCCACCACCAGAAAGTCTCGAAGAAATATGCTAGACATACAATCAAAATGCAGATCTCAATACATACAGTGGAAACCCACTTAGAGGAAACCCAACATTTCTTCTACTATTGCTGGATGGTGAGGGGAAATAAATGATAAAATCATAGACTTCCAAATAAGTACACAACGACTGGTTATTGAATTTTCTAAATATAAGGACTGTTCAAAAAGAAGGATTTGCGTATTTTACTTTTATAACACGATGGAAGACAGTGAAGTTTCTTGCAATTTATGGAGCTGTGTCTGAGCTTTGACTTTGTAAAATTAAAACCTCTGGGTACTGCTTTGCCTTGTTTGTTCAGTAGTGTTTTCACCCAGAGGATGTGCTAGGTGGAGAGCAATTGGATATGGTTATTTCAGCCTTGAGTGGCCACAATGCTCATTCAAACTCTCCTGTAAGCCACGTATTTTCAGTCTCAACACAAGAGAATCAATGAGTTAGTGATCTTGAATTACTCAGTACCTTGGGTCAAATGTTGGGCAGATTACAACTCAGGTGCTACATTGCACTGACACTCAATCTGTGAAGAGATGATTGCATACTCTGAAGCTATCAAAGGGCTTCCTTTTTCAAGCAGGAAAATATCATTCACACAAAAGAAAGTCTAAGTGGAGAAACGTATTTTGAAGCAAGTGCTCTACTAATCTTATGATGGCCTTCAATGTAAAAGGCTACCTAGAGCTTTTACAAAATGGAGCTTTAAATGTATGCTCACCAAGCATTGCTGATATGCTCCTGGCTAATCCCAGCATCCCACTACATTAAAAGTCTGCATCTAAAGGGGGCAATTTTGATAACAATTCTGATGGTGGACCTTGAATTTTTGCATTCAGAAATTTGACTCATGAAAAGACCATTTAGCTGTTTCTACTTTTAAACACTTAAGTGTCACTTGTTCCACAGGAAATAAAGGCTTAAAATTATATATAATATATGCTATTCTGATCTTACCTCACCTTGCGCACACCATTAACCTTTCCACACTTCCTTTTGTTCTTTTCCTCCAGGATGCGTAAATTCTAAGACCAGTAACCAGAACACTTTCTATAAAAACTTCTCTTCTAATTAGTTAGGGGTTGATACCAACATTGCTTTGTGTTACACAGGCATATTTATTTCCACTGACAATCGACCCCTCAGCAGCTCTTCACCACTACTGTGAATAACCAGTTTGCAAAAAGTGCTGAAGGGCAAAGTAACCACAGGAATGAGAATAAGAAGGAGAAGATAAAGGTCAGGTGGAAGGTAGCTTAAGTGACAGAACCTGAGCTGAAGAATACAGAATGCTACTTAAAGATATCACCTTCACTTAGATAACACCTTCACTTTCTTCTTACACTTTGTTATCCTCACTTGCTGATAAAGGTCCAGTCACTTTTAAATGGAACTGTGGAGTTGAACAGATGGCCAAGAATGACGAAGACAGTAAAAATGAAAAAGGTCTTCAGATAAAGTAAAAGCAATTAGTACATGACAACATCAATCTGCAGAGAATAAAAACACGTGGACAAGAAAAAGGAGCAGGAAACAGCCAGGCTTGACAAAACAAAAATTAGAGAAAAAGCAGAAGAGCCTCAACTCCCCCATGATGTGATTACTCTAATTAGAGAATGAGAGTAATATAAGCAATAAAGCTAATTAGGGCATAAAGGAATCTTGAAGGCTGAAAGCTCTAGAAAGAAAAGTTGTAAAAACATCATTAAAAAATAGCATGGATTATAAAAATGAAAGTCGTCCGTGAATAGAGAGGCTAATGCAAGCCCCTCTGTGACCCTCCCTCATACTTCTACAGAGATGGTGTAGGTGCAATTTGATCATCCACTTAATCCAAAGATAACAGATCATCTGCAACTAAAACCTAGGAAGGCCCAAAGACCCCCTGCTGATAGAGGAACAAGTCTACAGTGCTCAAAAACCATCTTAGCATCATTCTGGGTGCTCCTCAACCTGCAAGTAGCTGGTAAATGTGACACTGTGTAAATAGGAAACAAATCAAAACATAACACATTTCAAAACCTCACAGCTGTCAGCTCATACTTTGAATGTTTCTTCCTGATCAAATAGCTAGAAACTTCGGTTATATCCACATGCTAGAATGGAGTGCGAGCCACCTCTACTGAGCAATTCAGCACATTACCAAGAGGCTAATCACCAGGTCAGCTCATTAACCCATTGTGGATAGGCCTGTTCACAGGATGAGAAGACTACTCCGGATTTATACTATGTGCAGGCAAGGATCTGGTAAGCTGGTAAGAACACCATTTGTGTTCTCTCACAGTTCAGAATCAAAAATCATTTGCATTTTCTACATCAAATATGAGAAACCTAGAACAGTCTGAATTGGTCCAACTGGCCCTCTGGAGAGGCACAGCAAGAGCAGAAGATGAAAGGAAGAGATGTGGGAGACTCTGGTTGCTCCCGCTGATGGGCTCGTGACTCCTCAGACATTAGTCAGAGTTGGTGGCTGAAGAGGCCTTAGGTTTTCACCTACAGTGCTCTACTGCTTCCATTACCTGCAGGTGATACCCTCCTGCCATCGATCACTAGACCTGCACTCTGACCAAATTTTCAGGCATTTCCTAATGGTGTTTACACCTGCAATTTTAAACAAAAGAAAAAGGAAGACTTTGTGGTGGGCCCTGATGTTCCACCACAAGCAACATTTCAATCGCAAACACACTACAGCAAAGGACACCAAAAGAAACAAACATCCTACAAGAGCCTGAGAAAGCAAAAGACCGTTCTCACCTAGTTAGGCTGCAAACACTTAAAATAATCACTAGGTTTGGCTGGAACCTATTATTTAGCCTTGAATTGAAAAGATTAATCATGCTACATAACGTATTGCTTTCATTCCTTATAATAAAAAGGGTACATTTTAAATATCAGCTAATATAATGCTTCATCTCCCATATGCTAGGTCATGCACACAACTATGCTTTGGGGAGGTATTTCTATGAAAACAGAATGCAATAATTCTCACTTCCACGGGAAAGATTTGGTCAGAATTGAAGAAGAGGTGAATGTGGAAGAATATATATTATGCAAGAACATCAACAGTTTTGACAATAACTTATTAAAAATATCACTACATAAAAAATTAAAAACAGAATCTCTTCAGGGGAAAGAAGAGTTAGCATGCTTCCCTGAATTAGTAATCTAATTCTAAACCAGTAACTAAAACCATTATAAGCTTGAGGTTGCTTCTTAAACAAAAGCTCAAGAATACTACCAAGCCAAGGGTTTATAATAAATACAACAAAAGCAAAGTTTCCTAGAACAGAAATCCGGAGCAAAAATATGAGAGACAATTAATCATGCAGGAGACTAAATGAATTTAATTTATGATTTCTACATTCTTTTAGAATAAAGTCTAATTTCAGAAGTTTCATCTTCCTTGAAAAGGAAAAATTTATACAAATCATATGTTCTGAACTAATTATTCTTATCATAACTGTAAACAAGCATAATACAGAACTAAATTGAAAAACAAAGGTTAAAAAAAAAAGAAAAAAAAAAAAACTAAGAAAGAAAGCCCCAGACCAGCTTTTGACTGCACTTAAAACACATTCTTCCACCAGACTTGGTATTTGTGAGTTTCCAATAAACCTCACTTTTTGGTGATCAGTTACATGGTACAAACTGTGCTGACCAACATCACAGCATTCAGCTCTTAAGTCTTTACCTTTACTGTGCACTAAGCAGCTGTATGCATACATCTGATAACTTTATGGTAAACAGATATATATGATATATCTGCCCACAAAGAGTCGCAACCCTCCGTGATGATTTCTCCTCAGTGGTAGCACATCATAGGGAAATCATTATGACTACCCACCACAAATGAAGTATGAAGCTGATACACTCAGAGTCAAGGGAAGGATCAAAGACTCCAGAGCTCACAACTCTAAGCAGGTTCCAGACATTTCCTGATGACTGCTTTATACAGCTTCACCAAATCAGCAAATAACCTCCAGACTCTTTAAACCCATGCACCATTAAAATGTCAGAAAAAATGAGCAGTGAAAGCATTACTTAATACAGACTAATTTTCTACTCAACTTTTCTAATTTTGTTTTAGACAGGACTGTACAGGATCCTGCAGCAGGGCCCCAAGAGGGATCCTGAAGGGCTGGCACTACCTGATAGCACGACAATGCGAGAGGTACAGCTAATTAACAGGTCTCATGTTGAAAGACATTGAGGTGCTGGAGTGTGTCCAAACAGTAAATAAGGTTGTGAAGGGTGTGGAGCACAAGTCTTATGAAGAGCAGCTGAGAGAACTGAGGTTGTTTAGTCTGGAGAAAAGGAGAAGGAAAGGTCAGGGAAGACCTTGTCTCTCCCTGCCTGAAGAGAGGTAGTAATGAGGTGGGCATCAGTCTCTTCTCCCAGGAGACAAGGGACAGGACATGAGGGAATGGCCTCAAGTTGTTTCAGGGGCAGTTCAGATTGGCTATTTGGAAATATTTTTTTCACAGAAAGGGTTGTCAAGCATTGGAACAGACTGCTCAGGGAAGTGCTGATTTACCACCAGGTAACTCAGGTATTTAAAAGACATGTAGATGCAGCACTTAGGGCCAGGGTTTAGTGGTGTACTTGGCAGTGCAGAGGAAGCAGCTGGACTTTTTCACCCTAAATGATTCTATTATTCCAAACTGAGAAACATATGCCATGCCAAGACTCCAGGCAATTAAAGAACATGCTTAAGAACATGTAGAGAAATCTGTGCTGAGCTTATCCTAGATGGAAATGGTTCCTTAGATAGGCCACACACAATGTGCTTGTTTCATTCACTTCTGCTGGATTTGGAAAGTGAACATGTTCTGCAAGGGCAATTTTAAGTTCAAAAATAGCCTGCAAAATAGAGAGTTTCCTGCGATTCCTGTTTTAAAATCAAGTCAGCTTTTGTAGGGTTATCGTACTTCTCTGGAAAAAAAAATTGGGTATCTCCAAAATTTGATAATTTGTTTACCTCAAGAGTCTTCACCTGCCTCTGTCAGGGGAGGTGTCTATCACCTTTAGTTAACAGACCAGGACCTCACTCTAGTAGGTGAAAATAAAAGAAAGGACTTAATCCTTAAGCTGCCATGAAGTATTTCTGACTCTACCTCAGAGGAACTGTTCTCCACATATTTTCTGCTCCCATGTCAAGGCATCATGAGGTCCATCTACCCTGTGGGAGGGAGCCAGGAGCAGGGAGTGGCCATGGGTCTGGCAGGGCCATGATCTTCCCAATCAGGGCCTGTCCTACAGCACCCAACAAGGGAGCAGGGACAGGATGGGGATAGGGACACAGGTCAACCCTGATTTCATGACCATCCAGCAGGACTACAGTGATACAGCAGGTCCAAAAAAACCTACCATTTGAAGGAGTGAGGAGTTGCACTGAAAAGTGTATCTACTGTTTCCTCTAAATTTTCTGCTTCAGCAAAGAAAATTGGAAAGCTACAGGAGACTACATGGAAAACTGCAGACAGTCTGAAGGAGAAAATAAATTTCAGGAGCAGATGCTGCCAAAAGAGTTTAGCTGTTAGTGACTGCCAGCAAGCGGCAAATTTGAAAGAGGCATCAGGAGCCAATATGAGTAGAGGTCCAAATTCCAAACCCCCAGTTTCCCTATGGATTACACTGATAACCTGTTAAGAGGTATTATCTGCAAATGTTGCAGGGTATACTGAAAAATGAGTCTGCAATAGGGAAGCAATTTATCACGAACACTTAAAGCATGACTGCATTTGTGACACTTTAGTATATTCTGCAGGGTTGGCTTTTAAATGCCAGCATTTTTCCTTGACATTCACGATGGGTTTTTAGCTTAACCAGCTCTGCTGCTAACTGAACTCATGACAAACAAAGGGGGATCACACCTGTTTTCTAGTCCATAAGGAAATTTTTAAAATCTCAAACATTCAGAAAGTGGGCACAACTTAATGCTTTAACTTAATATCTGATCAGACTCTCTTAAAGATGCAATATGGGGCACTTGGACGATGGAAATATGAGCACAAGAGTAGGTCTGAGATACAAGTAGATGATGTAACCATCTCTAGAGAAGGTTGTTATTCGTCAAGAACTGAAGTGATAGAATATTGTAGTCTCAAAAGGTTTGGGGGAACATATGTTGAAGCGTGAAGATTTATTTAGAGACAGCTGAATTCAAGAATTATGCAAGAAAAGGAAGCATTGTCAAAACAAGTTTACTGGCTACTTCCCAGATGAAGGAACACCTTCATCCAAAACAGCGAAGCAGAATTATTTTAATAAAGTTTTCCTCAATCCAAGCCATGTACTGACAAGCTGTGACATGCATTGATTCTTCTGGCCTTGTATAGTCTTACCACATATTCTTACACCACTCATTCCATTTTTGGAGACTGAAAGGAGTAATTGGTTAGCTATACTTAGAGATCAAGCAATGAACAATCTAGTTTTTTCCTTTTTTAAGCATTTCTTTGAAAATTGTTGTTCCATATGTTTCATTCCAAGAATTTGGATATAAGATTATTCAGAACTGTAACTTTTAGATAAAAAAATACTTTAAAAAAGTGTCTCCATTCCTTAGAGTTAAAAAAAAGGCCAGACATCTACCAAAAAAAGCACTCATTAACAACATGAGAGAACGTGGCTGATTTCTGTGCCTGGAGAGGTGTTACAGAGGCAGGCCACTGCACAGGTTTAAAAAATCAAGTTGTCATCAAATTAAGCTTTGTTTCAAAAAAACCCACATGATGGATCCAAAGTATTGTAAACTTGCTGGGACTAGTATTTTGTCCTTTGATCACAATAAAATGAAACAAGGGAAGTTCAAGCATACTCATATCTGTTAAATAGTCAAGTATTACAATATAAGTAGGACAATTCATGTAGCCTTTATGTAGATCCTGATCTCAGTGTACTGGACCCAGCAAAAATGCTAAAATCTGCTTCAAAGCTAGAGCATGAGACCGATCAGATAAAGAAGAAACAGCAGTAAAATTTGCAGATAAATACTTTCTAGTGGGAGATATAGTTGTCCTGTTTTGAAATAGCACAATTAATTTGATAAATCAATGGATATTTTTTTCACTTAAATGTCCTTCCATTATATTTACTTTTTAGAATTATTTTAATTACAATGGAGGTACTAAGAATTTCTTTTAAGGTTCCGGCTGAGCATAAGGCACTGAGGTTATTCATATAAGCTCTGCCATTTGAAAGTCTGGTTTAGGATAGTTACAGTCACTGGCAAGAGAGAGATCTCTTCAAATCATTTTCGTCCTCCACATCTCCCATGCTGTCTCTACAAGGAACCTGGGGAATTAACTCTGAGGTAACAAAAAGATTTTTTCACTGAATAATATACAAGCCTTACACAAATAATGTCTAAACTACAGTGTATTAAAAAGTACTTTTTTATATACATTCTATTTGCACTTAGATCAAATCTCTTTTTCATACAGAAGAGTTTTCATCAAAAAAGTTATTCAGTGTTGATTAAGTATACAAAAAAATCTATCAACAAATCCTTCCAAACATTTCATTATAACTTCCTAACAAGTAACTTCCAAAACAGACTAATTCCACATAACTGCTCATTTGCATTCCACCTTGAGTTATATTAGAGCCAAAAAGTTTTAAAACATTGAAAATCCCAGAAGAACAAATTTAAAAAACCAAAAAGAATAAAAAGGTAGTTCATAACAGTAAAATATTTTCTCTTATATTTGGATGTTATTCAGTGAAATCATTCAAGAGTAAATGCAGTTTTATCTCACAAAGATGGTGCTCTTCCCTGCAACAGGCCGTCACAAAGATCACTGTTATATATTAACATACAGTTTGCAAGCCTCAGGAAATTCATTCCATAGCCTTGGGTTCTGGTTTACTAACAGACATCTTTTTCTGCCTTAAAAGGCCTTAGATACCTAGACCCTCAAGGCTACAATGTCAGAGAAGGAGCTTCTAATCTGTATTAACAAGCAGCTTTGAAACAAAGATTTTTGATTTGTTGCCAACCAAGCAGAGACAAATTTAAAACACAAGATTGGAGTTCATAAACACATCCAACTGAAATTCTCAAAGTAAAAAGGAGGGAAAAAAAACAACCACCAAACAAATCAGTTCAAACACCAAGGATTATAAATAACACATTCCAAAGAAATTGTGAGAATTTGATTGTCTCATGCAGGGTAGCATGCAAACTATATTCAGCAAGTCCTCCCCAAAGTGGGGTAACTGACCATAAAGACAAAGAATAATAATGCCATATCAGCTTCCCTTCCTCCTGATTTAAACTCTAATCCTTCTCTAGGTAAGAACATGCTGCTGTGCACTGAAAACCCCAAAACCAGAATCATACCTCTCAGGATTCAGAAGGAAACTCCTCTTCCTACATGGCAGATGGCTTTGTTACAGCAATATAGTTTAACTGTACATCGTATTTCTTAATACCCTTCTTCCCTCCCTGTCACACAGATGCCAGACTCTTTCCTCTCAGACACCGCATTCCCTTCGACCACAAACAGAATGGAGCAACTTTGGTTACTTCATCATCTCACAGAGGTGACTTCCTTCATTGTTGTTCCTGAAATGGCATATTCTTCATGAGATATGTCATAATATTTTTTATGTATGTTTTAAAAATCAGCAGCATCCCAAAGCTAAATAAATCCTGGATACTGATCATCAAAAAAATAGATAGGACAATAACTCTTTATTTACACATGAAAATCTCTAGCCACACAGAAATGAGGTTACATAAATAAAACTTCATTCTGTGCTTCCAAAGAAAAAGAAAATAGAAAAGGGAAGGTGTCAGTTCCCCACCTTAAAAAGAAAATTCTTCATCATGGGATTATCTGCAGAAAAGGGGAAAGCCCATGCTGACATGGCTGCCCTACGTCAGCAGCTTCTGGCCGCAGAGATGCAGTGGAGCACAGTTAATACAGAGAGTTAAAGACAGAAGAAATTTTACAAGTGTTTTGATTCCTTAAGCAAAGACAGTGCCTGAACAATCTATTAATTTTTCAATCAAAAGCACTTGTTAGCATTCTTAAAAGAATGAACTGGAACCACTATTTAAACGTTAAAAAAGCAGTTCTTGTCACTTGCCATGTGTTGTTTCCAGTTATGCTGCTATTTATCAACTCTAATGGATCAAACAGGTTTCGTGCCCTTGAACCAAGAGTGCCTCCAAGTAAGAAAAGCTTGAAACGTAAGAAAAAGTGCTGACAAACACAATCCTTGCATATATTTTTTCAATAAAAGAAATCATTGTCAACAGTTGCTGCATCAACAACTCTTTTTAATACCATCTGCACAGGCACTTTGCAAAAAGAAATTATCCATAGAGTGTGACATAGCAGGAAAAACTGAAGGATATTCTGACAAAATGGAAATGCTAAGGAGTGAAGTGGATACTCCTGGCAGTAGAGCAATAAAAAAAGTAACTAAACAAAACAATAAACAGCAAACAAACAAAAAAAGACACTAAAGTGCCCATACTCAAACATCGTTATTAAATTTAATGTGGAAGTAGCCCTTCTGCACCTCAAGAAACAACACAGAATAATGGTTGTTTCACTACACAAAAATAACAGTTTAGAGTGCAAATAATGTAATCCACTTGAGCCATGGCATTTAGAAGTAGGTTATAACTGAAAAGAATTGTTTTAAAAACAAACAAAAAATGTTTATGAGAAGTAGAGGTCCATAGCAGGGTGTCACAGAGAAAAAAAGTCACTTTGTACTATTTAAGATTATGGAATACGAAAATTAATTAGAATAGTGGAAGAACTGAAGCTACAGTAATTATTTCCTCGAGTAGCATTAGGAAAAAGTGTGAGCTGAAGAGAAAAAATAACATGGCAGAGCTAAAAGAACAGATTCCAACTTGAGACAAACTTAAGACAAAAGCATGCAGACAAATTTCAAAAAGGTCATTGATTAGAAAAGATGGACTCCATCAACATTTTTTATTCATCACAAGAGGTATGGCTATAGTCTCAGATCTGAAGTATTATTCCAGTTTAAAAATTAGTTTATTTTGGTCAATAACCAAATGCTATAACCACAATAGGACAAAGTATGATCCTACTTGCAACTTTATTGTTTACGAAGGTTAAATGTCAAACCATGGCACCCTGAAGACCTCATTCCTAAAGAGATACAGATGCAGCACAGGTAGGATCCAGATGATTAATTTTGCATCCAAATAAACAAATTCCATTACATATAAGGAAGCCAGTGTCAATACTTAATTTAGATGATATCAAAGTATTATGAGTTCAATCTTCTCAGGTTCATTTAGAGTTTAGGAAGTAGGAAGAGCCAGAATTCTCTGTTCTCCAACCTATCTGCTTGAGCCTAAAACATTTTTGGAGTGGCATATCAAGAAAATTAAATGATCAGTCCTACTCCAAATTGTAAATAGATTGGTACATTTGTTAACTGCTTTTGGTGTTGAGGTCTTGTGTGTTCTGCTTCACAAACATCAGATTTCCAGCTCAAGGAAAGCATGACAGGTCAAACAATATCAGTGAAGCTCTATCAACTTTTGTTGACAGAAAAGTAGATTCAAAACTGTGATTAGTACAATGTCCATACACACAAATCCTTATGACAATCTATCATTCTGTTCTGCCAAGGACAGTCTGTCTTCTGACAAAATAGGCAAGTTGGAATATTTCTGGCTATGTAATCCTCTTCAGTACTTCCATTCAACTAGGAGTAGGTTTGTAAGGCGTGCTTCTTGCCATTTTATTTATGGCTAAAAACAATAGTTTTCCAAGCAATGATGATCAAAGTTTTTACTCCGACACTTCACTACTTCTTACAGTTTTGATTTGGCTTAATTTTGGGCACATACTACAATATGCCAAGTAGGTGTGACCCAAAAATAATGTCTAAAATGCATCACACCACTTTATAGAGCATTTTTTTCATTGGCCTGCACTGGAAAGCACTGGGAGCCCCAACACGCAGCACATGGAGCAGCCTGGAAAAGAAGACATATGCTACCAATGGATGCAACAAAAAAACCACATATTTATATAACATTACAACATAGTCCTTCTCTTTTAGCTTACACGATTAAAGATCCATCAGAGAAAACAGAAGGGTATTCCTTTTTACCCTCATTCTGGGTTTATTCTTCCTTTTAGAAGACAGATTCACTAAATTCAGGTTCATCCTTTTCACTGTAAGAGGTTTACATGCTGAACCAGCTGTCAATAGACTCCTAAAGAGGATTGCAGGTCACATGTCGTTGACATGGCTGAGAAGGTAGAGTTGCTCCTATCACTTCTAGGAAGATTAGAAACAAGAGAGTATTCAAAACTGCTTTTACTTTTTTTATTTTCTTGGCAGCAGAGAAAATAAATTGCATAAGACCACAAGAGTTGGAGGAAAAGCCACTGCAAAATATTTACTTACCCTAGTCAGGATTAGACTTCTCACAGTAAATTCCTCAAAAGCATAGTGTTTCCTCCTCAAATATCAAGTGCAAAGCCCTGCCAGACATATCAGTTCAATGTAACTGCCAGTGTGGCCATCTGAGGGAGATGCTTTCATACTCCCCCACTGCCAGAACTCCACTGCAGGCAAGGGAGTCCTTACAGAAACTGCTCAAGGATACTAGGGAGGGAATGGCAGATGGACTGTGTTTACTGTCCTTACTGACTAGCACAGAAGAGACAGCAGCTCTGAAAGTGTGAGCGAAGCCTTCAGCCTTTCACAGCCTGCTTCTACATGATGCTAATTCACACAGTACTGACTCAGTAGCTTTTGCTCCACTTTTAAAGCTGAGTGGCTGTAACTGCCAATCTGTTTTATATTTCACCCTGTCCAAAAGAAATAATATAAAAATATGCAAAGGAAAAAAATTAAGAAGAAAAATATAAACGCAAGTGCATTACATCTGAACCTACCCTGTTCTGACAGCCCTGGCTCCAGCTCATGGTGCTGTCCTTGACACAGCTCTAACCTGCTGTGGGCAGAGCTCTGTGTGGTCTCTGGCTGCTGCTGGTCCATTAGCACAATTATTGCAGGTTGCCCCTGCAGCCCCATTAGCCCCTATCAAGCAGAGAACTGCTTGCTTTGTCACTGTCTGTAAGCATTTTGGTGATGCATTTATCAGCTTTTGCTGTATGTCAGAGAGTAAATCACTTGAGCTCCTTATGTACAGCAGGTTTTTAAAAAAGCCATATGATTTGCCAGACTACAGACTGTGACCCTTTTTTTTTTTTACTTCACTGGCTAATTTCTCCCATCTACATTAATCTGTTTTTCCATCAACTACATTCCATTTAACATGAACTTCAGTTCTTCACTATATAACCATCACTATCTGGGAAATTTTTGCTGCAGATGAGGAATGATTGCCAGTGCTTTTAACACAAAAGGACAAAACACTCTGATGCTAATTAATTCTAATGAGAGAGATATTTAAAGTTTGGGGCAGACTGAAAGATCCATATGACCAGCAGAACTATGCTCTAAAACATCTGTTGCTAACAGCAAGCTGTGAAAGGAAAAAAAAGAAGGAAGGAAATATTTTCTTTCTGTACCCCCTTGAGGGGTGAGATTGTTTTATTTGATGAGGAATCATAGCCTTCCGTGTCTTTATCTTGTTAACACATCTTGCTTTTGTTTGAAAGACCAAGCTGTAAGTAGTTACTAATGCAAGATATTCAGGGTAAGCAAGGAATGCTGCTAACTTGGCTGTCTGGCCAAGTTTGGGATTGACAAGTTCATGTTCTTGTTAACTGCAGCTTTGGGTGGAGTTGAGATTTTTTTTCATATCTGGGGACTGATTGCATCAGAGTCTAGCTCATAACCACAGCATTAACTTGCTTTTACCTATTTTAATCCATAGCTCAGCACACCTGCTTGCACTCTGTATTTCATGCTGTATTTCACCTTTACCCAGTGCCCTTTGTAGCTGCATGGAAGAGTTTCCATTCATCTTTTCCACTACTCCTACTGCCTCTGCATTTTACTGATATCTGTCCATATAAAGGTTTCTCCTTCCACTTGTGTCTCAAAGTCCTCTCTCCTCCTCAGGTGGCAGCTCCCCAGCAGTCTGGGCAGAGGATGAGGCAATTTTTTTGGTCAAATGTTCAATATGAGCTAAGTTAACCAAGCTCTTACCTCATCACCTTGGCTATTAGACTAAGGACTGCAAACCCTTCCTCTCCTCTCCTCTCCCTTCAGGCTCTTATATTTTCAACAAAATAACAGTCATTGGAAAGAAGAATCAAGAGTATATAAACAAAACAATGCTGATTATCAAGAAATTTTCTTATAAAATAGAATCCTTGAGTTACAGTTGCTGTTTTAATTGATGTTTCACTATAAATTTAAAAAATTGCATTGAAAGAAAAAAAATATTGTCTTGGAGTTTGGCAGATAGACTGTATCTGGCAGATGTATGTGGACTCATACACTTACCAAGAATTGGGAGATGTGTGTTTAATACTACTCAGAGCAAAGCAGAGATTGTATATCCATTTCCGACTGAACACCTTTATAAAGTAACCCCCATTAGCATTACTTCTTTTTTTATTAGACCATGAAATCAAGTTTTTTTTTTTCCTCTCTTTCTATGCTCTGCAAAGTTCACGGGCTACTGCTCCACATCAGGCTCATTGAGGTCCACACCTTGAATTTCAATGGCCCAAATTTACTGTCAAACATTAAATTTCTCTCCATCATTCCCTTTCTCAACTATTTTGGCTTCACTTTCAGGTCTTGTCTTGTTCTGCCCTTCAGCTGCAGAGCCTGGGCTCATGGAAAAACTGCCATGTTATCATGCAGACCATTTACCACCCAAAACCAGTGCTGCAGTGGCTGCCTATATGCATATCCACCTGATGCAGTAATATATGTGAGGACCATGGATTTCCTATGCTTTCTTTTCCTTCTTCCTAGTCACTGTCCATGAAACATAAAACCTCACATAAAACTTTTGCACATCTATGTTGCAGAAAAACTGGGACAAAACTGAAATCTTATTAATTAGTATAACTTGTCCAGCTGCTAATGAAAAGTTATGATTTCTGTAAATCATTTAGTATGTCAGAGCTGCCACCTGCAGACATGCACATCAGCCAGGAGCAAAGCACACAGACCACTTTTTCAATGAAAAAGCTTCATGGAGAGATGTTGAGTGTTTGAGTTATTTGCTTCATCATATATGGCCAGCTATTCCTCATGTCAGCTCTTTAAGCCCCAGGCATACCCTCCTGCTCAGCTGTGACTGGCCCTTTGCAACACATTTCTTTTCAAAGTCTGACTGACTGGTTGGCTTAACCCTTCAATTTAAAAAACCATTTCTGACATTAAAAGCCTCTCCTTGTTTAAACAGAGTTTTGCATGAGGAAAGTGCTGTCCAGTCCCATCTTGTATATGACTGTCATCTTCCCACAATTGGCCTAAGAGCTCTCACAAAGACAAACCCCACATTACCATGTTATTAACAATTAGGAAAAGAGCAGCTGCTTCCAAAATTCAACAGCTTTGTGGAATGTCATGGGCACTTAAATGAAACATTTGGCTTTTGGAGGTTAGTACACTGCAAATTCTTCACTGAGTGCTAAGCTCAACGTTTAGCCTGACAGTTGGGAAAGTGTGAAGCAGTTAATTAGTAACCCTTAATTCTTTCAACAGAGCACTCAGAAACAAAAATTAATAATGGTGGGTTCTTGTTTACAAAATGTTCTGTCAGAGCAAAAAGCGTTAGAGTGGCTACATGGGAGCACTGTGATTTTAGTCTGTCAGTAGCAGAATAGAAATTGTAGTATATGATCAATCTGAGATACTGTGAATAATTATAACAAATTAGCACTGAGATGATGAATAATACAAAGCAGCAAAGAAATTAAACAACTTTGAACACGGAGAAACTTATGAGTGAGGCATGTTTCTGTATGTTTCATTAACAGCAGAAACGATGTGAAAATCAGTCTTTTGCTGAACACACCTCTTTTGTTCAAATAGAGTCAAACACTCTCCGTAGGTTACATCATGCAACTACATTTCAGTCTTCCTTCTGTTTCCACTGCAAGATACCTTTTTCCCAGGAAATGCAGAACAGCAAATTAGAATTGGGCAGCAGAACTCTGCAATAACTTCTTTATTTGCCTATTGTGCATAATATGGTCTTTCTGTTATACTTCCTACCATTCAACCTAAAGTATTGCTAAAGCTGCACATTGCCTCTTTTGAGCTTTTCAGGCTTTGAATGGTATTTCATGATATAGTAAAGGCAACAGCAGGGAACTTTAATCCAAGCTAAGAGAGCTTCAGCAGTTCCATGCCCCTACACAGTTTGCTCATGATAAGCTGTGTTGCAGACACACACCTCCTTGTAAGCAATACATGTTTGAGTGGGTTTATTTAAAACCAAATGAACCAAACTAAATCAATTAGCAAAGTTGGACTTTAAAACTTCTTCAAGATTATTTGTTTACTGCAGTGTCGTAGCATTTAAAGATCCTTATGGGGAATCAAATTCAGAAATATTCACTATGGATAAGAAATGAGAAGAAAGCTAGGAGTGCCATCATTCAGGCAGCAAACAAGATAACTAGGAGTCACTTGAAAACGATGAAGGTGGCGGTTTGCTATAAAGTCATTTGTCCTGGACTCTTCTCTCATGTTTGTGTGATTGACATGAAAAATCAGAATGGTGCCTACACAAACGTGCAATTATGATGTGAAAATGATTCTTTCTCTGTTTGACTGTTAAACAGAAGATGATCCTGTTTTGTTCTAATAGCCAAAGACCAAAATTAGCCTTAGGATGCACAAAAAAAAAGTAGTTTTATTGTTTTCAAGGGGTTTTTTTTCCCTTAGTCATTTCCCCTGTCTTTTAAATTGTCACATAAATTAAAGAAGCTTTTAAATTGTCACATAAATTTTACTTATTTAGACAGCAACCATGTTTTCTTNTGGCCTGTACTTAGTTTGTACCAGTCACGCTTCTGCACTCGGCAGGCATCCCACCTTGGCTCGGACTTCCCTGTGCAAAAGTCCTTCCTCCCCTCTTGGGGGTCTTTGGGTGATCAGTCTTCAGTCATTTCAATGGTCATGAGGCAAATGACAGATGAGGGGCTTCAGTCCAGTCTCTTTCAGGCATCTAATTCTAAATCTCATAAATGTCTTTTAAAAGCAGCAATACATCAACTTAATTACAAATCAAAATTGAGATTCATAATCCCTTATGGCTAAAAGAATAACTTCACTCTCACTTTTTTACTGACTTTTCACTATACAATACCTTCTCCTCTGCCAGTTTCTCCAGCTAACAGGAAACAAAATTACGATCTTCATGCTGTTTTGCTTCAAACCAAGGATTCAACAGACACTTTTAACACACTGACCTTCTCATTGCAAACCAATCTCCCTACTGATCCTGGGACCAGAGATTCAGGAAGAGGCAGATTTGGTTGATTGTTTTTACTTTTTATTACATAAGTGAAACTGAGGGGCATGAGAAACAGTTTTGCTTGCTGAAACATATTTTCAAGCAGGCTAAAAAAAAATTGATTTTTTTTGTTACCCTATGGATGGATCTTCTTAATGATGCACAAAGAATAAAGAAAAAGTCTTCTAAGGGCTATCATATTAAATGACCATAAAACTTCAGGCCCAAGTTCATCCAAATATAACCTCAGTGGAGTAATGCAAAGTAATTGCTTACATGGAATCAAAAATTACTATCCACCTCATTTCTATATATGACCTTTGATGCTCATGAACTCCTAAGGCAAAAATAGCTGACTTCACCCCCTTCCTGTGGATCACAAAGAAAGATTTCAGATTTGGTTCATATAAAACCCTGCTGCTAAGCTCTTCCCATGCAAATAGCACTGATAATGATGAGACCTAAGGGCCTTTTTGGGGTCCCATTACGTATGTACAAGGACATAATGGAAGGGAGTAGCCTGTGCCTTTGGAGATGTCAGTGCTGACCTGAAGAGTGTTGCCCATGCTGCCACAAAGGAGTGTGGAATCTTCCTGCAAGGTAAGGAGCCCATGAAAGTGGCTTGGACCAAGGTCCATTGACTGTAACAGTAACTTTCATGTAACTTTAATGACCCCAGTCAAGCCATTGATAAAGCCTGAGGAATTTGAGAGAAATGAAAAATCAAAATGGAGACTTCATTGCCATGTTTCAGTACTTTAGAAGCTGCATTTCTGATAGTCCAAAGTACACCACAGTCCAGTGTAGACATACACCTAGGCCAGGTGCATTCCAACTGAACAGGAAGTCCTTGGAGCTCATTCATGGTCCACTTCAGAGAGGCATTCCTACATTGCCCACAGCAATCAGGACTGGAGCAACTACGTTGTTCACAAGAAGGCAGACTGGCTTATTTCTAGGGGAAGGATACTCTGAAAATTGGAGTGACCCCGGTTGGATGGTCCAAACCTCTTCAGAGAGAGCCAAGGGAGCCTAAGGCAATGCAGTAAAACCTGGAGTCAGAAGGTATCACTCTTCAGCATGGAAAGTAAATGAGAAGGAATTCTGACAGGCAGGCAGCCCAGTAGGTACACTGACCACAAAATACCTGCAGGACTGTGCTGCAATCAAAAGGAAATGCTCAGTCCAAAATAGGGCAGACACCTCTGTCCCGGGGTAAACGGCCCTGCTTAACGCAAGAACACTTTTCTAAAGGTAATATTAGAGACCAAGATAAATTCCCTGTTCCATTAAATAGATTCTTTGGAAAGTCTTGTCTCAGTGTACATTTGAAAAATTTAGAGAACCTGGGAATCTTATCCTGAAAGATAATTCAGCAATTTAAGTTAAGTAGATGCTTTAAAACAAAGCATACAGACGTGCCAATTTAGTGAACCGCTTTATGGAACAAAAAAAGATTTTGTCTCCTCTTTTTTAATCATCAGTTTTCTTTGCAAGCAAAAGAACAATTTACACTGAAAGCTAATTTTCATTCTAATCAAACTAATCAAACAACTTGTGTCTCAGCAAAAGTTTATCCATGCTTTTATCTGCATTCTGTTGGGTAGTCCCAATGATTTAAGGGTAATTGCTCATATGGAGTGTTCATACAGGTCATATCAGTATTTTAACTGCATCTGATTTATATTGGTTAAAATATATGCTAAGGAGAGACTGATAAGTTTAATCACCATTAAAAAAAATCAATATTGGAAGAGCAAGAGACAAAGATCAACAAGAAGAAATTTTCAGACATCCTTTCCTGAACCGTAATATACTGCTATAGAAGATTAGATATACATTGTCTGAGAAGGAGTATGAGTATGGATATTGGTATGGCTGTTTAATTGTACCTTTATTCCTAAATCACACACAGTGACTCCAGTTCGCTCAACACTAACAGTGTTAGCAAAAGACTTGGAGTTACTCCCTGCACTTACAGGAACGTGGGCTCCCCCATGACCTAGTCTTTTCATCTCTGGCACCTGAGACTATGACTGCCAGACTGGTTCAGAGGTTCACAGAAGTTGTGTATTGTCAGTACACAAATTTATATCATTCACTGAAAAATGATAGGAAGAAGTTTAGCCAGAACAGTGAAAGCTGGTCCATAAGAATACAAATGTGGATTTTGTTCACATGCCAGGAAATAGCCCTGGCAAACACAACTGTAGCAAGATATAGATGTGAATTCACAAAAGAAAAACCTTGTCTTCAGATGCACTCAGTCCTTCCCTTCTCTTTCCTTGCCTTCTCCCCCATCCTCACATCTATGTTTTCCTTGCTATGCTCTTTCAGAATAAGACATTAACTCATCCCTTCACATACTGAATAACTTTTACCAGATTTGTTTCTGTAAGTAAAATTCTTAGTCAACACAAAAAAATCCTCAAATACTCAAAAAAAAATTCTAAAGGATTTATAGGGCTTTTTGGTCAAGTTGATAATTTGATTACTTTTTTAATATTTAAAAAGCATATCTATAACAATTTCCAATTCTCACTCTGACAGAAACCCTATCAGATGCACATTAAAACATTGACTGGTTTGCTGTAGATTTCTATGCCATGCTTACGTTGCATATAAGTAAGGGGCACAGCAAAACTCATCCAAGATAAGCACATTTCCTTCTAACTGAGATGCAGGAGCATGGGACAGATGTCAGCCCTGCTCACAAAACCAGAGATGTCACCAGCACAGCCAGAACTGTGGGGAGCCCCCAGGACTGCACCTCCCACATGACATGATTTTCCTCATTTGTAGCCACACAACAAAGGTCTCCAGCACTGGGTTCCGGATTTGTGCTGGAACTCTACTTCACAACTGCAGTGTAAGCCTTGCTCGATGCAGACACTGAGGCAGCACTTCAAAGCCCATGCTCTGCAGGAGTTTGGATTAGGTACAGCACCTCTCTCACTTTAGGTTCTATCAAGCCATCTCTAAAGATGCTCAAAACTACCCAAAAAAGCTGACACCCTGGCTGCCTTCCACTCACTGTGGTTGCTGCTGGTTCAAAGCTTTCAAAATCCACCTGAAATACTTTGGGATCTATAAATTATTTCTAAGTACTTACAAATAGAATTGCTGATGTTGCATATGTCGCAACAGGAAAGATTAACACCCCTGCCCAGCAACCTGCACCTTTCCTGATGAGGGAGAGGATGCATGAGGAGCACACACTCCTTGTCCACTTGATGGGTGGTGTGTCAGCTGTCAGAGTTGTGCTATATGGTGCCATTTTTAGTGTTTGCAGCCTTAGCTGCAGTGATTCTCTTTACGTCTTTATGAAGCATTTTTCTGAAAGAGGTATAGGGTGGGATGTGAAAAATGCTTTATCTCTGTGTGCTTTATGACACCAAGTAGAGAAGAAAAGCCAATTGTCTGATCCTGAAAACACAGCAAAATTGGCCTGTGGTGGCTATTAATGCTGAGATTAGTTTAGAAATCTGGTGATCCATGACCCCTCCATGGCAATTACAACTGTTCTGATGTTCCATTAAGGTTTTGTTTCTTTGTGTCCGTAGGAGAAATATTCACTTAATGAACATAGGTATCTGTCCTGCAAGGAAATAAAAATTAATTTTGATTTGGCGAAAAATCATTCTGTTTATTCTTATTCTTACCTTCCCTGCACGGGCACAGGAGTCAAATCCTTCCCCAGAGCAATGCAGCCCTCCTCCCCTATTGCTGATTCTTCACACAGGGTCTGTGGCTCTCCGAGACTCGCCACCATGCCATGATACTCTTTTAATAACCGCAGCTCATTGCAACTTCTGGTCACTGGTTTGGCTGCCACCTTTGCAGATAAACTGGTTTGATGTGACGATGTCTGATTCAACTCCATCTCTTGTTGTCTAGAAACCGTACTGTAATCTTTGTTATCCAAGTACATCTGTCCCTGGGGGGTGTTCTCCTAAAGAAAGTGAAAACAAAAATACTAGGATTAAATTGAACTGACTCAATGTTTACTGCAGTACAAACACGTTAAAAATGTCAATCAGATTTCTTTGAGTGCATTTTTGGGCATTTCCCTTGTTCATTTATTTACACCAGGAACAATTCCAATGCTGTAAACATCTTTGCAACTTCAACATTAGCCACTATAAGCACTGAAATAGATAAATAGATAGGTCTTCTACTTTTTCCATGTCTACCATGATTTTCTTCCACAAATCTCCCAGTGACTTGCACTGACTTATGCCATAAAATAAGCCAAAATCATCTCTGCATCAGTGGCACAAGAGTCACTGCTGCAGAGCATCTTCCCAGCTTACAAGAGCACCGTTCCACCACCACCACCACACAGCTTTTCTCCAGCAGCTGTAGTGGCAGTAACCTCATGGAAGCAATCACTCTCTATCAGCCCTTGTGCCCCCTCAGAAAGCCCTGTCCTTCTGCAGATCCACCACAGATGATGGACCCTCATTAAGCAGAGCAGGTACTTGAGTTTTATGAAGACAGTGTGCCATTCCAGCAGTTGCCAGAGGCATTTATGAAATGTGAATCAAACCTTGATGAAGATGAGGTTTTATGATATGATTATTAACAGTGATTATAGCAAAAAAAAATAGTGCATAACAGTCAAAAAGCTTTTATGTTCTCATCATTAAAATTCAGCCTGAAAAGTTATAAAAACCTCTTCAGAATCCCACAAAATGCACAATTCAGACATGATGACTGAATTAAAGATCAGCCTGTCAAATCAACACATCCTGTGGAGTTTATGTTGCCACATAAAGTGCCAAAGCCATGGCAGAGGACAGCAAGAGCTTGGGAAACAGGCCTGTCAGCCTCCACCATCCTTCTGGTGGGGGAGCGCAGCCTTCTCAGAGCACATACCTGCTCCTCCCTGCAGAGATCTCAGCACAGGACACTTAGGTACTCCTGCAGGGCTATGGGGCAAAAATAGCACAATAATAGGCTCTGCTTCAGTCCCAGTGGGAGAAATCACTTGAAACAGAAATGACAAATAGCTTATTATGATTTCATGCAGATTTGAGCTCTCATGGCCTTGCAGATTAGAAGGGAATGGAGGTTACTGAAAAAAAAAAAGACTGCATATGCAAGCCACCACAAACACAGGTCTTGACTCCAGGTAAAGGTAGGCTTGCTAACCAAATTTAATCAGAAATTCCCCAGGTGGCATACCCTTCCTCAGTCCTGCATTTCTATTTTTTTTATTCTCAGTGCTCTTGGTTCTCATTTCCTAATATTTTTCACCTGTCCTTATTAGCAGATTGACAAATTTGACTCTTCCCATCATTGCACAGTAGCTGGAGTACAGTCCAGTCCTGGTCTCCACAATTCAAAAATGATGCACAGACTGGACAAGTCCAAACAAGGGCCACAAAGATGATCAGAGAACTAGAGAATCTGCCCTATGAGAAAAGACTATAGGATTTAAGTATTTTCCCCCTTGGGAAGAGAAGGCTTAAGGGGGACCTCATTGTAGTTTCAGAAGTTAAAAGGTGACTACAAAGAGAACAGGCTCTCTCTTCACAAGCAGCCACAGAAAGAAGAAAAGAGGCAACGGATATGAGTTACATGAGGATAGGTTTCATCTCAATACAAGAAAGAAATTTTTTTGCAGTAAGAATAACAGCAACAACATCCCCAGGGATAGAGGTCTCATCACTGCAGATTTTGAAGACACAACTAAACAGGCTAGATAATCTCATTGAGGCTCCCACGAAAGACTGGACTAGATGTTTTTTTGAGCTCCCATCCAACATAAGTTGCTCTATGAGTCTATGAAAAAGACTCTATGAGTCTGAAAAATATCAACATAAATAAGCCTTTTCTTAATTGTGCTTTATTGGCTTTCTTTGAAGGGAGAAAAATGAAAGGGAAGGTAGGGAGAGTGTGGTAAATAACTGAAAAAAAGAAGGTAGCAGCTATGGCTTTCACAGGTCTCTCATATTTAGACATGGCTGGCATACACCAGGAAACACTACAGACACTTCAGTTTTCAAAGGATTATACCTCTCCCCTAGATATTTCCATAAAGGGATGCCTGGTGTAAGGAGAACAAACCTGGCTGAAGTAAAACCAAACACCCTGTCACTGAGCTGGTCCAGGGGTTCTCCATGGCCTGGAAATCACAGAGTTTTTGTGATCAAAGACAAAATTCTGAGTGAAAGTCCTGGAAAGCCAGGTTTGCCACTCCTGCATGGTGGAATCGAAAGCTGGGAGGTGTTGGGAGGGCAAACACACACCACACAGAGGCCACCACTGCCCCACCAACACTTTATTGTCACCTCTGGTAGCCTGCTGCCCTACCAGGCAGCAGTTTTACCTGTTCTAAAATTCCAAACTGTCTTCCTTCTGAATAAATAACTTTGAAATGCAAATACTTCCAATTCCAACTAGAAAACATAATTGTTTTTGTCTTCAATCTCACTTTATATATTTACATACTAGTTTTATTAAGATACTCTGCAAATCATAATAGAGATATCTGCCCACTTATTCCATTTTTCATAACATTTGGTTTGTCTGAGTGACTACTGTGAAAATACACAGATTTTGAAATTATGTCATGCTGTGGAAACGTTAAACCTACAGCAAATCAGGCTGTACTAGTCTTTAAAAGACAAAAATCTGAACACAACCTCTGAAATTGATCCCCTCTCAGCCCATAAGTGGGATTTTTTATCTTGAGGTGAACAGGGACCAAATCAGACAGGCTGTCATATGTACAAAGCCTTAGCTTGAAAGACATTTATTTTCAGAATTAATATCAATGAAAAAATAAAAGAATGTCAAGGACAAGAAGCTTGGCAGAAAATCTGATGTCTAGTTAAAAACCCATAAACTGCTTTATTGTACATTCACAAAAGCTTTGCAAAGAAAAAAAAAAAAGTAACACAGCATCGTTTTGCCACAAGAGGCAGGCTTGATTGTGAATGCCTATGTGGCTAAAACATTGCTAAGGCAACTATCTCCATGGTATCTAAGCTTCTAAGACACCAGTGCATTCAAGAAATTCTCAAATGATCACATTTCTCTGTAGTTACAGAACTTCACTTTTATTTCTTCTTCTTTTCCCTTACCTTACAATGCCTCCATCACCAATGAGACATAGGTGAGGTGCTATCATCTGAAGGTAAGGAGAGATTTTAGCCAAGAAAAGTCTATTTTGGGTACATTCTATGAGCTATGCATCAGCAAGAGTTTTTTAGCCACAACTAGAAATTGGTCCAGCAACCACACATCCTGTGTTAGGCTAATAGAGTGATAATAAATAAACTAAATAAACAAAAGGGCTAATACAGTATTTAACCTACATTTGCCATCCCTTTTCATACCTTTCATCCCAGCCCAAGCAGCTGAACATCCACTTTAAAAGTACTAATGGAAAAGTAATTTTTTCTTCAATTTTTAGGTGCAAATAAGATCAACAGGTTATGCTATTTTATTTAAGAAGAAGCTTTTTGCATTTAAAAATGAAGAATTTAATCTCCGGGTCCATGAAGCTATGAAATATCATATCTGCTCCAAGTAATGCCCAGAAATAATGCTTCCTGTCTTGCTCACCTTATTATTTATCAAAGCCTTTTTCACCAAGACTGAAAAAAAAATTTCCTCTGCACTAAGTCACCTTCCCATTATCAGACAGAAACTGAAATTCTAAAAAATTACTAGCTGAGGAGGGATGCACATGTTCTATATATACATCCCCTCCAGGCATGCATCTCCCAACAGCTTCCCCACAAGTCAGACAGTTGATGTTGTCCCTCCTGTGGCAAAGACACCTGCAAGCGGTCACAGCAGCATGGAGAAGAGTTGCTGTTCTTAGCCTGAGGCCACAGACAGAGAGCAAGGCAGCTCAGAAATCCCCCCACCACAGGCTTATCCTCATATGGCCATTGACACACATCACCCTGGCCCTGCCATCCCAGGGACAGGTACCTGAAAACTCAGCTGAAAACCTACCCCTAGAGTTACAATCTAAAATCACACACACACACATGCTCCCACAATACCACTGACAAAACATTTATTTCTGTTTATTTATTTTGAGTAAAGGAAAGGTACTGCAGTATCTTATGTTGTCATGTGAAAACAAGCACTCTTGGTATTTAATTGGTGTGTTTTCTCTCATAAACTGGAAGTGTTTCTAGCTGTAGGAAGGCAGCAAGGCTGGTTTGGATATACAGAGTGTAAGAAATCCCTTTGACATCCAGGATTATGCAGTACACTCCAGCACTGCTGTTTTCCACAAAACCCTGCCCATCCTACATAAGTGATCCCCATTATCTCATTCAGAATTGCACAAAAAAAAGCTGTACAGAGCAGATGTCTTGCACGACTGGGAAGATGACAGAGCCTGGTGTACAGAGTGGGGCTGCAGGACAGCCCACAGCAGATTGTCACTACTGACTCTTTCATGTTTTTGGGGTTGTCTTTTTTTGCCATCCACCAGTGGCAAGAGGAGCGTTGGCGGTAAACCTTTCTCATCATGACCAAATATACAACGATGAAGTTCCTGTCTAAGATTCCTGTATAAGACTCCCCACTTTTGTTCCCCATGAATTCTTGGCTCAGGGGTGCAGGGAGGGCTATTTAGCAGGTGGAAGCAGGTTGATGGGCTGTAAGAAGCTTTGTCTCCATTGGTCTGCCCAAGAATAAATGGTTTCAAACTTCCCCCAGGAGAGCTGTTCCCAGGTGGTGGTTCCCAGGCACACCCAATGATTAAAGCCCTGATACCTTATATACTCTCTCTCATTGGGTTTTAAAGTGTTTCAAATACCACAATTGCAAACTGCAGCAGCATGGAGCCATTCTCTGTGACCTCACATTCCATGCTGTTGATCTGGGATGAACATTCACATGTCCAGGAAAGTGAAAAAGGGACCCAGCTTGCAGCACCACGAGGACTTCAGCCGAAGACCCTAGATCTCAGGGCAAGATGGTCTTTGCTGCATTTTAGTGCCTTCCTGCAGCTGGGAGGCAACCTGAGTTGGAACAAGGCTCTTAGGGACTTCCCAGCTCAGCAAGAGCAGCCCTTACTGATGAGACCCTGCTGCTCAGACCCAGTGGCTCAGACCCTGCAGCTCAGACCTTACTGCTGTGTGAAGGCAGCAGCCCCTGGTGCACACAAGAGGCCTTGGCTTCATTAGTGCCTGGGCTGCTCTCAGGGCTGCTGGGGATCCAGAACCACAGCTTCACCTGAGGAATCTGAGTGGAACAGAACACAGGAGAAATCTTGCCATGCTCAGAGCCAAATTTGGCCTCTGCAAAGGGTGAAGTCCCCAGTCCTCTAATGCTGCTCGAATTCAGCAGCTGCTGAGCCTGGTGACATGGCATTGCCTTCTGGGGACTGGCGTTCCCTAGACTCCCACAGAATTCAGGGCAGACGTGGGAGTGGAGGCCTTGCAGGATGGAGGTCCCCCACTGCAGTGAGGTGGTGGCTGGGCTAGAGAGCCCTGAGGGGGAAGGGAATGTGTAAATCGGCATGAGGGTTAGAGTAAGTGGGTGTGCACCAGAGGGGCGGGGAGGGAAGGTGAGTGAGAGTGAATGCATGACAGAGTGCATGGATGGAGTTCAGGGGATTATTGTACAGAAATTATTCAAACAGCTTAAGAGGGGATACAATTTTCAGGTCCACAAGACGAAAGAAAAAGAAAACAAACCAAAAACCACCCTAAACCCCCCACATAACATTGTGGCGAAACCTCCTGCAAGCCATACGCGGGCCCAGCCTGCCGCCTGCCGGCTGCTTGACCACAGGCCGCAAACCGGTTATCCCAGGAAAAAAACTCCTTACAGTCGAGTCCAGCTTTTAAAGCCGGGTGTCAGAGGAGTGTCCGTGCCCCCGGGCTGGGGGGTGGCTGCAGCAGCCGCCTAATGGTACATGGGTAAAACGTGTAATCAGTCAGCAGGAGCTGCTTCTGCAGGCACGGCCGTGGTCTGACGGGGCACCCTCCGTGTGCAGGTGCCGTGGGAAGCAGCTGCCTGCATCCTGCACGGAACTGACCGCAGTGGCTCGCTCACAGCCTATTGCTGTCAGGCCAGCCGGACCTTAAGAACTTCATAGATTGAATCACAGATCTGTTTGGGTTGGAACAGACTTTAAAGACGTCTAGTTCCAACCCCTTCTCATGGACCTTGCAGGGATACTTTGCACTAGACTGGGTTGCTCAAAGCCCCATCCAACCTGGCCTTGAACATTGCCAGGGATGGGGCATCCACAGCTTCCCTGGGCAACCTATTCCAGTGCCTCACCAGTCTCAGAGTAAAGAATTTCTTCCTTATATCTAATCTAAACCTACTCTCAGTTTGAAGCCATTCCCCCTTGTTCTATCTCTACATGTCCTTGTACAAAATCCCTCTCCAAATCCCTTGTAGCTGTTTTGGGTACTGGAAATTGCTATCGGGTCTCTTCAGAGCCTTCTCCAGGTGGAGCAACCCCTGTTGCTCAGCTTGTCTCCATCAGAGATGTGCTCCAGCCCTCCAGCTCTATGGAGCATCTCCATGGCCCTTCTCTGGACTCGATCCAGCAGGTCCATGTCCTTCTTATGCTGGAGGCCCCAGAACCGGACACAGTGCTCCAGGTGGTTTTTACATTTTAAGGAGTCTCTTCTGGTTCAACAACGATGGTAGACATTCACACCATCAATTGGGTATTAAGTGATCATCCTGTTCAAAAATAAATTTCCCCATGTAAGCACTGCCCTATGCAAAAGATCCCCCTAAACTAGGATTTTTGGGGTTGTTTTTGGGGATCTTTTTGGTTTTGTTTTAAAGAAAACCCTCTATTCCTGAGTATCTATGTACCAATGACCAGGTTTTGTTATCTATGTACCAATGACCAGGTTTTGTTCAGTGTTTAGTTTAGAGTTGGTTTGGGGAGTCCTTTAGAAGAAACCTTTGCTGAAGAAAGAACGTAAGTGAAGAGCTAACAGCCTGTACTTTAGGAGCAGGGAACACTGTAGGAATGATGACAAGCAAAAAAAAAATCCAGATAAAATCCAGATGAAACAGTAATTTCCTTTTTCCTTTCTTATTACAGCTGTCAAAGAGGTCACTACAAAACCCATTCAAATAAACAGATTTTGAAAGTGTCTAATCAGACATAGGTAAGAAAATTGCTATACATTCTAAGGTTATTCTCCTTTTTACCACCACCTTTACCTCCCAGGACCCTGTAGAGCCCACGGAAAGAGACAGGCACTGACCACCCAGAAACTAGAGGACACTTAGAAAATATAGCTGGAGACTACAGCATGTGCAGCTTACTCTGATTAGAAGATGCTTAGAAATCAGGCAGTTATGAAAGGAAAAAAGTCTCCATTTCCTTCCCATCATGACCCAAGTGTACACCCAGAGAAAGTTTTTTTCTCTGCTTAAGCTATGAGAGTTGCTTTTTATGCCATAAAGTTAACATTTCTGTATTCTCTTAAAGACGAGATAAACATACCATGTCTCAAGGAAGATAAATAGCCTGCTAAGGTGTCCAGGGCCTTTCATGGCACTTCTGTGCAAGAATGTGAAACGATTAACACTCATGAGTAAAACTTTAGCACTCAAACTATGCTAGAGGATTTTTGGTAGCTTGGTACTACTTTTGCACTTCATAACCTTTCCTTGCATGGTCATGGGAAGACAAAGAGACCTCACATTCTTAGCTTATGTTGAAGAGCTTCTGTGGGTAACTGTCAGAGACTCAAGGTAGAGACAGACAAAAAATGCCCAACCTTGCAGTCTCTGGGAAGGTCTTCAGTCTCTGAAATCTTCCAGTATGTTTAAGTCTTCAATGTCTTCCAACAGATCTTTATTGATTAGTACAGACTGATGATGTTATTCTCTTTTAGGCATGTCAGAGTAAGTATATATCAGGGTTGTGTCCTGTTATTTGGTGCATAAGAAGGTCTTTATGGCTTGCATTTTTAGTTATGAGCAAGACAGTAGGAAGAGGTTGATTAGCTGACACTATATTTTGAAATTGTTAAAATAAGACTGGTTAATTTCTGTTTTGTTTCAGAAATAAAAAATCAGGATGACAAGTGGAAAATCAATATCTTTACTGGGGGTGGAGGAGTTCATTAGCTTTATTTTTCTAATATTTTTCTAATTAATATTACATGTTCATAACAAATTATTCTTCAGACATTCAAGCTGAACACCAAGCTCCTTAAAACAAAGGGCAAGAAAAAGATGTGCTATTGCCTCCCAAATGGTATGCCTAGATGATTGTTATTTCCACAGTGTCAATTGTTCTTATGTTTAACTTGATAAACTGCAGGTGCTTGTAATTGCTGCAGCAGCTAGAATACTGATACACAATAAGGGTTCATGTCACTTTCTGCTGTCAGCTTTAAGCCTAAATTTCCTTCATAGAAAAGGTGATGGAAAGGAGTGTCTTTGCACAGAGGAATTAGAGCCTCTACATGCCTTGGCAGCTGTACCATGGAAAAAAGATGCTGCCGACAGGTGCAGAAGAGTAGAGTTCATGATATTGCTGATTTCTCCTTTATTGCAAACATGCAGCAAAGCAGAATAAGACTTTTTCATGGAGGACCCAGGTGCAAATGGAGGCAACAGTGGGATAGACTTGAAGTTTTCAGCTGTCCTCTTTGCCCTAGTATTATCAGGACTTTGGTTTGTGAATGCCCATTGGGACAGCAACTATTTCAAGCTGTAAACAAAGCTGCTACTTTTAATTATATAACTATACTTTTGAAAATGAATGTAAAATTTCCATACCCTGATAATATGGCTGGATTTTTTACTTTACTGCGGGTAAAAATAACATGATTTGTTGACACTGACCATAATACATCCAAGATAATTAAAGCAAAGAAGGCACATAAGGGAGACAAGTCAAGTGTTTTACACAGATTCATTTCCATATTCAATGCTGAAAAATGCTGCAGGTTTTGTTTACTTTAAAAGAAATTGCTTTATCTATTTAAACAATTGTTTCCTTCCTGTACTAAACAGTTTCATGCCTATATTTAGAAATTAATTTTCACCATAGGACAAAACTATTTCCTGGTTTACATTTATTTTTGCTATGAATGCAAAAATAATATTCTTCTGAGACAGTCATGGCAAAAAACAAAGCATTCCAGGAGCCAGACAGTGACCTTTTAAATGGACGTAGCCATACAGATTTCAGGCATCAGTAGTACTTCTTTCCAGACAGCCAAAGGGATTTGGTTCTGTTCCTATGAAATTTTGCTTTGATTTTAGGCAGGATTGGGTCAGACCCGATTGAGCTAATAAGTCTGTTTGGATTAGAAATTTCAGTGGTATTTTAATAACCTGTTCTGGTATAAATCAAAACCAAACTGATCCTACAGTGAGTAAGCAAGGGTGAAAATGAAAACAGACACATTTAGATCTTTCTTTTCTGGATTTGGGCACTCTGTTAGCATCGTCCTGCTGAACAGAGCTTTTTACCTCCCTCGTTGCAAATGGACCTGCTTTTATGTACATTCATATTTCTTAGATGCAAATGTTCATGCAAGAGAAGGAAACACAGTATCCTCAATGAAAACTGGTGTGCTGTTGAGGTCACTGGTTCATGTTGTAGTCCTGAAAAATTCATTAACTCCTCTCTCAGCTTTAAAGTATTCTTACAAAACCAAGAAGCTGAAAACACATAGTATGGGGTGTAGATTTGTGAAGTTGGCAGCTTTCTGGAGTGTTAAAGCTTATGAAAATCCAAATCCAAGCTAAAATGTATGGAATGTGAGCCTTGCCTTAGGGCTTTATCCAAAATACACTGAGGCTAGGGAGAGTCCTTCCACTGACTTCACTCAGCTTTGGATCAAGCCTTTCCAAGATGTAAAACAGAGGCTTGAAATGCTTAGATTGGGGATGAGGTTTGGTTACAAAAAGTTGTCCAAGTTCAGGTATAGAAGGGGAAGCCTAAATGATTGCATCTCAGGGCCAGAAGATCAAAATTACGCAGAGAAATTGCATCCTTTATGTTGGCAAGCTAGCAAATGTGAGAAGGGAAGGACACCAGAGCAGCCCCAACCATCAGTATGAGGCTGATACAGTTCCACTTTCTATCACTGCTCCCTGCCTACCATAGTTTTCTTCCTCCCTCACCTATGGCCAAAACTATTCTCATATTGATGGGAATGTGATTATTTTATTAGGTGAATTGTGAATTATTTTATTTAGGTATCCCTGGGAAGAAGATGCACCAAATTTAGCACAGAAGCAGAACTTTCATACCAGAGTAAATAGGAAGAGCAATAAAATCTCTGAAGTGTTCAAGCAATTTAAATGTTCCAGCAAATGGGGATTGCTTTAAGCATTTAAGAGGAGGGGGTGAAGCCACAGCCTCGCAGCTGCTGGAGATAGGAAGGAATTTTCTATTCCCTGCTTTACTAAACATTTAAGCTAGTCTCAGGGCTAAGGTGTACCATTTCTGCCAAAGAACATTATCTCATGAGATATCATTCAGCAAAGCTATAAATTATTTTGATACTCTGAGAAGATACATTATTGTAAGAACAGGAACAGCCTCTGCTCATCAGAATGTTCAGCCCATTCGTGAGAGCACACCTGAGTGTGTTTTCCTGAAGTGGGGAATGAGGGTGGCCTCTCTGTTCAGATTATGTTAAGCAAGCCGCCCCCAGCAAGTGATTGTGTTTGTTGGCACTCACGGGAGACACTGCGTTCCTGGGCAGAAAGTTCACTGCACAGGAGCGTCATTAGCGAGCCTTTCTGCCAGTCATTCCAAGTCTCCAGAAGGTCTGCAGCAAGAATGCACTTCTGAAGCAGCTGCTTAAAGATCTGAGGGAAACTTGGCTGGAAGAACAGCCACATGATCCTCCAGCCCCTGGAGTATTTTTGGCTTTCAGACGCTAAGTCCAACGTGACATGACAGCCTTACACAACCAAAACCTTACCATCAACCAACAGAGTAAGTGACAACTAAACAGAGTGGGGAAGGAGGCATGCACCCACCTTTCCCTTTCTTTATTTATGTTTATCAAAGCTTTTTAGCCTCTAACAGTTTGGGTGGAAGCGAAAACATCCCACATTGGCTCTGGCTGTGGTGCAGGGCAGCATGCCAGCTGCCAGCAAGTTATCCTGAGCATGCGTGAGCACTGTGAACATCTTGAGTCAGGGCAGACCCACAGGCACAGACAGTTTGAAAAGTTTGGATGAGTTTGTTTTATCTCTGGCTCTAGCCCTATCATCACACTACCCCTTTAAAAATACCTATTGGAATACAGCCCCTGAAAAATATAATTTTCAGGTCATGGAGCTCAACAGAGGGCTGGAAGAAACTATCACCTTGACGTGTGACAATTGGTGTCACTCCGCTCTATCCTTATATTCTGGAGATGACACCCTATTCCCACTATGGGACACAGGTACAAATAAGAGGAAAGGACATAAAACAGTAGGGCCTGACACTAATGCTAATGGCTTTACTCCCAATCATGAAGCTAGAGCTAGATATATTTGCACTTACTCTAAATCCTATTTTCACAGTCAAAGTGGTGTAAATGAATGCTAGAGTTGGTGGGAATAAGGACTATTATCCTCAAAAAGATAAATTGATCTCTCTAAAGTTCACAGAATACAGATTTTTCTTTATCCGATACAATATGGAAATCTTACCCTAGCAGTGATAAGAAAGTGGAAGACAATAAATTGATAATTTTGTGCATCCCAAAGTCTTTAATTTAATCATGTATCACTCTTCAGAAGATCTGAACATATTATGTACTATTCAAAGATCTGTATGAATTTCACATCAAACTGCAGATATTTGTCTCTTTTTCTTCATACACAACCATTGCTAGAGTATGGATAATTGTTAGATAAAATAGTCTTCTTTGGACTTATCAGAGTGCACAAAAATTTTCTCACAGCAGAAATAGTTCTGAGTTAAAAGAGCAACAAAGAATCCTAAATAATTAACTGTTTCTGACAGCCAAGTAGTCTGTATTTTAGAACAAAATATCAGTTATTTGAAAATAAATTGAGTCTCTTTGATGCTCAGAATTGCAGCTCAACTAATGTATTGCTTAGTACAGTTCAAAACTGTTCGAAAGTGTTCATGAAACGTGTTGCATCCAAAATGATAAACCTTTTTTTTTTTTGTGGTACTTTAAAGCAGTCTGCAGGTAAACACAGAACAATCTGATTACCAACAAAATTAATTAGTTTCTCATCTGTTTCATTAAGGCCAAAAACTTGGAGCTCTGGGTTAATTTCTAGAGCAGAGAATAATATGTGGCTAAACAAAACCAATATACATGAAGAGGGGAAAAGCTGTCTACAACTGTGAATGACTGATAAACATGTGTGACCCATTTGTAAAAGAAAACATAGCTCTGTTTCTTTCAAAATTTAAGGAAAAACAGTAACAACTGTTTAGCTCCACTGTTGCTGAAACTGGTGCGAGAAGTTTCTCTCTGAGAATATAGACTCCTTTAGTTTAGGGTTACATGCCCCAAAATTATTGAGATACCTTTGCTTAATGGACAGAAATGTCATTTGAATTTTTATGGCTGTAAACTGTTTTTAAGGCGCTCATCTGAGCCCATTCAGGGAAAACATCTCTGCAAACAGACCCATGTGAATAACAGATCCAGGAATAAGGACTGAAGTCTATTTACAGAAAAAAAATTTTAAATGAAGCTATATAGGAAAGAGCTGTGGTCCTGAAAAATGGTCCGGCATATAACAGACAATGCAAGGCCACAATCTCCTGCACCCTGTAGCAAAAGAGCAAATACAATCCTTGAAGATGTAAGTGGGTAGGAGTTGAGATTGGTTTTTTCTCTCCATGTGAGAATTTGTTACCCACTGAGTGCTGGGTAAAGTTCCAGGGACTCCTTTTGGAATAGAATTTGGAAGGAGGGAGGCAGTACAGAAAAAAAAAACCTCCATGAAAATAATTCAAGGCTTGAGAAATGCCATACCACAAGAGATATTGAAGGTATCCATCTGTTCCGATTTTTCAAAAGAAAAAAAAAAAAGGATGGAGCAATGACTCAGTTACTGGGCCACCTTCACCAAGACAAAATATCTGGTTCTAAAAGGCCCTTGAACTTAGTGAAAAAGGCATGACACAAAGACTGGAAGGTAAAGCCAAATAAATTCTAGCAGGAGATACAGCCTGATTTTTATTACTTTTTTAAAGTCATCACACTGATTAAGTACTGAAATAAACTACTGAGGACAGCAGCCTGGCAATGTCTTCTGGACTGCAGCTATCAGCAGGACATCTGCTTAGACAAGGCATGACTCTCAGTCCAACATTTGGAAAACTGGCTGAAATGTGCAAATATGAGATAAGAATGTGCGAGATGGAGTCAAGATTCCCCCTCATGCCCCAAATGCTGTGAAAGTCCAGCTGTACAGATTTGCTTTTGGTCCATGTTCTCAAATTCATTTGAGGTTAATTTTCCATCTCAGGAAGTAAATCAGTCTCAGTCTCAATTGGAATTTGGTTTTTTAGACCTTGGCCTTGCAGATCTTTGATAGTGATGCGGGAAAACAGAAATGGTTATCAAAGTAGAGAAAAGTTGTTTGAAAAATCCTTACAGTAATCTGTTCCTTTTGGACCTATAAAGCCTTAGGAGGCTTAAGTGAAAAAAAGCATCTAGTTATTGAGGGGTTCTTTTGTACATTTTCATGTTTTAAAAGCAGTGCTTCTGCCAGCAATTTTCATTGAATACTGTTATTTATAGAGCCATTCAGGAATGAAATAGGAAGCTGTAATCACACTCTACATGCTTTGCCAGCCCTTGACATGGGCTGTATGAAAGGTACTGTATTCAGACTATCTTTTTTTTCCTTTCTTTATAATAATAAAAACGATAATAAAAATCTGTCTTCAGAATTTCTCTATAAAAGGGGAGAACTCATTAGCTGAGAGACACACAAAATGCAGAGAGCTTATTATTCTTTTGCGATGAAGATACCAAGTTTAGCCAGACATTGTATTTTAATTGGATTTTCCAGCAGTAAAAGCAAAATACTCTCAAAATGAACCCTCCAAGGAAGGAGAGGAATGACTCTACTCTTTTCCTTTGAGCCCCTGTGCCCAACAGGATGTCTCTGGGTCTTTGACCCCTGTGATTCCAGCCCCAGTGGATTTGCTCATTCACCCTCCCTGCAGAGGAGGAAGCTGCTGCTGATGCTGCTGCGGCTGCTGCTGCTGATGGTGATGAAAGCAGCCTCCCCTACCAGCCCCAAGCTGATGAACAGCAGAAATGCCTTCCAATAGGTCATGCCAGAGAGGGACTTAGTTATGTGCTCCTCTTGTCAGCCCAACCCTTGTTTCAAAACCAAAAGGCCTCAGGCCCTGTTTCTCTTGGGAAGCTGCCAAAAGGGCTCCCTGGCCTTGGTGGGTCCCTCAGAAACTTATGGTGCCTGGGCAGTCTCACTTGTGCAGGTGGGGTCCCAGCCAGGACCCACAGGTGCACAGATGTCTGGCTGCAGCTCAGGTGGGGACTGCCCAACAGCCTTGCAGAGAATGTCACTGACTCGTGCTGTAGTTTTAATTCCCTGCATGGCATAATAAGGGATTCTGAAAATGTACATAGAGTGGCTTTTCTTCCTTTGAACACTCGGAGTATGGGTAAAAAGCTCATGGCAATCTGCTTTCTCATGTAATTTTAACATCTTTTGCTCTTTAATATCCCTTTCAATGACGTAGGCAATGAGATTGAGTATTGCCTCAGCAAGTTTGCAGATGGCACGAAGTTGAGCAGTGCAGGTGACACAACAAAAGGAAGGGATATCATCCAGAACCTGGGCAAAGCTTGAGATGTAGGCCATAAGAACCTCGTGAAGTTCAACAAATCCAAGTGTAAAGTGCAGCACCTAACTCAGAGCAGTCCCAGATACAAGGACAGACTGTGAGAAGAAGTCATTGAGAGCAGCCCTGAGGATAAGGAATTGCAGGTTCTGGTGGACAAAAAGCTAGACATGACCCAGCAAAGTTCACTCACAGACAGAAAGCCAATTGTGTCCTGGGCTGCATCAAAATCACAGTAGCCAGCAGGTCAAGGGAGGTAATTCTGCCCCGCTACTCTGCTCTGGTGAGACCCCAGATGGAGAGCTGCATCCAGCTCTGGGGTCCCCAGCACAGGACAGACATGGACGTGTTGGAGCAAGTCCAGAGGAGTGCCACAAAAATGATCGGAGGGCTGGAGCAGCTCTCCTCTGAAGGCAGTCTGAAATAGTTAGAGTTGTTCAGTCGGGAGAAGAGAAGGTTTTGGAGAGACCTTATGGTACCTTCCACTTCTTAAAGGGAGCTTATAAAATAGATGGAGAGGGACTTTTTAAACAAGATAGATAGGACATGGGAGAATGATTTTATGCTAAAACCACTAAGCTTCATTGTGTTTTCTACATACATGCAAATGGATTGGTTTAATATTATTTAATTTGGACCATTTAAGTTAGTGGAGCTGAAGCACGTGTGTCATGACAGAGCTGAGTCTTAAGCCCACTTAAGCTACAAACAGTAAGGTATGAAAGAGATACAAGGAGGTGCTATGAGGAATAGTGAGAGGGAATGGGGGAAAAAGAGTGACTGCTGACATCCTCAGTCATATAACCTTCAGTAAATGCAGGAGAGTCATCAGAATCTTACCAGACATGTCACTCAGGATGATTTCCTTACCACTGACCTTACCAAATACACTGCTTCTAGCACTCAAACAGCTTCTATGTCCAAGACAAGAAAAGGGCCAAGTATGAAACCTGATGTACAGAAAATGTTAATAGAAAAGTGTATCCTCATGGCATTAATGACCACACAATCTTTATAAAGATATATAGTCTTAAGTTATAACCTTCACATGTTTGGCATATATGGGTCCTAGAATATGGGTACACAACACCAAAGATGTTCCATCCTGGCTGGAGAGAAGTGACCAAGTGATGCACAAATTAGTACTTACCTGCTGAGAATTTCATTGAAAACAGAAAAAGGAGTATGTGAGGAGTGTCTTCTGATAACCAGCTCTCTGCTCAACACCAGACCAAGTTAGGTGTGATTGTATGTAAAGGTATTCTAGTTTTTTTGATGACCAGTTACCATTTAGATTATCAAGAAACACTGGCCTCTAGCTAAAGCATCCAGTGCTACTGCAAAAACAAAGTTCTCCTAGTTTCAGAGACTTTGATTTTTGATTAGGAGTTAAAACATCAAGTGCATTTGGGTGCATCACACACAGAGAGTGTAAAAGGGAAGCAATAAACTGCTGTCAGCATGGCCAAAGAGAGATATTAGACAACTGACCTTGTAAAGAGAGAAGTACACCATTTGTTCTGGGCTGGAAAAACACCAGGAGGAGTCAGGAACAGAAGCACGTTACAATATCTCATATATCACCCTGCACTGGCTTTATTGTTCCTAATAGTAATAAAAGAAGACAAAAGTACTCCCTGAGCCATCTGTGATTACATCTGTGTTAGTAATTGGTGTGGCACAATAGGAATGAATCTATAGGGTGAAGGACTGGTGCTGAAGACCTAAACTGTACACTATTTACTTCTCAGAAAGCTTTAGTGTAGACTGTCCCTTGTGTGGTCCCATGGATCCAGCAGTGGTGAGAGCACATCTCTTGGTTAAATCTCAGCTACAAGCAAAGTTTATGCATTCTGAGACTGTTCCTGCACACAAACTAAAGCACAACACTGGGAGGTGCTGTGGAGATTCAACTCAGACACACACTTCTAATCCACCTTCCAATGTGCCCAGTAAGATTGGAACTGGCATCCACGAGTAGTCATATAAAACGGAGGAAAGGACAATGTGTGAAAGATTAGCACCTGCATCCCAAAGAGAAAAAACAACAAAGACAAACTTGCAACTACAGACACAAATAGTGAAGAACTCCTGAATAACTCTCCTTAAGGATGGATTGAAATAAGTCATCCTGTCCCCTCTGGCAGATCCAGATGAAATTGCCACAGATGGTGTGAAAAAGTTCACTTTTTGGGGAGCTAACAAGGACAGTGTACAGAAAAGATCAAAAACAAAAAGAAGAAAACTCTTTACCACATGGTACTTAAAAAAACCCACATTAGATTATTCATTGATGTCAAATCCCATATTGTTCACTGAAATTACTCAGCTTCCTTCTTCAGAAGAAAAATGTTACAGCATTGTGCAACGCTCAGGAGGAAAGGAATGCTGCCTAACAGCCTGATGTGAAATGCTAATGCATCACAGGTCACCAAGGTTACCTACAGCAACAGCCCTTAGATTCTTAAAGCAAATAAGAGCTCTAACCATAAGTGGTTGCATATGTGTGATTGTTATATCTATTTTTTCAAAGATGTTTCTCTGAGTCTAAATTCACATTTACTTGTTTTAAACTCCATTCATTTCCTGTTTTCCATTTTTACTTGGCTAGAAAAATTGCTTGAAGGCAGGCACAAACATGATGCACTAGCTGCTGCCCAAACTTGCATATGAACTTTAAAGCCTGCTGCTGAACAAAACAGCAAACACACAATAACACAAGAAACTCTTCTTTCATTCCCTTCCTCCACTGAAATATTTGCAAAACTATTTCTGCTCCAAAACATGTAAGACAGTCGTTAGGATACGTGATCACGTGAGGATGTGGTCTGTGGAGAAAGAACAACAACACTGCTGCCGAAATGCAGCAAGATTAAAGTTAAGGCACTACTCAGCAAGTCTGCTCATAGACATTCAAGGCCATACTTAGAGACTGAGCATCCCAGTACAGCTCAGAGCTACATCTCCTCTGCCCTAAATCCCATGTCCTGCCTTCCCCAGTCTACAGAGACTTGCAGCTCCCGAGCAGGTAGATTTGTTCTCCACAGCCCCTGTTGGACTTCCAGGGCACGAACATGTCCAGACGCCTGAACCCCTGAAAATACCAACTAGCCACAACTTCCTGCTGCAAGGAGCTCCTGACCCATGATGCTTCATTGTAAGTGATATTTTATTAGAATAAGGTTTTTCCTAGACAACTGCAAATGTTCTGGTTAAAAACAAATTGAAAGAGGGATTATAAAGTATCAGGAAGATCACAGGTTCATTGGAAATACAGGGAAACTGGGTTAAAATCTCTGGTCCAAAACTAGATTTGCATTTGAATGCCCCACCAGACCAGCATTTGACTTGATTTTGGGTAGTCTACTGCTAATATGCACCAGTATGAGCTGTTGGAACTACACCAGTTTCTGTAAACTGGCTGACCATACCAGTTCCTGTGTATCTCTTGGTTCAGAGAAAAGGGCACTTGTCAGCCTGTGGTCATGGCACTAATTTCCTGTGGGTAAGATGAAGCTTGAAGTTTTTCTCTTCCCTGGAAGATCAGAAGCCACCTGAAGCCCCACTGTGAAGGAGAACACAGAATCAAGAACAGTCCAGGTTGGAAGGACCTCTGCAGATTGCCTAGTCCAGTCCCTGCTGAAACAAGTCCTGGCTTAAAAGTTAGCCAAGGCAAATGACAGACCACAGTACCATTAGCTGGGGTGCCCAAAACACCTCAATGTCTGGGCCAGCCACTTCCTGAGCATGTGAACCCAATATGAGAAGGGAATGGGCTCCCAGCACCCAGTAGGTTTATGGCTCCTGGGAGACATAGATATTAAGTTTGTGTATCTCGAGGCCAAGCTCAGCACAACCACGAGAGTGTCCTTCAGTGAATCTTCATGATGCCTCCTATTTCTGAATTCTTTATTTCATCTCGACACTAATGGCAAGTATTTCAGAAGTGTCACAGTGTCTGAGGACCAGGAACCTAATCCCCTCTCTCAAAGGGTTTGGGCAGAAACACAATCAATTCACAAGGCCAGTTTTCAAAGCTAATACAGGTCCTTATTTTATCAACAGACTCCTGAAAAATTTATTCTTCACCCCATCTCCCCAAGCCACCACATGAAACTATACCACAGGCATGCCAGGCGAGGGCCAGACCCCATCACACACAAGAACAGCCAGAGCACTTGGCTGACTGATGCTCACCCCTCAGCTGACCAGTCAGACCATTATGTAAAATTCCTCAGAGAGCAGTGAGGCATTCCCGGTCAGACACCAACCGTCTGAGGAGCAGCTGGATGCAACACTCACTGCGGGAGGAGGTGGGGATCTACAAACAGACCCCTATTTCCCCACATGCTTACTGAAACCCTCCCTGGTTCTCTGCTCTGCCAGAGCCTCCCTCAGGCTGCCACATGAAGAGCCATTTGTGGGCAGAGAGTTTGTCCAGCTCATATAAAAGATAACTGCCCACTACTGGCTATAGTTGAGCACTTTCTCTCCTGTGCTTCTGAACTTCTTAGTGTAATCCTCCAGATAAAATAATTTCAACGAGAAATTATATCTGCTGGGTGATACACAGGTTTCTATATTAAACCATCCCCATTCAGTACACTACAAAAATTTAAAGTAAAGGAAGCAAGGGCATACAAGCACAAGACTGCCAATTTTTGGGGAAAAAAAAAAAAAAAAAGAAATGTATTAGTAGTTATAAAAGCAAGAATAAAACACCAGTCCAAAAAAAAACCCAAACCCCCCCCCCAAAAAAAAACCCAAAGAACTAAGGGACTCCTTTTCAACAGATTGTAAGAGACTGAGCCTGTTGTTGAAAAAGACAGGTCCTTGACTTAAGCTTGAGCCATGTTTGAAGATATTTAAGGCTCTCCCAATAAATTTTCTTGTGCCTATTAGAGAGTGTGTTGAGTTGCCTCATTTTTTACAAAAGCATTACTGAAGTGTCTCTGCCTGTTCCTACCTCGCCAATTTTCAGAAGCTTTAGCTTTGAAGCACTCAGCTGTCTGTCCGTGTATATTCCAAGGCTTAATTTGGGTTTTTTTTCCAATTGCAGTGATATCTGTATTCAAAGCTCTGTAACTAGCCCCTGGCCATTCACAACTGCCAGGTAAAATTCTACCTGCTACTGGTGAGAAAGATTAATCACCTAACAAGGAAAATAGAAGATAATTAACACAGATTTATAAAGATACATTTTGTCCTTGAAAAGGTAAAAGAAAACATATTGCTGGAGCTACCAAACAGGTAGACACAATTTTTGCTCTAAACAGCCCCTTAACCACAAATCTTTCTGTATACATTCCTAAATACAAATGGCAAACATTGGAAAGTACTTCGAGTGAACATTACTGATGATGAGCACTACTGATGATAAGTGATACTGCTTTGACAAATGTTTCTGCCTCCAAAACTCTGATTAGACTGATTCAAGCAAATTTCTAAATTACTCATCTATCATGAGATCTCCACAGTTCTATGGAATTTATGGCAGCTTCTGTAGCATGAATTGTACTAGGAACTAAAACTAGAGACCAAAATTTACAGACACAGTTTGTAAAGATAAAGCACTAGAGATAGGCATGCAAACAGTAAAATGACTCCTTCATAACCATACAGTTATTGGATGATGTCTCTACAGATGAAGAAATATTGCGTCAATTATGCTTATGCCTATAGACTGTGATTAATGTCTGACTTAAGAGAGGCTGTAGTTTAGAAATAGTAGTAGTCAGCTAGATCCTGAACAGTTGCATCATCTCTCAGATTTATACATAGTGTATCTTTTGGCATTTTTCACCTTGTACCTGCTCTGTTTCCAAGAAAATGGAAAAATCTCAAATATTTGTTATGCTTGTGCTATGAATTAAATACAGTTTTCACAAAGCAGTTTAGCCATTTCAGCTGTTCTGATCAAAAAGCAAATCGCAAACTTATAAAACTACAAAGTCATAACAAAAATGCACTTCTAGGACAAGACATTACAAAATACTATATTTCTTTACTTCTCTGAAAGAGAACTGCTTTCAGAGGAAAAATCACCCATAAATGCCCTTTGATGGTGTTCAACAAACAGGGTATGGTGTCAAATGTCACACTAATATTTCTGCTTTGATTTAGTTTCAAACAAACCAGTAAACTTCCCAGCATGCCCACTAAAGCAGCTCCCACATGGTACAGCTGGAACTGCACTTCAGTGCACTCACCCTGCTGCTTGCATCCTTGCAGAGCACAAAATACATCTCAGCTGTGCCTCATGCTCTATGGGACAGTTGCTTCCCTGCACAGTAATTAACAAATCATGATAATCACAAACCCACAAATCAAAAAGTCATGCAACTCTATTGGCTTACTGACACTGGACTGGAAAATGTATGTTTCAAGGCCTCCTGGTCTCATAACAAGTAAAAAAAAAAAGAGATTTTTAACAAATTATCCCATGAACAATAGAAAAGAAAATATTACACAATTACATGCAAAGCCTGAGAGCAGAGCAAGCCTCCGGTTTTGGGTCAACCTGGGAGCGCCCCAGCATGAGCAAGTCCCTCTCCTTTATACTTGAAAAAACATTTCTCAGGAGTCATTATATCAGTTGGGTAAAAGCAATGGCACCACTTCTAATCCTGCTGGAAAAGAGTGCCCTGTAGGCCATCTCCATGAGGCTGCTGAGAACTGCAGCCCAACTGTGGCATTAGCTGAATGAGGCTCTACCTCATTCCCCAGATCCAAACCTCTGGTGGCTGAGCTGCAAGCTGCAACACTACAGCAATATTAACAGAAAGAAGTTTTGCTGGGGCTGAGCAGAATTCAATAGCTGGGAACCAGTGGGAAAATAAACCAAACAAACCCCCAAAAAATGAAACAAGAAAAAAAACAACCCTGCTGTCCCTTTGTGTGAAGCAGTCAGAAAGACCATAGACCAGTCTATTAAAAAAGAATAATCAATGCTGTTGTAAATTTAGAAGTTGCAAGTTCTAAGACTGATCATGCCAAGATTCTTCATTTAATTAAAAAAATAATGTAGCAGATGCATTCTCTATGTTACCATTAACCAATAATTGTAATGATATGTGTAAAAGAGATGAAGTTTTCTGCTACAAGCACTGGATGTCAGAGGAGAGAAACAGTTAGAGGAGACTTCAAGCATGGCATCCACAGGGTGTGCTGGCAGTGCTATAGATCAAATAAATGTAACAATAATTACCCCTCCCGAAAGAGTAAAAATTTGCATGCGTTTACACAAATTAGCAAAGGCAATGAGCATCAAATGAGACCTCTACAGCGCTGAGTCGACTGACGCTGCAAGCCTCTGAAGTGACATATCACCATGAAAGAAGAAGAGGGCATCTGCTGTCAAGGGACGGAGGGGGAGAGGGGTGGTGGAGATGGCTAGGGAATGGCAAGCATACTAAAAAACCTGTGGAGGACAGATGTCTCCATGCCCTCGTTTGTCCTGTGCCATGTACCTATAATGAGAAACTTCAACAGCCCCTGGACCTTTTGCACTTTCAGATGCTCCATTTTAAAAGCCATCTTCTCTGACAGAGAAGCCCAAAGCCCCAGAAATCCTCTTTGTGGCTGTTGCTACCAGTTATCAAGGACTCCTCTTCAATACTTGTTTTACTCTTTTTTATAGGCTCCTGAAATACCACAGACCTGGCGCCTAAACCCATTGAATTCTGCAGAAGGATTTTTGCCTACAGCTTCTTTTGATTGGTGCCATAAAGATGACTTCAAAACAAGCTGATGCATGCAAGAAAAAGTCATTCATCAACCAGAAGATACTGTACCCTGCATAGAAGCATCCATTCATTTGCTGAACAGGAACTCAAGTTTTATTTTATTCCAAGTTGTCTTTACTTATTGAAAAAGACACCCCTTTTTCTGTTCTTTTTGATAGGAGAATGATGGGTGCAGTCATATTTCTGCAGAGATCAAGACATTCAATCTTTTCAACAAGATCAGAGGATCAGGGCTAAAGCATGGAAAACATGAAAACCCAGATGTTGACTTATGGCTGAATACATTTTTATGGTCAACATATCTTAGACTGAATGGATGGTTTTGGCAACAACTATGCAGCTTTCTTCATGGACACAGAATGTTTTTTCTTCTCTCAGGCAAATTAAATCAGTGGGTTCATTTCTCTTTCCTGTTTGATCTGTTCCTAGCTGGACACACAGATTTTAAAGCAACTGATGATCCTACAGTGACCACGTTAAAAAAATCAAACATCTGCCAACCATTACCACAAAGATTTCTGAGGCTTCTGAGATAATGTTCAATTTGTCCCTGCTCAGAGCCATGACACACAGGGTGAGCCTGTTGGAAACAGCAGGGTTATTGCAGTGTTCTGTCTCCTTCATCCAAAAATTGTAGGAAAGGTTGTCTAACCTTTGCCACACAGATTTCAGCTATTTTCTTTTCTAGGCAGGACAGGCTGACAGGGTTTTGTAAAGCTCTTGCAGAAGAAACCAGGTCATCACTGTACTGATAGCCAAACTTTATTGCACTATTAACACAATGTGTTAAGAACAATATTTGCTCTTGTCTCAATTCCAATTTTCCCCCTTTGTTTTCAATTGAATGAAAAAAACAGAAATTAATGCTGTTCCTACCTTTTCCCTAAAAAATATACTGGCTATGTGGCTATTCTACAAAATGTACAAAAGTAATTTACCAAAATCCCAATGCTTTAATCTATTATGTGAAAAAGCAATGGCCAATTCTTAACAGTATGAGCCTGAAGGCTTTCTGCTGTAACAGGATTTAGCAATAACTTTTAATTGGCAGTTCAAAGTTAATCCACAGGGGAAAATGTGATCTGGCAAAAGCACTCAGTCACAGAATGGAAAAAAAAAAAAGAAAAAAACAACCCACAACTGTGGGATTTTTTTTCTCAGTATTTTTGCAGCTATTGTTATTGGGAAACATTATAGAAATAACTGCTGCATTGTTTCAGTCTAAAAAGGCTCTTCTTCTGTGATACATTTTATCCCTTTTGTACTTACTTTCTCTACCAGTGAAGAAGAAGGCAAAAGTTTAAATTTTTCAGTTCTCCTAGTATATATATATATATATTTATATATACATATGTAACTTTATTTAGCATACCTTCTGAAGGAAAAATCATAAACAAATCCCTTCCCTAATGCTCTCCTCTTCCCTTTTTCCCCCTTGACACCAGGCCATAAGCCTGAACTTTTCTTGTTTCTATTCAAACAGCATCCAAAATGCTTCCAGTGAGGAACCATTTCTCCTCCTAAATTTAGCCTAGGAAAAGCCCACAACACAGACAATTCTTCTGGATTGTACTCACTAGGATATGTTCAGCTCTAAATGTCAGCAATTCTGCCATCTGTGGTTTCTCTTCTTTGTTCAGTGATGCTTCAGACTAACTCATGGTGTCCTGCTTAACACAGAAGACAACATAAGGGTGCCTCAAGGGAGAACTGATGAGGTCCCAACCAGCCTCCCACCCTTAGACCAAATTTTGCATTGAAAGCTGAGCTTTTGGAAGCTTATGGCTGTTGCTCTCATGGAAATACTAGGAATTCTGATGGCAGCATGTGAGAAGACCAACTATTTTTGTGGGAGTTCAGAATGCAAATAAGTGTCTGTGTTCCATCCATGACTGTATTAAGAAATACAGGAAGTTTCCTACATGTTATCTGAACAACTCTCGAAAGTTGCAGCTCTTCTACATCTATTTCATATGAGTTATAAATTTTATTTTCAAAAAAATATACAAATAAACATTCGCCATTAAAAAGAGTATATATACATTTAAGTGACTGATCCCCTGACTTCTCACCTTACATTTCATTGAAAACCAAACATCCACAGCTAATTTGTAAAACCTCAAGCTCTTGGGAAGTGGGGAAGTTTTGCCCTCTTACTCTTTCAGCAAAAGCAGGGCTGAGCAGAACAGACCAGCACATTGTTGTTCTGCAGACTGCTCCCTTGCTGGCAAACTACTTCAGCAAGGTGACTGGAAAAATCACAACAGCTTGTTACAAATACAGCCAACATGAGTAAAATCCATGAAAAGGAATGCTTCAGGAAAGTAATTCAATTTTTATTAAATAATTTTTCCCTGAGAGATGTAGTCACTCCCATCAATGTGTTATCTCCAAAAACAGATCTTAATAAACTTTTTAAACATGAAGCTTCATGTTTTACAGAACATCTAGTCCAAAAAGTAAGCCTGAACTTCTTCCCTTACACATAAATTGAGTAGGAAGGGCAACAATAAACTACATTAACAATAGCAAGAAGTTTGAATCCTTTAAGAATCTAAAATAAGTTAAAACAATCTTTTAAATATAAATATCCTAGGAAAGGTTAATTTTTGAGACAATGTAAAGGTAAATAGGAACACAACTAAAAAAAATTTGAATATTATAACATATACTCCATGTGTCTAACTGATGTTTTAAAATGCTGAACACTTAGGTACACACAAATTCTGTCCTGAAACCCTTCACTAGTTGCAAAGTTTGACCAACTTTTAATATGAAATATTTTGTTGCACATATTAAATATTATCCTCACAAAATAACAGAACTGCATTAAACTATTCTAGGAAACATTTCTTGTAGAAAAATTGCATTTTACCTGGTCTTTTGAAGAATTCTTGAAGAGGTCCTTTTGTTTGGAAAGAAAAATCTAAAAAAAATTTTAAAAATGCACAGATGTCAAAAATAAAAGACTTGGTTCAGCTGAGGGAGCTGAGAGATGTCCCTTGCTTTCTGAAGAAAAAGTTTATGTGGGTAAATGAATCTGTCGCTGTGGAATCCAGTTCAGTTTTTTGTAGTAAGCATCTCAGGATGGGGAGAGAGTGACATTGCACTCTCTGCACACTCATAAATGAAGCAGGAATTCCCAGATCTGCCATCATGTGATTTCAGTGAGGAACTAACACTTGACTTTCTCCCAGCACCCGTTACTCTCTGCCCAAACACAGATCTTCCAAAGCCTGAGATGGCTGTAACAAGTGGCAAAGAGAGAAAGAGCACACAAATCATGATTAGCTTCACTGAGCAGACACTTAGACACTTCAGGCAGGAAGCAGGAGGAGAACAGAGCAGAAGTGCCATTGTTAGATTGCCACAGAAGTTAAAAACAAACAGATTTAGCAATTCTCACTAGGAAAAACTGGACATACTTGGGAGGGGTGGGGTGGTGGGGTGAGATTTAAGAAGGGAAAATTCACTTTTTCAGCCATCAGAAATTACTAACAAGATTATCCTGACAAACACTCATTCTCATTCTTTATACTGGAATTTCAAAGGTTTACAAATGCCACTGCAGTACTCTGCCACTGCAGTACTCAGTGGGATGATAATTAAGCACTACATCAGGCAAAATCTTTTTGTCTGTATAAGACAAAATCGATAAAAGATAATATAATCTACACTCTACATATAGTACATGCCAACTGGAGAAACAGATGTTACAATAATTTCATTACTACAAGCAGAATAGCGCAAAGGAAAATAATGCAACCCTTATTCTTCACAAAGAGAATGATGCTATTGACATTTTGCCTTGATGAACTGCATATTATTAAATAGCAATGGTTTCTGCTAGCTGGGCCTTCCTAAAGAAGCAATTGTTAGTAAAAGATGAGTAACCATTTTTGACCTTCTAATATTTAAATATGAGATGAACACTTCCAGCTCCCTCAGTATTATCCATAAGGTCATTAATAGTTATCTCCAACATTCTCATTTGATGAGCATCATGGATGTACAGCCATGGCCTGTCTCCCTTGCTTCTGGGGAGAGTCTAGTGAAAGAATAAGGTGGATCATTCTGCAATTTCTTTTAAAGTGTTCCATTTGTGCTGGAGATAGTTAATTGTCTGAAACTGTGTTTTACAATGCTTTTTTTCCTTCTGTTTTATTTTTTCCCATAGGCTGTAGAGCACATACCATAGATGCTCTTTTATTGTAAAACAGGTTCCAGTTTAATCTGATTGTCTACCAAGAGCAAGGTGACAATAGCTTAAGATATAGGAATTTATTTACGCTCCTGTAACTCAAGAAGTACCTGTTCATGTTTTGTGAAGGCAAATTTATTTATACCTATCCCCATTATCACAGTTCAACTACCCCCTGACTGCAGTAGTCTGGCAATAGATCTGCCAGCACAAGAAAGATACTTTTAATTACAGAAAATATGATTTCCATGAAAACATTTGTGTACAGGTGTCCTCCCATCCAATTTTATGCAGACAAGTAAGCCAGTTCTTTTTGCAAAGATTATTCTGACACACAAAAAAAATCTCTTTATTAAGTTAAATTATTCACCCTCAACTTTATAATAAATCATTTGTTTTTCTATTGCTTGGGTATTTCAGCCATGGATGAGGACCCCAGAGCCGGAGATGCTGGAAAAAAAAAATAGAAAAAGGTGAAGGGTGTCTCTTTACAGATCATGTAAAATGCAGAAGACAGCACAGTAAGGAGCAGGTCACTCCTTACTGATCACTGATTTGTACACTGATTTGCAGACATCACTGATTTGTACAGTAATTGTAGGATTTCCAGAGGGATGTATCAAAGGGACACAGACTGTTCTGTTTACTGTGAGATTTCACCAAACAACCATCACCTCATTTAACCTACATTTCCATTAAGACTTGTCCAACATCACTGAGTTAGCCATGATAATAGTGGAGGGCCAGGCAGAAATCCAGAGAATTAGTTAGAGGATGCCACGCACAATGGAGCTGGCAGAAACACTCCAATTCAGTGGCAGGTTATTGGCACATGGAATACTGTGGCCTTTACTACACTTGCAGTAAACATTTGTGATATTCTCATTCATTCCAGGAATACACTGGAATTGTGACAGCTGAGGACACAATTTTGTTAGGTGTCCTTGTATTGCTAGGAAAATGTTTTATTCTTCCCTAATTCCATTAGTAAATTTAAGGAAAAAAAGCAAAGAAGCATTATATATTCATACTAGACTAAGTGGTGCTTGCTGCTGATGTCCCAAGTGGAAGGAACATCATGCCTTGCACTTGCAGAAGACTCCACAATGGGAACAAAAAGATGCAAAAAATACTAGTTAATCACATCTAGAAAAGACTGGTAAGAGAAAGCAGTGATGTTGTTCCTTTAATTTAGGGTTTTAAGTCTGTAAGTCTGTAGAGTGAAACAGGAGCTAGCTGGGGTCTGGACTCAAACAGATCATTTTTGTAACACCAAGTTCTTACACGTCTTGTTTTACACAGAACCAGAGCTGTGTGGCAAACCAGGGTTGATTCTGGCTGCCTGTCTTTTCAGAGCAAAAATGGAGGTTCCAAACCCATATCAAGGTTTTTACGGAGAAAATTCTGGGTTTTAAGTTTAGATAGATAGGTAAGATTATAGCCCGTGCATTTTAAACAAGTCCCTGACAGAAGTGAAGGAAGGACTCATTTCTCAGTAGGGAGTAAGTGCCTGAAAACAGGATGCCTGTTGTGTGAAAGTACAGAGCTCAGACCAACACAGAGGGCCTTTCGCATTCCTGACGGACTTTCCAGACGGGAAAGCGCTGCCGGCCAGCCCCGGGGCGGGGGCAGAGGGGCTGGCAGGAAAGCCCAGCAGCAGCGCCTCCTCCGCAGGAAGGGGGGACTCCTCCGTCCACCGTCCCGTCCCTCCCACCGTGCCGGCCCTGCCGTGTGAAAGGTGCGTGGGTGAGCGGCAGAGCTGCTGTCCTGCGCTGTGAATAACAACACAGACACCTCAAATAGACAAATTATCCCAGCCTGCGGTAGGGAGGGATTCTGGCAAACTGCACATGGCTACAATAAGTCACAGGTCTAAACTCCCACTTGCAGTCCCTGGAGGTGAAAGATCAGTACAGTCAGCAGTCTGAGAAGGGACACCTTGACCGTGGCCGGCTGTCCACTGCAGGATGAGACTGAAAACTTTCCAGACTGTATCAGCTGTATTAAATAAGCCTCCACTCCCAAAATGTGGAGAATAGACACTGAGTTCATCGATTGTGACCTTCAACTTAGACACCTAGATACAGAGGGGATGAAGCCTTGGAGGACACAGTTGAGCATTCTTCCAGAGGGAGAGGTCTGCCTCTCCTGCAGGATGAATGGGAGGAGGGAGATGCTGTTGCAAGGGGTCTTTCTGACCAGAAGCAATTTGTTTCCCATAAGACACATGTCCACACACACCACCCTCAGGCCATCCTGCTGTTCTCTGTAGCAGCACTGGGCAAAAAGCACTCCAGGCTCAGACAAGCCTGAGCCAAAGTGTGGCTGGGCTCCATCCTCATCTGTCTCTTCTATTCCTTTCTCCTTCAGTTGCTTTTTTTTCTATTTGCTTGTTCCTGGCTCTGCCTCTTGTTTCCTTCCCCTGTGAGGGCCTGTCCACAGGGATGGTGAGAGGAGTGGTAGTGAGCAGAAGTGGTGAAAATACAGAGACAAAAGAGTCCATTTTTTGAACACCAACCTGAAATACCATAAGTTTTGACAGGGACTGGGGAAATATGGTCTAACCCTTATCATCTGCTTGTAGTGAGGGTGACAAGTGGCTAACTTCCTCTGCAGTTACTAACATGAACAGTAGCCAGCAGCGCTGCCCCGCAGAGTGGCAAGTTAGCAGTTGCATGTAATTTGTCATCTTGAACTGACCATCTGAGAAGTGGTAGTGTGTGCCACTCGATTAACAAGGCCACGTTAGATGGGGCTTTGAGCAACTTGATCCAGTGGAAGGTGACCCTGCCCATAGCAGGGAGTTTGGAATTAGATGATCTTTAACATCCTTTCCAACCCAAACCTTTGTATGATTCTATGAGCCAGCAAACTTAAATGAAAGATTCACCTTTCCAGAAAACATGGGAACAAGCAACCCCTCCAGGCAGAGCTGCAGTAAGGAAAAAGAGAGGAAAACTATCTCTGGCAGCCAACCCCATGATTTCTGTTTTCAGGTTGAGGCTAAGACAGAACTAGTGGTTCATTCAGCCCCTAGTGTTACTAAACAAACCTACCCTGCACTCTGCTACTGTTGGAGGTCTCAGAGCATTTCATATCATGCCACAATTGTCATTGCACCACTCACCCCAGCACTGAGTGTTCCTTGCCAGTAGTGGGGTGGCCCATAGGAAAAGCAGAGCATCCGTGAACTTTTGATCCTTGCTCACAGTGCGCCACTGGCAAGGACACAGACGCACATCCCAGCCCTGTTGTCTGTGCCTGGATGTACTCTGAAAGGCTCCACGCAACAGGTCATGGGATGTGGTCAGGAAGGAATGCAGATAACAACAGTACCCTTTCAGCTCTGGGCCCTGAAAGGTGGCATTCAGTGCCTGCCTGACACTCCTCCTGCTCCTGGCTGTAGCCCCTGGCTATGCAGCTGCTCCGAAGGCCAAACACTGCCCCTCTTCACAGGCCAGGGAGCTGCTGGACATTTATACCTTGCTTTAGGGGCACAAGGGTGGCATTCAGTGTCCAGGTGATACAGGAAGGTCTACCAGGACCACTGCATTACTCTCTGTATAAGAGCGTGCAAATACAAGAGCAAATGCCCTTTTGTGCATGAGCACATACGTCAAAAGAAGCATAAGACTACTGATGTCACAAGGGGAGCTTCATGTCCAAAAGTCATCCCTTATCCTGAGGTTTGTTCATAACTCAGCTGAGGCAATTACAAAGATAAACCTTTATCTGTGTGAATCTCTCATTTACACAGAGAAACAAATCCTGAATGGCTTCAAATTCTACATCTCACTGCGCCTATGCCAGTCTCCACATCTATTCCAGAGTAACCACATATACCCCCTCTCCACTTTCCCGCTCTGCACTGGTCTGGAATGGAGCAAGATAAATAATTACTCCAGGACTGTTACACTGATGCCCATGCAGAGGCAAATCTCTGTCTTAAATGGGGTTATGGAGCCATTATTTCTGTGTGTGAGGCAGAGCAGAGAATAATGCTTCTAGCAGAGGTGAAACTAATTTGCTTAAACTGGAAAATTTTCTGAATTTTTCATAAAAGGAGTTATTTGACTGCTAAGATTTTTCAGTAAAGTTTAATAGTGGTTAACAAGGCTTTTTCGTCCCTTCAAAGTTATATCTTCCTCTACCTTTTTTTTCCAAATATGTGTATAATTAGTAGCAATACATTATGATAATTAATGATACACACCTATTTTATATAGGATTCTGCTAGGAAAGTCATAACATTATTATATATTACTTAACATGTCCCAGTCCGTTTTACAAAATCCATTGTGTCAGTTTGGTTAAGCAGAAATATCTCTACCTTAGCATTTGCCAAACTGCTGAGAAGAATTTTCTTCCCAGATTGTTTAAAGCAGAACTGGTTGCCATAAGCTCACCGAGAAGAACATCTCACCATAAATCCTTGTCTCCACGTTGGACTTGGACAGAGGAGAGGTATATTTCACAAGACATTCACTTTCATCTCACTTGAATGTTTTTTGTTTCTGGCCTTTCACTTTCCACTGATGTAACTTCAGCAGACCAAAAAGCCATACTGAAAGGAAAACAGCTCTGAAATATCACTAGGTATGACCTTCAGGGACCTTGGCCAACTTTGCATTTCTGAGCTGCACTCAAATGTTCATCTTTGAAGTGTGGATCTGATCACACAGGGTGCTGAGAACTGCCCAATGCTGGCAATGCAAAGTCCATCTCAGTGGCAGGAAAACATCATTTAGTGACATGGGTAGCTCACCAGATGGAAGACCTCTGTCACACCAAAATCGGACGCCTACACAGTATAGCCTCTTCTTGGAGCAGACTTTCATTCCAAAGTTGGCTTTTCAGGCTAGTGGATGCTTAACCCAGAGCAGATACTTTGCAACCCCTCCCAACCCCAAGCAGTACCATGGTTATGATGTTATTAGGAGCTGCTGTCTTCATCAGGCAGCAGACAAGTTACTGAAGACTCATGAAATGACCAGCCATGTCAGTAAATGACTGCTCAGTAGTTTCAATTCACTTCTTTCCCAAAAGCAGCAGAAGTGAATCCAGGCTCTGATGGGTAGAGGGGGCACTGACTACTCCTGCAAATGCTACTGTCTCAGGATTGTTTTGAGACCATAAAATAACCTGAATCTTCCAGAAGTGCCACAGAACAGTTGTTTTACCATCTCCTGTGAGGCCTTAGCAGCAACTGAAAGAAAGAGAAGCAAACATAAGAAATGAGAAGTGATAATGCCTGGCAAGAATGAAACCTTGGATGTGTCAAAGACTTGTATGTAGCCATGATTTTCATCAATGCAGCCTATGTGTTCAAACAGCTTTTCTGTACAATACAGGAATTTTGATCTCCTGACTCCTGGTCCTGTGCCTTAACCACACAGGAAGCCTGTAAGTCTCCCATGGGCTTGTCCTTCCCTATACACCCTCTCCACAAGGCAAACTGTCTAAGACCAAGCAAGACCATCTTGGAAACAGCCTTCAGCCTGGCACTGACATCCTGCAGCACATAGGCAGCATTTTTTTGTAGAATCCAGGCTGCAAGGCAAAACCAGGACTGAAGCCAAAAGTGGTTTCACTGCAGTTTGTCCTGTCTTCTTACATCTCATTAAATCATTTAGTAACTCTCCCTCAGCATGACTGCTCTCTCTACCCCATGTGTATGTGTGCCACAAGGACTGAGTGCTGGCCACCACTGAGATCTGTGTCGGTGTGTGGGAGAGGTGCTGCTAGCTGCTGGCACAAGCAGAGCCTTGGCATCAGCTGCTGGAACAGCTGAGGGTCTTTAACTCCTTTGTTCCAAAAGGAAAAATTCTAAAGGCTGCTGGGCAGTGCCCTACATGGTCACAAGTACCACAGACTGGAGCCTGGTCAGCACCTCTGCCAGGACACAGCAGCCCCCAGGATCACAGGAAGGAAGGTGCCTGATTTGTACTCCAAAGTTCGTTTCTTTCCCGGTTTTGTCCAGCCAGTTTTCCCCCAGAAATCCCTGTCCTCTGCAGGAGCATGGAGGAAGAGCAGCTCACTCAAGGCAGTGCAAATCTCACTGCATATACCCACACAGGTATTTAATGCATTTTATTTCTTCCTCCTGCTAGGCACAGCACTTCATAACCCACTGACTGCTGCATTGCTCAGGTCAGACAGCCCTTCTCCTATCAATTTAATTTTGGACATGAGCCCGTTCTCCACAGTGTTTCTAGGTTAATGTGATGAAACTGATGAAAAACGTGAGAAGCAGCAGAACCAGGAAGGATATAGGCAGGAGTCTTGCTCAAAAAGTCTTTCCAGTTTAGGAGAAACCTTCACATTTTGCCTGAAGTTTTACCTGTAAAATTTCAGTGTGACACTTTCTTGCTCTTTTCTCCTCTGCATTGCTGCCAAACAGCACAACAAAGCTCAGCTGACCACCAAACCACATTGGCACTTTTTGTGCTCATACACTGATGAAATTTTCACAGGAAAACAAGTTTCTACTCCTAGCTTAGACTATTTTCTAGAAGTGATGTACCCCATCCTTATTATGGCTTATTGTCAGTAATAAGTACATGCAAGTACCCATTAAGAATTACGTTTCTTTTCACTTAACATTGACCATTTACAAAAAAGAATCCTAGAGTATTTTACATTTTATCCATGTCCTCCAAACAGATTTCTCAAAATGCTTCTGCTGAAACCTTTTTCAGGTATGGTGCTAGTGTACCACTTGCAAACTCAGTGGAGAGAGCTGATCAAAGATGAACAGTCAGGAAACATCTGAGACAATTCTACTCTGTCTTTTTGATAAATTTTTGCACAATCGTAGTCACTGACCATCAGATGACTAAATGCAAAGCTGAAGAATGGTGCCTTGCAGATACACCAGCAGCATTCACATTTGAGATGGATACTGAAACCAGCAGAATCTTTTCCAAGTATCAGGAGCATCAATTCACAAATAGTTTCTGTGTCACATTCACAGTTGTGTTGCTTTGCTGCAATTTTTGCTTTAGACAAGGATATGACACCATGACAGAATATTTTTTCTACCAATTGCACACCTTTCAACTCTAGTTGAGAAAAAGAACTGAAAATGTTTTATCAATGAGATCTTTGGAATCCAAAGTTTCTGCTTTTTCTAGAAGAGTACTGCATGATTTAGTTTTGCACATATGCTGATTAAGATGCTTGTAGGGGAGGCAAGTATATACTGGCCTGACTATATACTACTTTGACTAACATGTTAAGGAACATATTTGTGATTATAAATGAGTCATATCCCCTAAACTCCCTGTGGGACTCAATGACCTTCTGTCTTTATACTAAGGCTGTTCTTTAGCAGCCTTTAAGTATAGCTTTGGAAGGTTGACTCCTTTTCCTTCTCAGACTAGGAATTTGCACCTAAAAGCCCATTAAGAGCAAATCCCATTTTTTGACCACTTGAAACTTTTTTTTTCAAGAACAGTAACTGGCCACTCAGAAATACTACAGCCTGTTAGGGAGTGGTGGAATCCACCTGTCTAGAAAAGGCAAAGGAATGCCTGGCAGCAGGCTGGGCAGCTTGGTGAAGCAGGCTTTAGGCTGAAGGACTCAGGTGGTACAATCCAAAGTGGCAACACTCCCACCATTATAACCCACTGGGGAATAAGCCAGTTCAACAGGAGCAGGGACAAATGCTCAAGACCAACCACTTCAAGTGTACATATACCAATGGCTGCAGTCTGGGGAACAAACACAAGGAACTGGGGCTCTGCACCCAGTCAGAAATGTATGATGTCACAGGAATAACAGAAACATGGTGCCACAACTCACATGGCTGTAGGATCACACTGGATGGGTATAGGCTAGAGGAAAGGGGGGTGAATACCCACTGAGAACTACAAGGGCATTGCCAGGGTTTGCAGAGATGCAGTTAGAAAAACAGCAGCTCCTTGAACTGGAATTGGCCAGAGATACAAAAAAACACAAAAAAAGCTTCTGCAGGTATGTAAACAACCAGTAGAAACAGAAGGAAAACATGGACTTGCTGTGCAACAGGAAAGGTGAATTAGTTACCAGCAATACTTAAAAGGCAGAAGTTCTCACTTGCTTCACCTCAGTCTTTACCAGCACTGTTGGACCTCTGACCTTTGGAACAAAAACCCAGGTTGATGCAAACACAGATTCACCATCAGTGAAGAAAGAGTTGGGGTGTGAACTGCTACAGGAGCTCTACCCCTCCAAACTGATGGGCCCTGACATTATCCACCTGAGAGTGTCTAGGAGAGCTGGCTGACATCATTATGGGTACACTTTCCACAGCCTTGGAGAACTGTGGAGATCAGGGGATATTCCAGAAGGCTGCAAGAAGGGTAATGTGACCCCCATCTGAAAGAAGGTCTTAAAGGATGATCCAGGAAGCTACAGGCTCATCAGTCTTGCTTCAGTCCCTAGGAAAGCTATGGACCAAATCCCCCTGGGGGGCTATCACAAGGCAGATGAAGCCCATGACTGGGAAAAGCAGACAGGGATTCCTGAAGGGCAAATCGTGCTTGACAAACCTGATCACCTTTGACAACACAGTCACTGGCTTGGTTGATGTGTGGCAAGTGGTGGACATTGTTTACTCAACACAAATGAACAGCGTGCTGCTGCAGCACAGAAACCCGAGATGCTGGGTTACAGCAAGATGGAATCACCAGCACAGATAGAAATAGTCTTTATCCCACTTGGCACTCACGAGGCCACATCTGGAATACTGCGCTGTTTTGGTCCCTACTGTGAAAAAAGATGTGGACAGGCTGCAGAGATCCAGAGAAGACGTGGACAGGATCCAGAGAAGGGTCACAAAGAGAACCAGAAGAGTGGGAGGCCTGTCACATGTGGAAAAGCTGTAAGAACTGAGTTTGTTCAGCCTTGAGAAAAGAAGCCTTATGGGAGATCGTATCAACATGTTTCAGTACCTAAAGGGTGCTTACAAAGAAGACAGAGACTCCTTTTTTACAAGGACTTACATGGAAAAGAAAAGAGGTAATGGTAAAAATTATTCTTGAGGAGAAATAGAAGAGAAAAACTTTTCACAGAATAATCTCACCAGGGAGGTGGCAGATTCCCCAACATGGACACTTTTAATATTCAGCTGGACAGAATGCTGTACCATCTTGTCTTAAATTGTGCTTTTGCCAATAAAGGTTGGAATAGATGACCCTTGAGGCCCCTTCCAACCTGATAATCTATGAAGTGCAGTGAATCAGGCCACAGGTGACAAGCATCACTATAAAATACCCACTGAGACTCTGTTAGAAATTTGTTACTACTCTGTTAGAAATTTGTTAGGACTCCTTCTTTGCTTTCCCATCCTTTTACACCTAATGCAACTGTATGCAACAATGCAAACAGATTCCTTACATAAAGCATACTTCCTTTTTGCTTTCCTTGGATAGAAAACCCTGACATTGTTTTTCTTTCCTATAAGCAAGTTATAAACTCCATGTTACAGTAGTCCATGTGCTTCTGAAATGGGACTTGAAATTCAAGAATGGCAACTGAACTTGGTCGAAGACCTTGGACTGAGAGCTGGGCATGATCCCATCTCCTGAAAAGCTGACCACAGAACCTCTTTGATCAAGCTGGATGCCTACAGGGCTCCAGTTTTAGCACAATGAAGGGCAGCAGACAACCACATGAGCACTTCTGTACTACTTCTTCACTCCTTACCCTCAGGAGAAATTCAGCAGCAAAGATAAAAGAGGTTTCTTAAAGGTTTTTGAGTTTTGCATCTTAAAGACTCAAAAAGACACAGCATTTTTCACCAGCAGACAGAGAAAATCTGGAGGACTGAGCACAGGCCTGACTTCTGGAACCTCCAATGATCAGGACAGGGGCATTTATTGCAATAGATCTTTAGCACTACACAGAGGACTCTAAAGCTAACATATTTCAAACCATTGACATCTTAACTACCAATAGTTTCACCACTATACTGAAATATCAAGTTTGTCTCATGAAAACTTTGTTCATGATCACAGTTAATATTTAATCTAGTTGGAACAAAAGTCAAATGCACAGACTAAAAAAGAATGAAACCACTCATAATTGTAAAATGTTAAATTGTAAAATGTTGAATACTCACATTTACTTTACTTGTCCTAATAATTACAGAAGCAATGGTATGACATTACCTACTAATAGATTTTAGTTGTAAAATATTAGTGCTTTGGCACAATTAATCTTATTCTCCTATTTTGAAAAACTAGTGCACACACTGTGTGGTCAGGAATGGGCCATGATCAACGTGTGGTGTGCCAATGTGTCATGACCAGGCCTTGTAGGGTAACAATTTTCTCAGTGATCGATGTTACACGAGTGTCATCAGACTCTTCTCATGTTCAGGTACTTCATGACACCTCCTCCTTACACTTCCTCAAGTGTCCAAGAACGAGTTCACCATCACTGACAACAGCAGCCTTAGGAACAACTGCATGAACAAGGTGTACCTAATCACTACAATTAAACATGTCATCTGGACTTACTCAAATTCCCTGTAGCTCACAAAATGTCTCTGGCAATGCACATACTACTGGTGGAGCAGTCTGGTCAAAAGCTGTAAACTGCAGAAACATTTCTTAGCAGAGCTGTTTCTAATCTTCACCCCATGTCTGAGCTGTACTACCATAAAAAAAACCACATACTGCTTCTTCATGTGGCAGAACTTTTATTTAGAGGGAAATTATAACTTTTGCATTTACATGGCACCAATTATATACAGTACACCTTCCATGATAAGAATTATGATGCTGTTCACAGAAAGGTATCAAATTTGAGATAAATAATGCATAAGCTAAAATATACAAACCAGGGGTGGAGGTGAAACTATTGGCCATTTTTAATTATCTATAGAAGAATTTCAAGGAATAATGTTTATTCAATGCTCAAAAACTTTTAACAAACTTCTAGTAAAGTTAATTGAAATATTTATAATACTATTCCGTTGTTGCACAGTATTTCCAATATACAATCAAGAAGATGCACAGAAACACAACACTTAATATGAAAAAACCTATTGCACCCACAATTTAAAGGTTTCATTGCCTTTTGGATGCTGCACTACCATATTTATATAAACATTTACAACACTTCAGTAAACACAAAGGTTCTAAATGTAGTGCAGCATTATGGGGGGCCATTTTCAGCTCTTAAAATAAATGTTAAATGCCCATATACTGTGCCATTTATTTTAAACTGATGGATTAAGCTGTAATCCTTAAGTCCTACTGTGAGTAGCAAACACACTTTCCCCATGTTCAGAAGATTGCCATCCCTCTGACTATATAGTCTCTATTCTGAAACCTAAACTGTCCTTGGCTTCATTGTCCTTTTGGCATTTTGCCTCAGTGCTTTTAACAACTATTCCTTATGTTACTTTTCAGTGGCCTGTTAAGTAGTCCTGTGTGGAATCTGAAGCAAAAGAATCTGCATCTTCATTATCAGAGTCATCACTGCTGTCATCAGCCGCCGGCTCTCCCGTCAGCGCTATGCGGGCATAGTCATCAGTGTCTATGGACTTGCAGAAGTGAATGGCATACTTCAGCTTTTCCTCCAGGACCTGCTTACAGGAATACCTGGGCAGCTTCAGGAGAAAGAAGCACGTGTATGACTCAGGAAGGAAGTGGTCTGGAGGATTGTATTTATCCAATACCTGTTAACAAAAAAAGAAAAATAGCATTATATTTTTTGATTTTTGATTCACTGTCCAAAACACAAATAACTATTGAAATAACTGGGATGTTTTTAACAGCTTGTTATATTTTTTCTTCTGAGGCTGAAGTTTCCTAAAAGAACAATGAAGAGGCCAAATCCATTTTCCCTCCATTAAATCAATAGTAAAATGTGTAGGCTGCTTTGACTATGAATATGTGGTAGCGAGCAGTCTAAAAAAGACTCTATTACTTCAGAAGATATGAAAAGATGATTTGAAGATGGTGTGGTTTTAATTTAGCTGAAATTATTAACAAAACTGAATGAAATGCTACATAAAAACAGTTGACTGACAGTGGAAAACTATCAAAATTCATAGAAACAAATGGCTGGGAAATTAAATGAATATCCATTTGTCCAAGTCAAGAGAGAAGAATAGATCTATACATTATATAAGTGCTACAGACATTATTCAACTGTTGCACTGCTGAATCTACAATGTAAAGCTGCAAAACAGTTTCATCAAATCAGGTGGGTCTTGTGTTATGTCATGCTGCTACTTCTCCACTACCAGTTTTTTAAGATGCCCCCAACTTTCCCCATCCCACACACCCTACCTGAATAACAAAGTCCCTCCCCCGAAAGTCTGCAATGGTCCTGGGCAGCCTTGTTCTGCCCCACACAAAACGCAGGAACAGGGATCGCTCTGTGTTGGAGAAGGATTCCATCACTTCCCAGAACCACTGTATCAAGGAAGCAGTTGGCTCAATGCCTTTGTAAGTTGCTACAGATTTCAGGAGATGAAGTGGAATATCTGGGCTTCCACATACCTGAAAAACAAAATAGAGTGATAGACTACACAAGCCCAATCAAATCAATTACAGGTGACTTGTTCCCTCCCTTCCTTTAAAATATTTCATCAGCTTCCACACTGACAAACTGAGCATTCAGATCTTTGAAATGCCATGCATAGTCTCCTAGTACAATAATACGAAATATACATCTTCCCATCAGGTGATAGTAATGAACGTCTGTCATACTCCTGAATTTAGGACAAGTATCTCCAATTTACTTCCTACATCACTGGCATAAGACCACTGATATGTGGGGTTTTTTTGGTTTTGCTTGTTTCTTCCTGAAGTAATTCATTACATCACTGATCAGCTATATCAAAATAATTTTACCATCACCAAGAGGGCAGTTAAACATTTTCTAGTCTTTCCTTGAACTGAATGTCTTCAACCACACAGAAATCATTGTAAACAGCATTTAATGTGGGGTTTGTATTAGTGAAACAAATGAGTGAATAATCTCACTCCACGTTAATCTGACAGAAGTAACAAAGCAGACATTGATACCATAGTTTCCAGTTCATATCCTGTAAAGAGTGAAAGTAGAGGAACTGGAACAACACGGGCCATCCCCTCACGAACTGCTGCAACCTGTTCATCAAATTCATGAAGCCTGCAAAGAAACATTTTCAGAGTTTCTGTGAATGTCATTTCTAGCAATTATTTATAGCAATTACTGTATTATCAAAGCAACTTCAACCATTCTCCTCAAATGTCCAGCTATGTACCAAGGAACATGAACAAATATTTGTCATGAGATACCTGATATTCTACACTAATTTCTATTGCACAGCAAGCTCAATATGGAGGAGGAATCTCCCAATGTTTTAGGTATTTGATTTTCAGTATTATTCATGTGCTATGCCTGGCAAAAACAAACCAATATCCTATTGGGAAACAATATGCCCTTGGAAAAGGAGCAGCCGTACCTTGAAACTCAAACTTCAAACATTCTCAGCACTGGACAGACATCATGGTAAAAAAATAAAATAGGTCTGAATTAAAATAGGATGTCTGAAGGGACAGTAAGTTTTTTTTATTTCAAGACAGGCATAGATGAGTAACATTTTGCTGCTTCTGATGCCACACATGATTTGTGTTTTGCTTTTTTTTTTCCCTGTCAAATAACTTCTGAGATGTTTTACAGAGCCCTCCAGAGCAGAGACTCATCTCTTACAAGTGCTGTCCTCAGGCTAGTCATCACCAAAATAAATGAAGATGTCAGGACAAGTTTGGTCTTTTGCATCCACTTTTCCACATGGATTCTATTCAGGTGCTAGTTTTCCCTCTCAAGGGCTTCATTTAGTTAAAAAACTTCATACTTAACCTTTAAATGTTTCTCCACAAGGCCTATTAACTGTAAAATGCTTTAGAATTGCTCATGTCCTCTGAGGACAGCCAGAACTGGCAAGAGAGCAAAGCTATTTCTTCAAAGGAATATCAGCTCTAAATGCAACCTCTCTCTTTATCATCAGAAAAAAGGTCTAAGTATTAGTTTATAACCATTTTCAGTGGGGAAAAAAAAGAAAAGCTAAGGCTGTAATTCATAATTGTTGGCAGACACTATAACTACAAAGTAATAAGTAAGTATATAAGACTGTGATGATACAGCCTTGCTCAAAGCACTCTCTAAAGAAGAGGAATATGGTGGAGTGAATAAAACAAGCCTGAACCAGTTTCTTATCCAAATTATCTAAATTTAGATATTTCAGTAGGCACTAGGCCCACTGCTACAGATACAAGAGACTTAGGAATGTTTCTCAGATGTACTCATCTAGATTAGCTACCTGCCACACAAGCAACCCAAGGCCAGTCTTCTCAAACCCTGAGCAGTTATTTCCCACTGATTTCTGTGCAGTGTTCAGCTTTTGGCCCCCTGGGTGTGTATCAGTGTCCTACCCAAGGAATGAACATTTTGGTTTGTGCATTTCAACTTGGAGTAAGAATGCAGCCCTTGACTGCAATTGATTATATAAGTAAGTATGAGTGCAGCAGTACTGGATCTAAGCTCTCTTCACAAAGAGTTTACTGACCAAACCTATCACTTTAGCCCACAGGAAGAATAAGATGCGTGGGACATTTCTCCACCAGTAGAAGTGGCTGCCAAAACTGCTTTGTCAGGACAAATCTAAAGGCACAGCTGCTCATTTGCTTTGCTTCCTAAGAATTAAGTTTGAGATTTTTCTCCTTGGATATAGTAAGTGAAATCAGAAAATCAACACTGTAATCTCATGAAAATATTAAAATACTTGTAATGTAACAGGCTAAAGTAGCATATTGTTTAAAAGCTGATATATTTTTTTTAAATAAAATGCATATTCATATCAGTAATTTTAATGATTTATTCAACAAACCTGTAGTTTATTGCCAGCCTCACATATTCTGCTCTATTATCCAGTGTAATATGGGTGTACTTGGAACTCAGCTGAATATCTTGACCACTTGCATTAGGCACAGTGAATGGGAGGCTCATAGCTTCAAATTCTTCTGAAGTAGCCTCATTGTCTCGAATGTACATAAGCCCAGGAATAAAATCTTTATCAACCTTTGAAAGTAAGAAACCCAAGTTAAAGTCAGTTTACGAGCACTATACAACAGCATCTTTTGCATACCAAAAGCAGTGCATCATGTGTCACCTACCAAAAGCTTTGACAAATGTCTGACCACAATTCATCCAACTTGAATTCAAAGCCATAAAATGGCTTAGCGCTTTACAAAAATTTTCATTATATTGGATGTGGGAGAATGCATGTATTCAAGATTTCAATCTTTCTGGAGGGCATTTGCCAAGAAACTGTATCATGTAAGAAAATGGATTTAAAGCTTAAAAGCACAATCATCCCTACCAGCATTGGGTTTGGTACAAAAGGAATCCCCCTCACTGACAAGTAAATGACTCAATGCTTTTACAGTAAGTACATTTCTACATGACAGTATTTGAGAAGGAACTTTTCTTCATAATGAAGACCTAAGTCTTACTCCACATTTACTGAGCTCGCTAAACAGAAATTGAAAGCTTGTGAAATTCAGTATGTGAGCACAAACTAGTAACAGTTTGAACTTACTTTCTTTTACTTCAAAATAGTGCAGGCACATGCCCTCAAATCAATTATCACATTTTGGTACAACAGACAGCTAGAGAAAGGTCTACTGGGAAGTAGGAATTGAACCACAAAGATTGCCTAGTCAAACCCATGAGAAGATTTGAGAATGCTCTAGAAATCATATAGATTATTTAACTACTCTTGAACAACTTAAATTTACAGTTTTAACAGTCAGTACAAATGATCCTTGTATAGTGGCTTGAAATATAAAAGCACAAGTCAAAATACAAGCACATAAAAACCAGGGAAACCAATAACTTGAGAAGTCTATGCCAGAGTCTTCTTGTCTTCTATAAGTTATATCCTACCCAGGAACTTCCTTCTCACCTCACTGAGATCAGCAATTGTTAGGTTCATTCCTGCAAGCTGTTTCCACACCGGCTCAGCCAGGTTGAGGCTCAGAGGGCTGCCGGTCCGAATAGCAATGCCCAAAAGTACACCTGTAAGTTTAAACATAGTTTATTGGTTTTGTTAGATTCCCAATATTCTGACTACACATAAAGCATGCAGAGTATCACAAAGTTGCTAAGAAATTACCAAGGAAGCGAAACATGTTCATATGCAGGAGCGACTTGGCAGCAGGATTTAATAGGAAACAATCTCTGTTTGCTCCAGATTCATCTCTTCCATTTGGTGTCACAATTAATAGAGGAGTCAGCCCATTCTGAAGTTCTTCACACATTTCTGCTATTGATTCACTATAACCTCCGCCACAATCATCCACAGATTCACCTTGGAGAAGAAAAGAGATTTAAAGTTAAATATTCTTTCAAAAATAATTGAAGTATTGAAACAAACTATTTCCTCTCTGGGGATAATTGAGTAAATAAAAGTTTACTAAAAGCTGAAGTGTTGTATCCCTTCCTATGAAAACCCTAGAAGTTTGGCTCTGTATTTGGATGTTCCCTGTTCACTTGAAAACATATTATTTAGATTATATGACATGTCACAGTGCCAAAAATACTGTCTTGACAGAGTGCAAAAATATTTTGTGCTGTCTGCTAATCACAAAAAACACAACAGAAGTAGAAAAGGAATACTGTTGTTTTGTTTTTCATGAGTGGCATTTTAAAGTAGGTATGTTTTATTTAGCCCATTGACAATAGATAGAATGGCTCTTCAATCTAAAATATTTTTCATTAAAAAGCTCAGAGTGATAGGTGAATTGTAAAAACTACTCTACCTATCATGTAAAACTAGCTAGCCAGGATTATTTACCAATTCAGACAGCTGAAAAATTAGGTTTAGGTTTTGCAGAACATTTGTTGTATGCAGAAGAGCTGCCCCTCCTGAAGGCAACTTGAAGAGAATTACAGGCATGTTTTCATTCATCTTGAGGGGTTTTATAAAACCATTTTGAAAGGTTTTTTACTTCCAAACATTTTAAGCACCCTCCTCTGCCCACACACATACACTGTTTTTCTGTATCCCTTTCTTCCTTCCTTCAGGTTCTCCAAAAGACTAAATCCCAAGAAAACTGTAAAGTTAAGTGCAAAGTAGGAACAGGTGGAGTGTTGAGGATTTTCTTACCAACAAACTTGACTTTCCAAACACGATGAGGAAGCAGAAGGCTATCAGGGCTAAAGGAACTCATTTTAGCACACATCTGTCCAAACACTGACTTGGTACCATCAGGTCCAGCCAGTCCTCCTTTACTCCTGGAACGTTTTACCTATTGCATAAACACATTATGAAAGTCACTGTAAGAACATATTTCAGCTGGCATCACTGTGCAGATAAATAAGGAATTATCAGTTCCCTTAACCACCAACACTTTATCTTTAATTTCCAAGAGCTCTTTGTTCATCTGTCACTAATCAGCACTATATCTGTTCATCTTTAAAGGAAAATGGAAAGACAGAGGGATAGCAAAGATGAAGTCTGATGATAAAGCCTACTTCTCTTGTTTCTGAAGAAGCAGCCAATGACGTGGCAAATTTGGTTTTTCTGATTTCAGTCCATTTAGTTAATTCATCTTATCTCTATTCATAGATTCAACTGACAAACCTGGGTAGGTTTTTCCCACATGAGACAGATTACAGACTATATTGTTGGCCAGAAAACTGAGTATGTGTTATTCTTATATTCATTAATGGTAATGACTAAATATACATCTATGATACTTACTACGAGCCTCTAAAAACAAGTAAATACTATCAAAATACATATGCATATAGATACACAGGTAATGTGTTCTTAGGCACCTACAGAAAAAGTGTATTTTAATATTTGATGGAGATCCCTAAGATTGGCACGCAAGTAAATTCCCATGGATTTTGCTGCAAGAGATGCACACAAAGAGGGTAAGAATACAAGAAGTATTTCACCAGTATACAGAGGAAAGAAATGGAAAGTGAACTGAAAGCTGGAGAAACACAAGGGTTTTTTCCCCTCTTTGGTGTTCTGCAATTTATATTCTCAACCTGTCCTGACTGCAAAGGGACTCCTACATGCACATAGATCACCAATATCTGTGAGACTGTTCATTCAGAAATAACCCAAACTCTTCCCACTAATCTGTATTTAGTCACCCTGCAAGCTACAGTGCATCTCAAAATCCAGTTGTTCTCATGCTGCGTATTTCTGATGGCTTTGGATAAAAACACCACCAGATTTATTTCAGGTTTTAATGAAAGGCTGAGACACCTAAATTCTCATATGTAAGGTGTTCTCTATCAACACAAGTTGGTTTTAATTCAATGGATTTTTGAGAAATTTGTATGCCCAAGATTTAAATTGAGAAACTTTGAATTAGTCCCAAGCAGCTTGAAAAATACTAGCCGTCCTACAAAACTCTCTTCAACTCAGAAAAATTCTCTCCCAGAAGCTGGGAGAAATCCAGTACACAAAGACATGCACTCAGACACTAACAAAAACGGTTTACAAAAAGATGACAGCTTCTAAGTTGGAATCAGCTAAGAAAGAGAAATATATACAGTTACCTGGTAAGACAGAGCTATGAAAAAAACAAACACAATTCAAAGATATGTCACAAAATCACCAGAAGAGGTAGAGAAGAATCCATGTAATTACAGAAGCACAGACACATCTCACCTGTAACCTGAGTTTCAGATTTCTATGCTCAAACTTAAATGCTACAGAATAAATAAGAGTATAAAAAGATGAAGAGTAGAGAAAGGACTATTCTCAACAAACAGACAAAAAAACCTTAGCCTGATCAGTGAAGGAAAATGAAGGCTGTCATGAAATGAGCATGCTTTTCAAGTACATTTGATAAGGGAGAAGACAATACGCAAGAAGGAGGGATGTTACTTAATTTTTAAAGGACACTCAAAAAGAACAAATCATTCATTCATATGCTGTGCCCACTTAAATATCAGATCATTTTTACTCATCATGTTAGTGAGATTCCTATAACCCACATTTCATAATGAGTCCTTGTGAGGAGGAAGAAACTAGTCTGAAAGTGGTACTTCATATATCTATCCATATCACATTCCTCCCTTGACAGTAAAGAACACAAAACCAGGAGATTCTTTGCCATATTACATTCATGGAAGTAGACCTTCTCCCTAATAACTGAAATTTGCTTCCTTCTGAAAAGGAAGAAATTCCTTTCAACTGCTGTGCAAAGATATGTTTTAACAGCATTATGAAAGTAGCTGCGTATAGGTCAAAACACACTGTTCATTTGACACTGCATGAACAACTTCAACACTAGGACAATCTGATCTGCTAGTAAGAAGGTCAGTAAGTAAACCTGAGCACTGGAACCCTGTCTAGTCATTTAACTGTTAGTTCACTTCTGGCTTCGTTTTTGCTGCTTATATTACACCTTTCCAGAACAAGGCCCAGGTGCTGTTTTGGAACATTTTACTTAATGACTATTCCCAACAAGTAGTATGGATAAACTTGCATTAAAGTTGGTTTCCTCTGCCCTGTGCAGTCCTCCAAGAGCATCCCATACTGTCTCTGTGCATCCAAGCTTTCATGCCACACCACAAAATATGAAATACCTATACTCAATTTTATGCTATAGCAACACCAGGCTGGCACTTAGCTGAGCTACAACACAGCCATCACATTGTCACACATCCTGAGCAGAAAAACTACAGAAAACTACCATGTTCCACCATTACAAGGCTCTCAGGACCAAGAAGTATGTAAGATGAATGTGATCTACTCTAAAGGAATCTGGTCCCTCTGACACTGGACCCCTCCAGGAGAAGGAAGTGCTGCTTTGCTTGGGTTTACACTGCTGTTATATTCAGTTCTGGTACTTCCAAAGAAACCACTAAACAGCAAGGGATGCTGAGGAAGTATTGTAAAACACAAGTCAATACCTGGAAAACAAGTTTAAATTAAAAACTCATCTGTTTTTTTTTACACCAAGGAAGATGAAGTGCATTGACTGCACCATATAATCTATAAACTGCAAGAAGAGTCATTTGAAAGCCAAGGGGTCTTAAAGCCCAGCCGCACTTTAACTTAAACCTGCAAGTAAGATGAAAATTTTTAACCCTGACATTTAGCCTTTCTGAGACTATGTAAAGCAGCCTTGAATCTTCAATTAAATATTATAAAGGATCAAACAGTTTGAGAATCCACATTTTCATTCTGAGCAGAAGCTAACTCAAGAAATTGTAAGCCATACTTGGTACTGTGTAATCAGGCCTGATTATGAACATGACCTTTTTTAGTCTTCACTTGGCTAAACTGACAGTTAGCTACAGCAATATTTTATTTCCCTCAGAAACTATGAAGAAGGGCTGCCAGTTCTTTTCTAGGGTTCAAGACAGATTTAAGTAACAAACTGAAATACAAGAGAAAGCCTATCTCAAGTAATGAAGAAGGACATTAGGAAGCGATCCCAAAACCTACTCATGACTGGTTTCCTGCTTAAAATACCAGCAATATTTATTGGACTTTCTGAAACTACACAATTAAAAAGTAATTTAAAAATCTCTGGAACTCTCTTCAGCTTCCCAAATAATACAGTTGGACTCAATAAGGAAAAACATAGCGATTTTATGATTCTAATAAACTAGAACTACAGATTTTAATCACAGAACCTTAGCACAAGGAATTTTAAATGTCCACAGAGAATGGAAAAGAGGTAGAAACAGGGTCCAGCCAAAATAGGATGTATTTCTGTTCAGAAAATAACAAGTTTATATTTTCATAATTTCTCCAGTCTAACCTCACAAATGGTAGATTTTCTTACTTTCTGCAATATTAAAGAAAAAAAAAAGAACCCACCACAACCGGAAATAAATGCATGAAGACTCTAAGATCAGGCTGCAGTCCATTTAAATGGAAACAGTGTTTGACTATTCTATGTTACAGAAGTATCTATGGAAAAAAGACATAACTGGCCTAAGGCACAACATTACATTTTCTAACATCAACGATAAAGAAAAAAGCCCTTTTGTATCAAAGACGTCTGCAATCAATATGACTACATGTGATGACCAGCAAAGGACAAGAGTTTATCAGCCTGAATTTTAATTATATTCAAGAGCTTTCTTTCCTTGCCCATTTTTTTCTGACCCTTTTTTATTTTTTTATCCTTCATTCAGCTGAGCATTTGGAAAGGTAAGAAAAGCATCAGAATCACTATCTCTTAAACTATCTAATGCAGTGAGTTCTGAAAAGGCAGTTGTTTATCAAGAAGGACATACTTTGCTCATTAACAAATCATTCACTCAACATTCCAACAAGTCTCACCCTCTCCCCAAACAATGGCAGTATGGATAAAAACATATGGAAATGAATATATCAGCCCTAAAACTGCATTCACTTCTTTATTGTTTGATTCTCTGATAAAAATTCAACTCTTTAGCACTCAGATACCAAACAGCTGAAACAAAGAAAGGGCTTTGACCAACATAGCACTGTGGGCTAAACATACAGGGAATAAACCAGAACTTGAGCTTAAAATACCTGTATCCTGTTGAGCTCCACAACTGGCCCATGCTGACGATCTCTCACCATGGTTGCTTGCACAACTTTTCTGAAAGCTGCCTCCTACAAAAAAAATCCAGATAATGGCAAAACTGAAATCAAGTAAGAACCCTGCAGATATTTTGCAGACAAACACATAGTTCAACCCAGGAAATAAAAAAGCACCAGAATATAAAGGTGCAAGATGTTAGTCAAGGATCATGTTATCTGTGCTAATATGATTCATGCCTGAAACAGCAGGGACACTAAAAAAGTAAAGTCCCATCTGTATCACTCAAAACCATGACTTGAAAGGTTGCACTGCACCGAGATACAATTTTTAAGCTACCAACATATTCCTGAGTAAAAGTATAAATTAGTTTATACCAGAAAAATATAAGTATGTAGAGAATAATTAACATCAGAGAATGACAATCAAAAAAGCCAAAGATGAGATCATCTTGCTATGGAAAGCAATAAATAAACAACAAATCATTTTTTAAAAAAACCCTTTTCATGCAAATTCAAGTATCTGAGGTTCCCTCACTAAGTATTTGGATATAATTTCACAGTCAATTTCAAGCAAGATTAAGAAAATTTTTAAGTCTTTAGAATTCCTGAAGATAAGCTTGACTTAAATGTCTAGATGTGAATATGGCATCACAACCTCTGGTGCCTCGTGAATGCTTCTGATGTATTTATGCCTGATATCCCATTTTATCTTCTGTGTGAAGCTTACTGTAACTACTCTGCAGACTCAAGTAAATTAAGTTGAATGTGCCTCCTGCACACATATTCTTATATGCAACATTACATATGTAAGGACTCACAATTAATAGCATTGACAAATAAAAGTCTCATGAATGGAACAGCAAGGATTTCTTTTCTAGTTTAGGTTTTGATGACTTCCCTTGGTCTGTGAAGTATGTACACAGTTTGGTTGTTCTACTACACAATTTTACTGGAGTCTAGAGAAAGAGATCCTGAGCTAACAGATACTAAGAAGTCTAGTTACAGGCCATGTGTCTTATTTAAGGAAACAGAACAGCACTGCAGGGGCAAACTTAACCAATTCTCTTTTCAAAGATATCTCCCAGCAGATTTTGTCTGTTTGTATAATGTTTTCTTTTTCAGTTAGACAAATTACTGTGACAGTGAGAAAATTCAGACCCAAAACTGATGATTATAGTGAAGGCAAATCATGTTTTCATGGCTTATCATATCTGAAGTTTTGAATAAGTGTTGCAGCTTTGAAGCATTATGATTATCTGCATTTTTTCACGACTGATTCTTAACTATAAAAATCCCTTCTTTACTACTTGAGCCTGAACTCCTAGGTATTTTATTTTCACTTTTAGCTCAGTGTAAAACAAGTTTGTACCTGCACAAAGATTTGCATCAGCTAGTATATCACCTGACCTTGATAACTGAAATACAACAGGTATGAACTGGTCATTGTCTGCTATCTTACATTTTTCCCAGGATATCATCTACTGAATACTCTAGAAGAACTGAGCTATACTACAAACTGAAGATTTACAGTGTAAAGTTATTTTCAAGATCAACACACAAAAGCACTATGATGAAGAACTGAGAAAAACACTGTAGAAAGAACACTAAGAAAGACGTTTGCATCATCAGAATGCAAATACCTGATACACAACTTACAGAACAAATTGAGATATACAGCTCTTTTTTCTTCAGAAACAACTTAAACAGCACTTCTCTGTTATGGTTTCAAATCTCTCCCTTAGAAATATTTTGATAAAATACCTTTCCCTGTGATATCAGTATTCCCCGCAATGTGTCAAACCCAACTGAGGGTCCCTGGCCAGTTTCATCAAGTCTTCCTTCAAGATCGAACATTGGAATGCAAGGACAGAAGAGTTCTGAAATGTGATGCAGGAGCAGAAGTCTGTTTCTTAATGAAATGATGGGAATTTCCTGCAGATGATTGTACTCCATAGGAACCTATCATAAGGCAATGATATCCAAATGCAAATTAGAATTATTATGTATTTTATTGTATTCAACACAACAACAATCTTTATATTTGTAGGTAAACTTGTATTAGAAATTCAGGTATTTGCTTATTCACGCTGTCAAAACTTCATACATGGAGTTCAGTTGTTTATAGAAGATACTAATAGTATCCATCTAAACTGAACCAAACTGAGTATCAACCATGTGATGGCTAGAATACAAGTGCTGTTCCGCATTTCACAATTTATCCATAAAAAATACATTTTACATCCTGTCATCACTACTTCCAGGAATAGCTGAAATACAGAATAGTCAAAAAACAAGTCTTCTCAATATAAAGCAAGCAACGAAGAAATCCCTTGGAAGGCATAACATTTTCATAGCTGCAAGGCAGAATTAAATTCCTGCCAATTTTCAAACTGAGTTACTGTTCCACATTTGGATTAAAAACTGAATGCAAAGGCTTTTTCAGCTCAGAAACATAGAATCCTTTGGAAATACAGACGTAAAACAAAGTAACTGACTCAAACTTGAAGTCAAACCAAAACACACTGAGCTTATGCAGGGATTTGGAAAGGAAATACATCTACTGAAAGGTCAAAAATAAGCACATTAAGTATGTTTAAAATCTGAATTCAGTTAAGCCAAAAATATTACCTGTGTAGGGAGCTTGCCAGCATTAGCAGGTTTACTGGTTGACCAAGCTAAAGTATGTGCTGAGCCACAGGCTACTCTGTTGATCTTTTTACCCTGAAGTGCTGCAACCAGGCGTGGTCTTTGGATGGCATTTGTTGTTCCATCTCCAAGCTGCCCTTCATCATTATCTCCCCATGTATACACTTCCCCTAAACCAATAAAAATAATTTAGTATCCTGACGTTAGTATACAAGCTTTTTGCCCTTTTTTTTTAAATTAGCAGTTATTTAACCAGATGAGGCCTTGGGCTGTAAACAAGATTTCTGCAGCTGATGGCCATCCTGAAATCCACCACCCAGTGCAGATAAATCTTGATTGACACAGTCAAGTCCACAGTCTCTACATAGCAGCTAGCATAAGATGCATTTCTTTCCTCATAGTTTGTATAACTGAAAGGTTCTGTTCCAGAATAGAAGGAGATGGCAGAGCAAAAAAGTAACAGAACATCAGGAACAACCTGTATTTGATAGTTTCATAGCACAAGCAAAGCCAATATGAAAAAATTTAAAAGGCTTAATATTTTGTATGAGACAAATCCTCTAATATGCCCTATTACTAGAGAAGATATTAAAATAGGTGCTTGCTGTTGCAAGATAATTGGGAAATACTTTTAAAGTAACAATCTTGTTCCTGAGCATTCATTTTCTGCAGCTATTTCCATTACTCATGTTCATTTTCGGCATCTATATTTCACTAGCACCTATAAAACACTCAGTTATTGTGCAAAATTGTGGGAATAGGTCAGCTACAAAGAATATTCATTATCTCAACCTGCTATGAAAGAACCAATATTGTTTGTGCAGTGCTTCATTTAGCAAGCTAAACACTTCAACAAACCCACAAGACTCAAAAACCCAAACCATTCAATGGTACTGCTTGACCATTCTGTAATTACCCTTAGAGCTCTATATTTTTCTTTGATTATCAGTGCTTATGCAACTTGAATTCTTTAATTTTCATTACTTTACTTTTAGGTGATGACTTAAAAATCAATGTCATGCTTGCTGCTCAAGAAACATGCAACATCTGCAAACACAAAATACGTCCGTGCACACACAGAACCAGCATTTTTATCAAGGACAATCAACCAACAGCTCACTAAAAGATAAAGTTTCAATTTTTTCAAATTCAGTGCTAAGAATGAAGTAAATTATTTGATTTTTATACCATCTTCAGTGCAGCAAACACAGTGCAAAGACCCCGTAGCAATTGCAATAACTTTCTTTCCTTGCAATCCCTGCACTTGTCGTGGTCTTCTAACATGATCGTCAGATCCATGGCCTAAGCGATGATAATCTCCCTTGCCCCTGCACAGAGAAGGAAACATTTAAAAACTGTGTTTTAACTGTGGCAAAAATGTAATGATAGGCTATGTCTGACATTTGATCCGTAGATATAAAGTCCAATACCAAAATTTCCTCCTAACATTCAACATTAACCGTTGACTTTGTATGGACGTGATTCTGCTGACTCAGTACAGATTCTTACACCTCCAATACAGTGTTCCTACTTAATCTGTGTAGTTCCTTTCACCGCTTTTCCAGGGGGTGGTCTTATTTTTAACTCTCAAAGGAATCAAGTATTAGAAACATTCATCTGCAAAAACAGTATATTTACTGTTTTTACTCAGAGACTGTAACTTCATACAGTTTAAGGATACGTAATGTCATACAAACAAGGTAGCTGAGGGAAGTTGGGAAGGTATTTTGCTAAGTCTTTTTAAACACTTCAGTCTACTAGTTTGAACTCCAAAATCTGAAATGGTGTAAGGAGGATTAAAACAATTTCAAAAATCAAATTCTCAGACTACAGCCACCACAAGCTAGACAAAATTTTGATAATACATGAGGATGTTATTTATGCTATCACCTTTTATCCTGCATGACACTTCATGCTTGTAATTCCCCTGACCTCCTTAGAAGTTCTGCATCTTGCAGTGGTCAGTGTCTGGAATGACAAGCCTGTGCTTAGGTTTCCAAGACAAAATACTTGGATTTTTTATTCATGGCACTAGAAAATGTTCCCCAAAGTAGTAGCTTTTATAACTAATCAAGACACAGGAACTCAAAAAATTTTTGAAAGAGAAGATCAAAACAGTGAAGGAAGTGTAAAACTGATATTTGTTACAGGCAAGGGGACATCTAACTCTGTAAAAATAACTAAGAATACTTACCATGTATATACAGCTCCAGATTTGGTAAGGGCCACAGAAAACTGTGATCCACATTCTACTTTAACCACTCCAAGGCCTGTGAGGGAATCAATCTAGAAAAATAATACCAAATGAAAATCAAATAAGTTAATTAAGGAGATTCTCAAACACAAGCAAAATTCATCTTCATAACAAATACTGGAATTCAAATATAATGGCTACGTGGATTTCAAATGTAACACGTGAAGAAATTCCAAGCCAACCATACATTCACAGAAAGGTTTTAATATAAAGTAAGATTACTTTTCAATGAATTGATACCCATTTCTGGAATGACTATTATAAACTTATTAACACAAGGAAAATGAAGATTTCTTGGCAAAACTTCATGTTTTGACAGGAACCAAAATTAAAATGAGAAATATTATTTAAACCAGCAATGTTTTCCAAATAAAAACCTTCAAGTGCAACGTTAACAGTCAGCACAAAGCTTAAAGTCTTGTTATTGTAGCCTACAAAGTCCATTCTTAACAACCACCAGAAGAATCCTGATGTCCCAGGATGGATGAAAGTTTGCACATATTGACAAATCTGTCTTCAGCATTCTCCACCAACATCCTAAGTTTCTAAAGAAATGAAAAAATTACACAGAAATACCTTCATTGGTACTTTACAGCCATCACTGCCTCCTCTCCCAAGTTTTCCATAATCTCCATCACCCCACGACCAGACTGTATCATCATCAGTGAGGCACAGTGTCTGTGCATCTCCACTGCCACAGGCTATATCAATCACACGGTAACCCTGGAGAGCTTCCACCTGCAATGAAATCACCCATTTTTGTTCACTGTAAAAGACTCAGTCACTTAGTTTCACAAAAGATGACAAACTCAGCTTGGAGAGGTGAGGACTGGAACTACAAGTCTGAAACAGCACAGGAACAGGGAAATAAAGCCAACTCTAAGAACTTTGCTATTTTCAAAGAGCAAAATGAAATCCAACTATGTATTTTAAATACAGGACTTTTTTTTTTTTAATTGGTGAACTAGTTGAATTTTTTGAATTCAATGTCAGGGAAAACAATACAAAACATCTAAGGTTATCAAACATCATATTCTGTTGAAATAATTTCATGGATATTACATCTGGGCATGTACTGAATACAGTAAGGGGGGAAAAAAAGTCTTATTTTCAAATAGTCTTTTACTAGTTTACAATTTTTGAGCACATGCATCATAATCTGAATTTAGTCAACATCTTTTGAAATGATGCCATCTAGTGATGAAGTATGGCATTTGGAATCACAAATTAAAAGGTTGGTGACCCACATGTATCACATCCTTCCTATCCTTGCCACTACTCGAAACAGATTCCCAGTGGCACAATCCATCATCCAAAGCAGCAGGAAACTTGACATATTTCTTTAAATTTTCTTTAGATCTCTAAAATAAACTCCTTGTAAGCTGTTTGGTGACCACTAGCAAAATTTTGCGGCTCCTCTTTCAATTTTATCCTTTCAATGACAGCAGCTTGTTAATTTCTTACAAACACATGCCACTGTTTTGCCCTTTCGTTCTTTGTACACAGAAATGCAGAAAGTTATAAATCAGAAAATATGAACTGGACTAAGACTGTTGAGTGCTCCAAAGGTTTCTTACCAGTTTAGGTTTCAGTTGGTCCTCACTATCTCCATGGCCAAGGCGTCCATACCGTCCCTTTCCCCAGGTGAAGAGGTCTCCTGCAGCTGTAATGCAAGCGCTGTGTGCTCCCCCAGCAGCAATGTCAACTACCTCCACGCCTCTCAGGGACTCAATCACACGAGGGCGATCACAAGGGCTGGAAAGAAAACATCTGTCTGCACAAAACTTCGGGGACAGACCAGTCACATTCACCAGGGTATGGAGAGAAGCTTTTAAAATGAGAATGAGGATACCTAAAATCGCTGAGTATTTGCTTTGCTCCAGTTTAATATCCTAAGGATTTATTTTTAAAGGGAAAAATTCATTAATATACAGCAACTATGATAAGTATCCACTGAAAGATTTTTTTCAACAAAATTCCAAGTGTTACTTGCCTTCGGTTTCCATGACCAAGTTTGCCATCTTCTGCTTCACCCCAAGAATAAACTTCTCCCTCAAAAGACAATGCCAAACAGTGCTTTCCTCCTGAGTTCACTGCAACTTTCTTTATGAACACATGTTGAATGGATTCCAGTAAAGTTGGAGTAGAAACCGACTCTGTTCCTCCAATTCCAAGCCTACCACCTGCTCCATATCCAGTGGCATACAACTTTAAAGTAAAGAAAAAAATTTAGTTTTGTTTGCCTCATGCAGAACGTTCCCTAGAAATGAATTCTAGAGAAGAATTCTTAATGTATACATGTCAGAATACAGTTCAAGGAAAGTCTAAAAAAACCAGTTTCTTACAGGCTTCTTCTTTTCTCTTTTTTGGAAAATAAAGAAATATTTTAAAATATTTCACAAAACTTTGGGAAAATGTGGCTATATTCAAGTCAGTAAGAACTCTCACTGACTTAATGGATTTAGTTTGAAATACTAAAGCTTATTTTGTAAAACTATCTAAAGACCATAGCTTTGCTTGATAGCATTACAAAATCATCTATCACCTGTAGCCCTCCTTCCAAGCAGCACTATTCTAGTTTTCTTTCTTTCTTTCTTCTGTAGAACATACACACCTAAACACAGTTGCTTCCTCCCCTTCTATCCCATAAATACAGTTTTAATTACTGCTTTTCATTCTTTTTGTCTCTCTGAAAATAATTTCTTTCAACAGAATGATGTCAAGACATGCCACTAATATGCCCTTTACTCTTCTGTGAATTTTTAACAAGGATGATACTAACCCCAAGGAATCATTACAGGACCTCACTACATTAATGTAACTGTTACACAAAGCTCTAGCTAAAACTCTCCATCACATCCTTAACAGCTGCCATCTGTATAAAAATACAAATTCATAAACTGATTTTTTTCTCCTATACCTTACACTAAACTTCTGCACCGAGATTCCTTTTCTCACTCAGGATTTGAGCACCTGGAAATTATATCCTGCAATATCTAACTTACATTTAGCCAACTGTGAACAAGCTTAGATTACACCTCTCTCCTGCTAGAGAGAAATAATCACCCCTGTTTTAGGGAACTCTGTGAGCATGCTGCTTGTACCCAACTTTGTTTGCCAAAATCTGATCACAGTTTTGAATTGAGAACTTAAAACACATTTCTTGTTTCAGCCATTTAATGCTATAGTAACTGCAGTCCTAGAAAGTACTGGTGGAGCTGGTACAGCTCAGATTCTTTTAAAAAAATTAAACAAAGTTACTACTGCCAATAATAATGAACCTGTGCTATGCAGATTATTTTTCATTTAGCCAAACCCATTCTGACTGAGGGTGAAATATTTCAAGAGAGTCAAACAAGCCATCATTTGTTGTATCCTTACTTTCCCATCAGCAGTCACTGCAAACAGAGTCTGTTCACCACCAATTAACTGCACTGGTCTAAGGGTGGCAAGAGCTTCACACGGAGTTGGGACTTTGACTTTTGCTCCTTCAATTCCACCAAGTTGTCCTCTGTGATTATGACCCCAGCCATAAATGGTTCCACTGCCTCCAGCTGAAAGTGTCCAGTCATCAGGTCGTCTGCAGGAGACACAAAACAAACAAAATCTTAAACGAGCTTTTTAAAAGTCACAAAAAGTGCAGTTTATCATTGTATAACAACAAAGCATTACAGGGCCAAACCGTAACAGTTGAAAGAAGTTACCTATTCATCCACTGGACAAGCTGCTCATCCTGTTCTCTCTTAAAGACGTCGTGGCACTCATGAAGAATATCCATATTTTCATTATCTGCCATTAATTCTCGGATTTTCTTTGCCACCTGGGAAATATTTTGCATTAAGCAACTTTATTCGAATTATCAATTACTTGTATCACAGTTGGCATAAAATAGTTCAAATTCAATGTATCTTTTTACATGAGATACTTTCACATATTCCATTAACCATTTAAAGTATTCCTGCAGTACCTCGTCAAGGAAAAGGCGAGGTAATGGTGTCCTTTTATCAAGAGCCACAGCAACCCTGGATGCCATGCAGTACCTCCTGAACCAGGCCCATTTGTGTGTCTCTGCACAGCAAGGGAGAGTGTCCAACTCCAGATCACAAGCCAGAGCCACAAGCACCTGCAGACAATCAGAAAAACATTCTAGAGGGATATCAAAAATATGCAATAAAAATCAGTATGCATCTGACAGAGATGAACAGCACATAGGCCAGTAGGGCCTGAACAGTCTCAAAGACATGCAAAGTCACTAAAAGCCATCTTCAATATCCTCATGGACAGGGTAATATCAAGCGTACCCCCACTATCTCACATGGTTAGGTATCTAATTTCCTCTTTCAATCCAGAAATTTTCATAACCTCCCTGTGAAAACCATTCACAGATTAATTCTCTTTTCCACATGAAATCCCATGTGCTTTTTACGTGCCATTTCTGAAGTAAGTCTCCTTTCTACAAATCAATGAATTTTCAATTGATTTTCAATTTGACTCAATTTCAAATCAATGTTTCAGATGAATATTGTGAACAACAGATTACTTCCTCCTTCTATAAACTTTTAAGATTTTCCTTCTGTTAAGATAGGTACGCCCACTTAGTTTCACTTTTATACTACAAAGTAGGCTTTTTCAGCCTTTTATTCTTCTTGCTCTTCCCTAGACTTCCTCAGCTTGCTTATTTTTACTTTGAAGTACAGGGTCCATTGAAGACATTGTCATTTTTTCCAACTGGATGTAAATAAAACTAAATAAAAATATACAACACTCCTATTAGGAAAACTCAAAATCACTTATCAAAAAGTGTGCCTACAAGATGTTTTTCTGAGTTTCTCTGCCTAGGTACTCTTCATTTTTCATTTGTATATTTGATTCTCCCTTTAGAAGTAGTATTCTGGTTTTGTCAGTAAACATTACTGATATAGGACTAAGTGAACTGAGCACATCTCAGAAAAATCCCAGAACTATCTTATGTGTTCTTTACTGATTGTACTGCATTACCTTAAAGAAAGGGCTGTGGAGCAATTGCTTGCCACCTCTCACAATGGGGTCTTCATAGTCAAACTGTCGCTGCAAAGCTTCTGGAAGACCTTTAACCAAAGCAGCTAAAGCACTCCCTGTGAAACTCTAGAAACACCACACAACTAGAAAGTTAGTCATACTGCATGCATTACAGGAAGTACATTATTTAATACATTATTTAGATTGTGACAAAACTTAAGTAACTTCCCGAACTTCAGCTAGCTGTGTGAAATACCATTTCCATCCACTTCTTCAAACAAAACTATTTTTACCCCTTTTTGGCAATTCAAAAAGCACATCTATATAGTCTTGAAATTAGCCTTTTTTCTTCTTTTCAGTCTTCCAGACCTGTGCAAGACTATTCGCTTGCCCATTTCCTATTTTGCCATTTACACAAAAAATGTTGTACATCAGGGCTAGCACTTGAACCTTAATGTGAAACAAGTGAAGAGGAGAGCACCACTGCCTTCTTACCAAAGCTCGTGTTTCTCCCTCGTTATCCCCTAGGATCCGGTTGATGTTAATGGACTGCCCAAACTCCGTGGTGAGCAGCTTCCGTAGTCTCTGCAAGGCCCACATTCTGTGGCCAGCAGCTAAGGAAAAATAAGCACACAAAGAACATAATTACTTAAAACAATCATCATAACTTCAAAAAACCAGACCTAATTTCAAGACTATACTCACCTAAGGCACTCAGCTGAGCACAAGCTGCAAGAGAAGCTGCCAAGCGAGGAACTATGCTCCTGTTGGAAGCAAAATTTAGGCGAAAATCCAACAAACATGTAACCAAATCCATCGAGGGACATGAAAGAATGCAACGATCTGAGAGAAGGTCTTTAGGGCCTGCAAAAAACCAAAAAGGAAGAACAAAAATAAAAGCTGGGAAAGGTTTGTCCTCAGACTGAAGTAAGAACAGACAGGATTTAGTTGACCAAACACAGCACTCTAGAGTGCTAATCTGCATCTGAGTTGTCTATTCTACTTCTCTTTGAAGAGATTGGAAGGAAGATGCACTTTCATGACTTAATTCTCATTATTTTAAAACAGATGACCTGTGTCCCAGAAGTATCCTTCACTGATGAAGAGGCAAACTAGAGTGACTACAAAATATGTTTCTCTCTTCTCTATGTACAAGTGCACCTCTCAGAACTTACTTGAAAATGCTTCGTAAGTATGAATGAAAACATTTTCTGAGTATAAATGTAAATGAACTAGTGAACTTTGGCACGTAAATACCATGCAATAAGTGCACTGTAAAAGCAAACAAAATCTGCTCTTACCCTTCTGTAAATGTTTTATGGGATACCTTACCTGCAGCTGGCATGATAGGGTAAACTGTGAATCGCCAGCCCCATCCATTCACAGATCCATCACTGATGAACTTCCACTTTAACTCATCCCCTGGAATTCTCAATTCACTAGACCAATCTGACCACTCACGACCTGTTACAGTAGGCAAGACAAAGACATTTAGCTTTACTGTCTGAGTCAATATGCTAGCCACTCATCAAGAGCAATTGCTTAAATATTATAAACATCACACAAAGGCATTCAAGAAAAAAAGCTACGTAAAGTATATGAACATAAATGTAAAAGTGTTACAGTAACAAAACTGTGCCTTAAAAAGTTCAATTAGAACTGCTAGCCGATACCTCAGTACTTTTAGTACCAGATTCAGGAGACAACTATGAGAGCTTACTAAAATCCATTGTCCTATTTTCAAATTATCTTTCATATTACAAAAAGCTATAACAACACAATATATTAAATTCAAGCTTTACAGCTTCCAACCAAGAACCAATCAGAAATATCTCAATAATGAAACACATTTGGGGAAAAATGGGTCATCATAAAAAGACCACATCATAATTGCACAGGCAGTAGCTACTAAGACCCTTGCACATGATGTAGTGTAAGTTCAACACAAAATTTGATGAGATGAAACATATTCCTCCAAAACCTACTACAAATTAATAGTGCTTAAAAATTAACTTAAAGATATCAAGATAAAGGTGTGAAGAATTCATGTAGTGTCACATACAAAGGAAACAGAAAGAAAGAGCACCAAGCTATTATTCTGGACAGCAGAAGAGCATTTGTCTTGACTGCATGAAACTGAAATTTCTCTAAGTACTAGCTGAAAAAGGAAAAAGCTAGCAAAATAAATATCCTTTTCCAATTTGTTAAAATACACTTTGATGGTACAGAAATTCATACATGTTGGCAGGGGTGCTAAACACTGAACTTAACACTCTATCGGCTCTTTGGAAGAACTAGACAACCTAACATGCACTGCCCAGAGATTCTCTGTATCCAAAGACACAAGATCAATCTTTGTGTCTAAGAACCTACAAATTTTCTAGTTCAAAAGACAGTATCAATTTACATAGGTTTTCCTCTCTTTTACTGGCATATCCCTAGCAAGAAGCCAGCCAGAGGCAGTGGCACATTTCATTCAGCATTTGAGAGTGAACCACACAAGAAGCACGTGTTCTCCAGACCTGATCGGACGGACACGATCCTGTTGACGCCATCCATGATGGTGAGGGGATCGTGACGCCGCTCCGTCGAACACTGCCGGTCAAACTCCACCCTCAGGCCCTCAGCACCTGAACAGCAACAAAGAGTTCACACACGTCCACACAGCAATCAATACCACAGACAAATGCAGTGTTTTAGAAATCCACATGAAATCAAACACAGTTGTTTGGAAGCCATAGCGCTCATTAATAAAAATAACTTCTTTTGATTTAATGATGGTATCTTGTCTGTAATTTCTTCTCATTGCAAGGCTTAAATCACAGCAAGCTCCTGTGAGTAGGGACTAGCAGACAAAAGACCATACCAGAACATTAAAAATTTAAGTTGCAAAAGACAAAAAATGCCTATTTATATTTAAGGTAAATAGGTCTTTGTTGTCTGTAACTGTTGGTAAGTACTACGTAACTTACTTAAGGAAGCACTAAATGAAAAGACAGCATCAAAACAAGGAAGTATTTCCCTTGCGCAAGACTAGATGATGAGTTTTCAATTACTAAACCTGAAGAAAACTCAGTCTTTCTCAGCTTCATAACTGAAAACAGCAACTGAAATCACACCCACAGTATAGAATCGAGATTTTCATCAGCGTGTAAGAAATGAGCTTCAAGAAATACTTTTTTATGGCAATAGGATGCATAACATGGCTTTAAAAGTTCGATACTTATTTTTTAAGCTAAGGATCAGTTTAGTGCAGGCAAGCTTAAAAATAATTGAATCCTAGCAACATAACTGTAAGATTTCTGTACCTGGTATTTTAACTGTACCACTAGATGATGTATCATCAGTATATGGATGGCTGCTCTCTACCACAACTGGTTGTGAAGAGAGGCGACCACTTTGTGAATCAGTTGCTACATCTTCTAGTTCAGTAACACAGAGCTCCAACAACATATCAGCAACCTAAGAAAAGAAACATACACTTCACAAACTGGGTGTGTTTGATTAGCCCAAGAAATTTAGGTAAATTACCATTCTTCCCAAATTTAAAATAAGTAACTTGTTTTAGGAAATCTGATTCATAAACCATCACATTAATTCAAAAATACTCTTTTTGGTAGTGTTGGAGCAAAAAAAATTCCTAAAACTAAAAGCCAAAAAACTTCAGTTTTCAGTAAGTACATGACAACACAAATAGTTTTTTTCCCTTGCAGAGAAAGCAAACAATTAAATCTATGCTATAGAGTATACAGCAGCATAGAAAGGTATAAATATTTAACCAGTATGTAATACTGCAAAACACTGTTTAGGGAGGAAATGCCAAAAGTACTAATTTTAAGAGTTTCTAATAAAAATTCTGGCTCCAAAACACAAAAACCCCACACAAACCCCAAGTTGTTCAGTAACTCACTACTAATGCTAAAAAACCAGAATTTATGTGTAAGTGCACATAAAGCATTTACCTACCTTGACTGGGAAAACTCAAGCCCAACATAAACATACATAGCTGATCACTAGAAATTGGGCAGGGGGAGTAATTGTTCTAGAAATCTTAGAAGAAATGTATTCATACTTATTAGGAAAACTACAATTTGAAAGTTAAAGCTACAAGAAATATTAGACATCTTTCAGTTCATTACTGTACACAGATATCCTATAAATAATTTACGATTTGTAACATTCTGTCAAAATGCCAAATGCAAAGCTATGCCAAAAAACCCTCACACCCATGGATACTGTATAAAAATTTCAATGCATGTAATGTAGACCTTAACAATTAAGGATTATATCATTAATACAATATACTAACAGCATTTTTAGCTAGCAATAATGACTGCATTAATTTGAAAAATAAACTCAGATGCAAAGAAAACCCATCTGTAGAATGCTAGTTTTTAAACTAGCATTCTACAGATCAAGTAAATAGAGTTTGGTTAATTCAGCTTCATTTCAATAACCACAGACACTTGGTCAGTACACAAATTCATTCTGCCTTAATGTCTAACTGCAGCATGAAAAATGGAGAAATTAATCTGTTACTGACATCTGCAGCACATGCATATAATTTGTGCAATATTTCCATTAAAATGGTTAAAGTTCACATGCATTTAAGTTCAACTCCAATTTTCACGTGTAATAAGTTACTCAGGATGCTGAACTGCACTTCCCAACACAAGAAAATACTCCAGCAAGCTAGTAATAAAAAGGACACAGTTAAAATGCAACAGAAGCAACCCCTGACCTGTGGGTAAGCAGTGCCCATGCCAGACAGCACAGCTGAGAGAACATCTCTTCCCTTTTCGCCCGCTCGGTTGGACACCGCAAGCTTTAGCAGGTCCACCATGACTCGCGTGTCATCTGGTACGAGGAGACTTGTAAACTCATCCAAGTACTGTGGTTCTGGGCCAGATACCTTGCTCTGACTTTCTACGTCCTACAAAACAAACAAGAAACATCCCTCTGTCTTTGGGCAGATTTTTGAAAATGCAGTCATTTACAGAATAACTTTTAAAGCACAAAAAAACCAGAAAAACTGCTTGATAAAAGCATGGTAAGGACTTAAGGAGAGTATTGACAACATTACTTCTTTGGTTTTTGTCATGGTTTCTGCAATAATACTGGCAGCTCCAGGATCATCTGTGACTGGAATGAAAGGACGGGAAGAGGCAGCAGCAGCTGAGGGAGTTACAGCAGATGGTGTCACAGCATCTTCTGAAGGAACAATCTAGTCAGAACAAATAATAACTAATGAAATCTTCAACAAGACACTGCAAAACCTTTAAGAGTTTAACTATTTATTATAAGGGCTAGTGCTCAAAGACGGCAGCAATTTCAAAACAGCCATAACTTCAAAACCAACAGATTTCACTGGCTGTATTTTTAGCTTCTATTTCATGTTCCTAGTGTGGGTAAAACAACCAACACTATGTTGGCCAGCTGCTACAAAAACATACAATAAAACATCAGTGCCTGCAGAAATGTCCACAAAGTAGAAGGCAAGCCCTGACAATATATATCAAGTTAACAGTTTATAAAGGCAAAAGACCTCTTCAGTAGCAAGCCTTTTCTTTTTTTCTGCTTTTGTTAGCATTTGGGAATCAACATAGTAGAATTCCATTCAGGGCCTCATATCTACATCAGCTGATCTAAGTTTATAACTAAATTTCATTAAGTATTTCAAATATCAAATATTCTGCTATTCTTGACTTCTTTTAAATATCACTCCTGTAAAATGAATTCATTATCTCTAAAATATTACTAGAAATCATCACGATTGCATTTAAACGACACAATGCTGTCTCAAAGTTCAAAACTGATCTAAAACTAAAATTTTAGTTTTTTCAAATCTGACATGTGCAGAGAACCTAGTCCTGAAATAAGAGCATGAAGGATATTTTTCTATTCTCTGCTACTCTCAGACTATTTGAGATATTTGTCAGCTTTACAGTTAAAAACTGATGGAAAAAAATCATGTGACACTTTACCTCCCCTCTCCTGTCCTGCCACGGGTTTGGGCTCAGCCTCTCCTCGATATCTCCCACAAGCACACACTCATCTCCATTTGCAGGGCTTCCTGCAGAAGTAGCATCTGATGGGGGGGCAGGCGATGAAGAAGGACATTCGACTGGTGCAATCATACTTGCAGGCATCAGTGCTCCAACAACTGCATCCCTGAAATCATTTAGGATGGATTAACATAAACCTGATTATACTCCCTTGTTGAACTTGAAAAATTTTATTAGCTCATCGTAATAAAGCAAGGTAAGGTTTCCAAGCTCTAGAATTTTGATGGTAGTTCCTTACTATTCTCCTTTGGGCCTGATGCTTCAATATGTAACCTGAGTTTCTCTTTAAAAATTTTAGCACAAGTACTCTGTTCTCTACTAACAATGACAGTACTGCAAAGTTTTATTGTTCTTTCCACTCTGCCCTCTACTGCTTCCTTCATATCATCCATCATGATTCACTTACAGAGCTTCTACATTATTTATTTGAGCATTTCTAAATGAACAATTTTTTCCCCAGGCAATGGAAACTTTTGTAAATATAAAGCTAACATTGACATCAAAAGAAAATTCAAATGAAGCTTAGGCCCATCCTGAGGAGTCCAAACTTGTTAAAACAATTTATACCTGACTCAAGATTCCCTAATAAATGGTAAGCTATGTCATCTTTTGCTCTGCAACACAAAGAATGTTTCCATGCCTACCTGGCATACATGATTTGTAGTGCAATCAGTATGTGAGACAATGCCTGCTGTTTGGCAACATTCCCATCAAGCGACAGGAGAATCTTAGCAAGGGAAGGGCGATTCGGCTTGGAACTGTTTGCCCCACTGATTTTGTTACTGGCAGCAGAAGAATCTGCATCTGAAGGAACACCTAAAAAGAGGCAGGGGGAAAGACAAGGTAAAGCATTTTTTAATGGGATAATACAGAAAAGGAAATGATTTATCTAATTTCTTGTTAAATCAGAAGAGATGACTGTGAAACTAACTCTATAGTAGATTCTTAAAATGCAGTGCCTACAGTTACAATATTAAAGTTAATACTGAGGCTTTCCAACAAGGACCTTCATAAAATAGCATTTGATCTTGTTATTTATTTATGAGGATTAAGGCAATACAGATAGAAACATTTTAGTGATCAGCACCTGAAACGAGTTTTACTCACACAAACATTCTGAAATAACAAGAATAATTATTAGGTACAAATTGCCTTGGTCATGAAAAAGCTTAATCAGCAAGATGTTTGTTACCTTTATATTCAACACAAAACACTGCTGTTTTGATACCCTGATTATTAAGTCACTTGCCTTAGAAACAAGAGGTAATGTGTAAGAAGATTAATACCAGTATAGCATTCATCTATCATTACCTCCATAAAAAGAAATTCCTTGGGGTGTTAAAGAAAGCACACTGCATCTTAATTTAAAAGTTCCACTTTCATGAAGAGGATTGGTTGGGTTTTCTTTTCAGAGGTGTATTTTGTTGTTTTCTCTTTTTTTTTTTTTAACATTTTCTTTTGCCCTCTTCTATCATCTATTAAACCACACACAAAACAAACACTCCAATGGCAGTAGAGGAAAAACAATGTAAGGCAACAAATACCAACCAAGATAAGAGGCACCTAAAGGGTCCCTCGCTGTCTGGAAAAGGACTGGTTCATGAACAGATGGTGTAGCTACATCCACTGTTGTCCATGCTACACTGTGGGAAGAGCCACAAGCAACCCGAGTGATTTTCTGGCCTTCCAAACCCTGGACAAGAGTGGGTTTTCTATTGACTGTGGTAGTTCCATTCCCTTGTTGCCCGTGGTCATTGTCACCCCAAGCATAAACCTGCCAGGAAAAATTTCCACATATTACTTAGCTTCATTGTTCATCTCATTTAAATGTTTCCTTAAAAATTCCTAAGAAGAGTGTTTGTGATTTATGCTAGTAATCTAGGACACCTTAGACAAATCTATTGTCATGACACTCCCCCATCCATTCAATAATGCAGGCATTATCATACATTAAAAGAAAAAAAAAAAGGCAGCACTTTATCAGATGATTCATAAATTATTGCCAATTGATAATTGATCAGTTGATTCATGAAACACTCAATGTTCACCATGAACAGTAAGTTAGAAGCATTAATTGCTTAGTAATTACACTGGAGATCTGAAACAATATTATGTTAACACTGCAAAATCTGTCCAAAATACTATAGCTGCTGCTGCATTTCCAGAGTAAGAAGCAGGATTCCTTTCAGCATCAAGGAAAGAAGGGAAAGGAGGGTGATGCAAACATACCTGTCCAGTGTCAGTCACTGCCAGACAGTGGAGTGCTCCCACAGCCACATGCACAATCTTTTTACCCCTCAGTCCTTCCACAACCTGTGGCTTTCGCACATGCACATCTGTGCCATGGCCTAGCCTGAAGTAGTCACCTTTACCCCTGCAACAGACAGTAAATGTAACATTTAAAACAACTGTACTGTTTACACAGTCCTCTTCAATGCAGCTTCCCAACTGAATATACTTCATTTCTCACTGCCTGAAACACAAACACCAACTAGCAACTGCTTCAAAACTCAATTCCAAGGGCCTAAGAACGAGGCTAACTGCAGCTCTATTACACTGTAGCTTCTCACCTCAATACAGAATATGATTATGCCTATTGTTCATATGCAAAGCTACTAGTATTACCTTTCATTTCCTCTGCTGCAGAAACACTGCAATTATAAAAGTTTACAGAATTCATGTGGTTTGATAAGACTTGGGCAGATTTAACTACTGAGGATAAACCTAACAATAACAGAACCTTTAACAAGTCTGCTCCCATGAAAAAAATACACAGGGAACTAAAAATATTTTCAGAATTTAGTTTTTTCACATTGTTGGAAACATCAATATAGATTCTCAAGCCTCAATAATTTAAATTCTTCCAAAATTGTTATATACAAACTGCACTAAAAAAAAAGCATACACAAAAGTAATTCAAACACCTTTAAATCTCTACCAAGAATGTCAGTAAAGAAGAAAAAAAACCTGGTATTTCTTCCACTATGTTTTTAGTAACCACTCACTCAGTTCTTTAGCTCACTACCAATTTTTCTCAAGAAAATTTATATTATGCTGGAGAGAAACATGATAGAGAGTACTGTTATCTATCTATAATCCAGAAGTGATGATTTTTTTTTCCACAAACCATTACAAATTCAAAAAGAATAAAAGTTTAGAAGCAACTCAGCCACTCCAGCTGAAACAGACCCAAAAAAATCCTGTTGTAGACCTGTAGTGTACTGAAATAGCTGTAGATTTTTGACTAGACATAACAGTGTTAAGAAAAACTAGGGCAAGGAAGGCATGAACAAGAATTTTTGAAGGAGTTCTTAATAAAAAAAAAGACCGTCAAATTATTTTTCCTCTTGCTCCTTTTGTCACTACAAAAAAAAAAAAATAAGGGGGAGAGTAAGAAGGAAATAGTTTCCAATGGCCACTCTGAAAAGCAACATCTATTAAAAGCTTTTCTTTCCCTTAACAATAGTAGTAACTTATAAAAATGAAAGACTTGTGGATTTCTCTTTGTGTTATTTAGCAACTGCTGATAACACAACAAAAATTACTCGTTTAAGTCTACTTAGCTTTGGTATACATCAAATGGGTCACAGTCTTGTTACACAAGGATGGGGGTAAGACCTTGCTCTGGTTAGCACTCTGAAGTTGACCTGCCATGCAAAAAACTCTCAGATTTTCCAAAATGGTTGATAAATTCAAAAAGCTAGATTTGTGTTCAGAACAAAGCAGGAGCAAGCAGGCAAACAGAAGAAAAATAAAATCCTATCTGAGTAACTCTCAGCAATCATCTCATACTTGCTTCCAAGGCATCATTACTGACAACTCAGTGGCCTTCTAAGCAGCAACAAGCTGTTATTGTGTTCCTGTATTTCCAAGGAAGTTCTTCCCATCTGCTCTGAACTTGAGCTTACTTCCTTACTCTCCTGCATCCCTATTCTCTCAAGTCTCAGCTTTAGCTATAGGCTTCACAGTCCAAGCTATGCCTCTCAAGTTCTCTTCTTTCCACTCCACTCTTGAATTAACATTCCTTTACATGTCTCATGGTGACCAAGAGAAGAAATAATCCTCCCTTTCTGTCACTAATTCCACAGGAGCCAGGCATACTAACAGAGTACAGCAAGCAAGGAAGCATGCCACAAGACACAGTGTTAGAGTGACTGAATGGATGCAGCTCGCCTGGAAGAGCTCTCAGTTTAAAAGACAAAGCGCATAGATAAGGCACAAATAGAGCTGAACAGTATTAAATAAAGCACATAGTTAGCAAGTGCTTTGTTAATACTTCCTGGCAAATGTAACATACCATGTCCATACCACTCCTGACTTGGTCAGGGCCAACGAGAACTGTGCACCACACTCAATCTGACAAACGCCTTGGCCGTTCAGTCTTTCAATGTTCTGAGGAATGTTGCATCCTTCACTTCCTCCTCGGCCCAGTTTTCCAAAATCACCATCACCCCAGGAAAACACCAAACCTAAGAAACACCAAATTGCAGGTCAAACAATGATCACAGGACTCCCATGTGCTAGAAAGCTTCTGGAACAAGATACTCCTACCTTCGTCTGTCAAAGCAAGAGTCTGAGCATCTCTGCTTCCACAAGCAACCTGAATAACTCGGTGGCCAAGGAGCACTTTAACCTACAAAACAGAAGGAGTAAGAAAGAAGTTTTCAAAGAAATTATAACTCGTCTTGGTCATTATACCCAGTCTGAGCAAAGAACTATCCAGCCATGCTCAGAATCCAACATTGCTACATGGTAGTTTCCAGCTAGGTACCGTAGTAGATGTTGGACATAAATACTGAAAGCAGCATTTGCCATTTTACATCACTTCCCAAGAAAGAGACTGGATCTTTTTGGCCTTTCTGAAATAGCTTTACTTTTCCTAGAGGTATGTGTACCAAAACCTAACTTAGATCACTCCAAAAAAATGTCTTCATACTGCCTTCATGGTTTTTGTTACTTTAGCTTTATGCTGCACTCATTTATTAATAAACACATTTATGTTTCATCAGAAACAAGAAACATGGATTTTACCATCTTAGGCTTCAGCTGTGTGGTGTTATCTCCATGTCCCAGTCTTCCATATTCTCCAAGACCCCACGTGTACAGTTCACCACTAGAGGTAATAGCAGCACTGTGGGAACTGCCACAGGCAATATCACGGATGCGTTTGGTTTTCAACGCTTCTATCAGCCTGGGTTTGTCACAGTTCCTGGAGAAAATCAACAACAAACCCACTGTGTTAATCATAAAATAGCCACACAATATACTTCAACTGTTGCAATACTAATTGTGCGATCACTAACAGTAATCTCAAGATAAAGTAAGCTGCAACACTCTGATCCCAAGATGTGCTCTTTAGCAGCACTATAAATCCAAAGATTACACTATTTTAATGTACTTCAAAGTTTAATTAAAGAATATTTTACGGATATGCTGCAAAACTTAGGTGAGAAGTTCAAAATGTCAAAGCAATGAATCAATTAAACAGTGCCTAATAGAAAGAGAAAAGTTTTCTGTCACTGCCCCAAGTTGAGTGATTTAGCAGTGGACAGAGACAGACAGTAGGATTAAGAGATGACACTCCCATCCCAACTTTGCTCTTCACAATAGAGAAATCAAAACTAGAATTTACTCTTAGACTTCTATGTGAGTACTGCTAACATTCATTCTTCATGTGGTTACATGGTTCTCTTAATTCCAAAAAAAGATTCAACTCAAGATTTTCTAATATTGACTGCACCAGAACCACTAATAAGATTCCATAAAATCATGCATGGCCTCTGGAAATACTGCTACTATGAAATGCCCAAGGGTTCCAAATCTCACTTTCAACAGAAGTACCTAAAACATGAGGCAGTTAAGCAATAAACAGTAATACTGCTCTCATCTGGACTTCCCTTTTCATTAGTTTGACTCAGCCTTGTGAACATTTATTTGGTGTAATATATTAGCCATCTGATTTAATTTTGTATATATTATGGGCAAGTCCTCAAAATCTATCAGAATGACAAAAATATTGATCCATGGGCTTTGTGGATCAGGGTTTTTTTTCCTTCAAAATATTGTTCTGTGGGTATATACAAAGTAAAATCTGAGAAAATTCAAATTTTTCTCAAAGCTGTCCAGTGGAAGATTAAGCTAGGTATCACTAAAAAGTGGAAGAAGTTTATTTCTGCCTAGCAAGTCTGTGAACTGAAGTCTAAAGAAAAAGGCTATAAAATGACAGCTTAAATTATGAACTGTTACAGCTCAGGAATGTAAAATTGCTATAGTTTTACTCCTCAAGGCACCTCTGAAAACCATACCTTATCAAAGTAACAAAAAACTGCATGTCCAAAAGTATGGAATGTCATCAGTAACATTTGAAAATACTAGTCAAGACTTTATCCATCTTTCCAAGTATTATATTAATTTAATACCTTTCTAAGTGGCTGAAGCCTGATACAAATGTTGCACCATAAATTGGCATATTCTCTGGAAAAAAAGTCTTCTTACAACACATTTTTTTATTCCTACTCTATTAAAAATACTGTTGCTGTCAATAGTGGTGGTCCTCTGTGCTGTAACATTCAACACAAATCTTTTACTGAAATAGAGATAAATTTGGTATCCTTACATTCGACTGAAGTGACCTAGTTTCCCATCATCTCCTTCACCCCATGAAAACACCTTTCCATCAACAGTTAATGCCATAGCATGCCGGCCACCTAAAATTGCAAACATAAATTTACATTTTTGAGCTTTCAAGCAGGCAGCAGGTCTAGCAAAAATTTGACATTGCTGTTCTTCTACAATGCAACTGTACGAGTCTTTCAGCTCCACAGACATTACTTATTTTCTTCAGAGCTTTTATGTGAATTAATTTAAAATAAAAAATTTTTGTGACTGAGGTCTTCTGGCACATTAAAAAAAACAAAACAAAACAAACCAACAGTCACTCAATTTTCTATTTTCAGAGTTGCAAGAAAAAATAATGAGAAAAACAAACCCACCATTTGGAAATACTAAAAATGAAAACACTTGCCTTCTATCCAATGGAAACACCAAAGTTACCAAAGTTAATTTCCAGCAGTATGGTCTTAATTCACAGATTTTAATAACAGCACCATTAGATTTAATCTGATGTTGTATGCAACAGACAGCATTCAATAACCTGTATTTATTTTTAAAAAAGAATCCAATATGCTGCGGGATCACAGCACCCAAGAAAATATCAGAGCAACTATTTTCTGGCTTAATATGTTATATTTATGTATATAAGGATAGCAATAGTCAGTACCTGAGTGAACAGCCACCTTCTTTACCACATAGTTGCTGAGAGCTGTAATCTGGCGGGGAATAGGCACAGTTCCACTAGATATTCCTAAACCCAGCCTTCCATTTGTGGCTTCTCCACAGGCATACACTTTACCCTCCACGGTCACTAAAATGAAGAAAAAAGTTTGAAACACCATTAGTGTTTCACAATTCAAAATCTGTTTCTGCCCTTAAATAATTATATTTATTTTAAACACATATTACCTGCAAAAAGGCTTTTGGATCCTCCAGCTACTTGCACAACATTCAAGGCAGACAGGGTTTCAGAAAAGGAAGGGACTTTTATCTAGAGACAAGAAATAAAAACCATTACAATTTATTTTAATGTTTTACACTCTAAAAAAAGAGCTCTTAAGTGATAAACCAGTTAATCTAACAGGAACTTTCAGATGCTTCAGACATGCCAATTAATATACACCAGGCAAAAGACAAAAACCAATTAAAAACATTTAATACTGAAACTATGATAAATATAAAACCAGAGAAAAAATGAAAGGTGAGACAAACAAGGACTTTCTTTTAGTAAAGTTTTCTTGAGAAAACTGAAGAATACAGGAAAGGTTAACTTTTTGATTCTTCAAAGGTACTTTATGGATACAGTACTACACTTTCACAACATAAATTGAAGAAATGCTCCTAACATAATTTTCAGATTAGTGAATGATGTTTTAAATTGATTAAGCATTTGTGATGTCTCATCTTGCATTCTATTAAAATTACATGTAAATGGCTGCACGCTGGGCTGAAATTCCTATAGGACAATTTCCAGGTACGAGTAATATATAAAAAAGTTCACCAATAGTTTTATTTTATGCATGCAAACTCAACAGGAACAGAAGATGTAGAGTGTTACACATTTTTAAAACAATTAGTTCATTATCATCTCAAAAAATGACTGAATAGTAGCTAAAAAGGAAGCCAGATTTCACAGTAACAACCAAAATGCAAACTTTCTCCAATTTTCCACCCAGCAGACATCTACATGTCTTAACAGTAAAAAGCCACTGAAACCTACTCTTCGTAGCTTTCAGTAAAAAGCTGTAAAAATCTGATTATGCCTGAATTAATTTTAAGTTGTGTCACTTGCACATTTCATTTTTCACTCTTTCTCCTTTGTACTTAAGTATGAAAACAACATACCTTGGAACCTTTTAGTCCTCCCAACTGGTCTTTGTCATTCAGTCCCCAAACAAAAACTTTGGTTCTTATTGTAGCTGCCGATTCAAGCCCAGCTGCCTTCTTTCTAACAAGACTGAACATATTGAGAAAAGAAAACACAGTCAGTATAGCAAACAGCATGCTGTAGCACAAGCACCTTGTTACTGTACTTACTGACTTTTACAGTTCTGAACAGTTTCAGGACTCAAACTACACTACCACAATTAAAAAGAAAAAAAATAACACAAAAAAACAGTGTTTTGCTGAGCAGTGGTAAATGCACATGTGCTACATATCAAATATAAGCACATCAAATTTTTAGCTCAGTTTCCAACCCCAAGTATACTGCAAAAGGGGCTGAGTAATCCAAAATGTTACACCTCGCCAGTGTGATCATATCAGAGAACTTACTTACTGACAAAAGATCTACTTACAATTCAAGTAAACTAACATACTGATTTCTCTTTACTACCATTCAACTTAATTAAGGTGTTCTTCCTACAGTCATCTCCAGAGTTATAAGAATATCTAGATACTAAGGTTCTTTACCATTTCCCCCTGCCGTCACCACTGCAGTCACCTACCTCCCAGTGTTAGCTTTATCATCATCCTCTTCCTCATTATCAGAAGCCAGGAAAGGGACTGCAGCCAAATCTTCATCCTCAGCGCGTATACGTCCCAGTATGCTGAGGCCATGTATTTTGCAATCAATGCCAGAGCTTCTGCACTGCTTGATTGCAATCTCAATGTATCTGTGGTACTAAGAAGAAAAATACTCTATTGACATCATTGGGGTTCTATGTAACTTCATAAGACATAGGAAAGAATTAGAACTTTTGCTTGACTTCGACACTTTAACAAAATGAATCTGTCACTTGAAATACTTGTTGTTTCAGCTCTAAATAATTCATGCTTTATCATAAACATATGGCCTCATTCATTTGAGAAAGATTTCACTCCCAGTCTCATAGATTTCATTATGTATTTCTCCTTGCTGTTACTGGAAAAGATCAGAACTGCTATCCAAAATTATCCCCAAAATTGAAGTTTATTGGAATGTCTTTCTAGCTCACACGTATATTGACTGACATAAAACCCCGTAAAATATTTAAGTCTATTACAGCGTTACACTGTCGTTATGGTAAAATTTTTTAGAATAATTAACTAACTTGCCAAAAATACTGCTAAGTTAGAGGAAAAATAAAATACCATGCATTAATGATTACAACAATGCTTTTCATCCACCTCTTGCAGCACAATACTTTTCTATTGCACACAAGAGTAATTCTCACACAAATTTCACTTACTTCAGTACAGTCACTGAGTAGAGGCACTGTGGTGTCAGTAGGATTTATATTGATTGTCTTTAGCTCTATAAGGTTATTTAAGGAATTACCCCCTAAAAAACAAAGCACAATGAAAAACATTTAAGGATATGGTGGTTGTTTCACAAACAGGCACTGTGATTGTTGAACAGATTATTATGTTGACAGAAACCAGTTAAATACCTGCTGTTGAGTGAAAAAAATTTTTTTTTACTTCTTAGAAAACAGATACATACCTGAAACTACAACTAAGGAGGGCATGTAGCTGCTGTCTGCAGGGTCCACTATCATCTTTAGTCTGTGAACAAGAACATCTGGAAAAATCTCCAAGCGAATCCAGTGCTAGGGGAAACAGAATTTCATTTTTAGATAGTTATTGTTATCCCCACCATATGGTTAAAAAGAGTATGTGTGATGTTTTTGAAAAAAGCATGAAAAATATTTCTGAATGGTACAGAACTGCTGCAATATATGGAAACTGGCCAAAGGGAAACAACCTTGCGAACTTCTTGCTTGTCCTACCTCCAGTTACTAGAGAAACAGTTGTAGCAAACAATTTCATCCAAGACCAACACCATTGAGAACACAGAAAGCACAGTACCACTGGAGGTTAAGAAATGGGACATAATGTAACTATTAGGTTACAGTCTGTAGAAAACCTGGAGGAAGAATGCTTGAGAATATTCTCAGCATGGCCATCAACAGAGCATCAAAACACACTGGACAAATGCCCAACTGCAAATCCTGGTGCCTAGGTTGGTCACAAAGCACTGCTGCAGGCCAATAAAACTGGTAAACCATAAACTAAGGAACAATGCCTTTTACAAATTATCTGGATGCAGACATCAAATGTACATTAGGCAGCTTTGCCAATGACACTAAACCAGGAGAAGCTGTTGACACCCTCCAAGACAGAGAGGCCTTGATAGACTAGAGACCTGAGTAATCGCCAATTCTAGGATATTTAACTAGGGCAAGTGTGGCATTCTCCATCTGGGATGGGGTAATCCTGCTTATACTTACAACCTGGGGGATGAGAGGCTGGAGAACAGCCCCACACAGAAAGAGAGCTGGGGGTTCTAATGGATAAACAGCTGGACATGGGTCACCACTGTGCACTCACAGTTCAAAAAGTCAATGCATCCTGGGCTGCATCAAAAGAGCAGTGACCAGCAAGCCAAGGGAGGGAATTCTCCCCCTCTAGTGTGCTCCTGTGAGACCCCACCTGGAGTGCTGCACCCAGCTCTGGGGTCCTCAGCACAAAAAATCCTCATGGACCTGGTAGAGTGGGTCAGAAGAGGGCCACACAAGCGATCAGGGACCACTTCCCTTAGAAACACAGTCTGAGAGAGTTAGGGTTGTTCAGCCTGAAGTAGGGAAGACTCTGGGGAGACCCTTTTAAGCATGAAGTATGCCAGAATAAAGCACTTAGGACTTAAGGTTACCTTTCCTTGTGAGCCAGAAGACTGCCAGCACTGCTCACTACCATCAATAAGACGGGAAGCCTGATTCACAGAGGATGAGACATTCAAATTCTTGACTATCCTTGACCAATCATCCAGCAACATTCCCCGCTGGCTACTGTGCCGTCTCTTCAGCTGCTTTCCAGAACGCCCACTGAACACAGGAGACTGACCTGCGTGGTTAAGTGACACATCAAGCATGCACCTCTCAAAGAAAATATAACAAATCAAACATTTTGTGTATGCAGTGTACCTTTGGAACACAGAGGCATGTCACATTGGTATGGTGATACTACGTAGAACACTCATGCTTAAAGAGCATAGCTCCTTTTTTTAAAGGAGTTTCAACTTTACAAGTTCTTGACTAGACAGCTACTTGAAAAGGTCCTTCCTTTTAAAATACAGACTAAAATTTATGATGATACGTAATTCAAAATACAGGCCCATAACACATGAATTGTTGACACCACTACAGCATATGAAAAACATGCAACTAAACCTCAACAAAAATCCCCTACCAAAGAACAGAAATAGGTAAGTTGGAACACCAGAAAATTAAAATCCTGTTCCAGAAGGAGGTGGTTTAGTGAGATGTAGATTTCCTCCCTGCAAAAATTTCACTTACCTTCACTGATTTTGTGTAGAAAGCTTGACTAAAAGAATATTGTAACTCCTCTATCCTATACAGGGCAAGGGGAAGGATTACAGATTCACAACCTTCTAGATGCACAACCATATCAACTGACTTATTGAAAGAATGTCTTTCTTGCCCTTTAGATAAACCATTGTACATATGCAACCCATGCTCACAGTCTCTAAGGGGGAATCAGTTTTATTCATTTTCCAAAACAATTACACTGGTAATGGGTAAATACAAAGAAATTTAGTCCAGAAGTCAGCATCACCCTGCAAATACTAGGGATTAGATTAATTTTTAGACAGGTGCATGGAAAAGAAATAAAAGGAAATGTCAGGTAAGTTTTGCTTAATAATGCAAAGCCCAAAATTTTTGGAGCTGAGGTGGCTGTACCTGTTCTTGCACTAGGAAAAAAAAAAAAAGAGTCTGATTATGAGTCTTTTAAAATGCTTTCCTTTCCCACCATACTCCTCTGGAGCCTCCACATCACAGAGGAAATGGGGCAACAGCCATCACACACTGACAGACAAAATAGTTGAAGAGCAACTGAGGCGTAAGAAGGCATCTCAGGTATTTCCAGCTGCCCCTGGCACCATGAGGATTCCATTCATCTACATCTAGGCTGACAGCAAAAGGCAGGATTAGAAAATGACACATTTTACACTTGGTGTAGGTAAAAATGCCATTCTAACATTCAGAGTTTCTGCCACTTAGGCATTTTTTCAACTTTTTAACACACAAAAAAGGCTTAGGGCTTAATGTTTTGTTGTAGTCCATCACATGCAATTGTAGCAGTGCTATAAACGTTTTGTTGTCTAGGGGGGTCAGTCTGAACACTAATTTCATCATATTAAGGAGGTGAAATTTAAAACTGTTTTTTCATAAGCAGCTTAAATGCATTTTAAATTAATCTAAGAAACACGTAGACTGCAAAGCTTACCTGGTTCATTTATTCTGCCAAAAGTATGTCGGGTGTTATGCTTCCTGGTTTTAAAACACGTTTCACAAAAATCGAAATCATCACAGTTTCTACACTTGAATCTAGGCCCATTGATAGGAAACATCTGACAGCCATCACACCTGATTTGACAAGAGAAGAACGAATCAATAGATCTATGGTACAAGCTAATTGTAACACAAGACAAGGTAACACAATCAAGCCAATAAGGTAAAGGATAACCCACGCACACAAAGAAAAAAAACAAATAATCACTTACGTTACTCCAGGATGAATGCTGGGGACCAATTCCATTTCTGACAACAAGCCAGTCCAGTGTGACTGTTGAGGAAAGTCTACAATAACATCTTTTCCATTGGCACTAAATGCTGTGACAAAAATGTGGAAAAAACACAAGGTGTTGAAAATCTCTATAAAATGAAGCCAAAATCCTTAGAGTAGCATTCTATTTGAATTCCTCTACTCTGATTTTTTCTTTTTTTTTTTTAGAAACAATTCCCAAGCAAGCATGTACTTCTAAGCACAAATACAGTATGAACAAAATCTGTACCTCTTCAAAGACCCTGTGTTCCACAGATTACTTCAGTAACATCCCTCACAGCCTGACACTAGTGCATCCCTCTTTCTCCTTACTTCCTTATGCAGCCTTCAAGTTACAATTACTTCTTGAATCTGTGATTCATCCAAAGTGTAAAAGAGAGCTACAACAGGAAGCTGCACAGATATTTAAAGACTTTTACTGTGAATGAAGCAGCTCAAAAGCAGATGGACAAGCTAACAAAATGGGCTGCCACAGAGTACGTGTCTATGAATTCGTCACAGACTCCAAATGCATTCTATATCACACAATGCACCACAAAACAGTGTGATTTTTAAGTGTGTCTAGAAGAAAGTCTGCATGGTTTTGAGTTTCATCACCTGCCCATGCCCCATTTTGAATACACATTACCTTTGACGATGCCCACACTTCGGTGAGTAACTGAGCCCCATTTGTATTTGGGTGTGGTGACAGAGCTTTTCACACGCACTTTGTCACCTATCTTGATATGAGAGGCAGAACTCTGTGGTGGGAATCCTAGCAGATGCAAGAATAAACGTATAGTGAGTGGGTTTCCCTCTCCAAAATACATCTCCCTCAGTCTACCATTCACTTTTTTAGTTAAAAAGCAGTCAGAAGTGAACTCACCCAGAAGCTCAACGTGGATATATCTGACCCAGTAAGTACCACCCTTTTGTTGCCAGTCACACTGCACATTCAGGTCATGCAATCCATCTCGATCCAATTTAATAACTTTGCCTACATCTCCTTCACAAACCTCCTCATAGGTTCTGCAGCACCTAACCATCATCCCCACCTAGGGAAACAAGGACAACAGAATGCAATAGCTCTGTTGAGGCTTTAGTACCAAAAGAACAGCAGTTTCAGTGTTGTTTTTAATCATCATACTTACCTGAATATTCTCCCTAACATACACAGCATAGTCATCATTGCTTAAGAAATCAGCTCGTTTCTTATAGGTCTGGCTCTCTGTTACAACAGCACCACTCGACTGGAAAAAAGTCCAAAATAAATATGAAACTATTACAAAATTTGTTTTCAATTCAGAAAAATAAAATTGTTAGCAAAGACTGAAGATAACAAAAATAAACCACGTAATATCCCAGCTGCATGCCAAAATGGGCAAAAACTTCAACAAGTTCAACTCACTATAAGGATAACATTAATGATCTACTTGATTTTAAATTACAATTTACTTTCCAAAACTACTTATCAAAGAACGTAGATGCAAATTTTCAAAATGTTTGAAAGAACTGCAAGTTGCTTTTAAGAAACTTGATTGCCAAGGGAAATCAGAACAGGGAGGACTTCTCAGTACTCTACTTAGCCTTGTACATATACGTTCACAGTCCACTTCTTAGGACATTTGTTGGGAGAGGAAAAAAATCAAAAAACCCAGTGGTGAATGTTAATCTTTAACCTAAAGTATACTAATTTTTTTTAGATAATATAATGAGATTTAAAGTACTCCTTTAGAAAAACAAGCTAAAAAAATTCTAGTTCTTAAAAATTGTTCCTTTGAAGATTTGATTAGCCTAATTTTTTTAACAGAACTACTGCATTCCAGCTGTAAGGAGAATTTTCAGAAAACTTTGTTCTGTTCTGAGTATTAAATGTTTTTTCATTAAAGACAATCTATAGCAGTTTCTCACTACAATACTGATAAAGAAACCAAAAGCTGTCAAGTTAATTTTCTTCAAAATATAATGCATTAATTTCAATTACAAAATCCCACATGTGCAAGAAAACTCAACATTCAGTTCTTCAAGAATAAACAGAAATATGCAACCCATTTAATTTTATTGATGAGTACTTTTTGAAATAGTTCTTGAAAGTCAAGAGAAGATTAATAAAAATGCACATTAAAGCTATCACACTCAATAGGCTCTGTAAGCTATTTAACAGACTTTTTTGTCATTTATCCACTAGTTCTTAAGTCCTTCCTTGTGGGTAGCATATGTTTGTTTTTCAGACCAAGCAAAAGGAGAATAGAAAGCTCAGAAAGGATACTCTGAGCTACCACCAATGAAACATCTACCTGCATTCTACTCTCCTCTGTGCTAACTCAAAGTATTTATGGATTATTCTCAGTTGTTTTATGTCATGTCTTAGAAACACAGGGCAAACATGATCCTTGTTTCTGTTTTGAAAGCTTGGGACAGCAGATTGTCCTTGTTCTCTCACCATTTTCCCAGAAAGGGAAGAATTACAAAATTTGCAGCTAGCTAGCATAACTTAGGTTTACTAAGTTAATACTTACAACAGGACAAGCAGCTTCAGCTTCTTCCACTTCTTCTGCTATTTCCTCATCTGAATATTCATCGGAGATAGTATCAGCATCAGAGAGATCCGTAACTTGAACATCAGGGTGATCCAACAACCAGCCAACTAAGGCTTCCACTCCTAACACAGAAAACAAACTCAGTTTATCTCCAAGAGATTTTCTGGCATTCTTAAGATTGTATCCAAAACAAGGATAACAACTGCTCCCTCATAAGTACTGTTTTAATCAGATTGCAAACTCTTCTTCTCCTTCTAATATCATTAATTTTACTAAATAAAATACCTGGTAATCCAGAAGCACTTCCAGAAGTTCCCGACAGAGATTTTAGTGCAAATTCTATGTTTTTCCTAGGAAATCCCATTTCCATAAGTTGAACTACAATGGGGAGGGGCGGAATTGGAGATTGCTTGCGTTTCTTCACTTTTGTGGGTCGGATATGTTGCACTGTGATAGGTGTTGTAGCTTCACTAGAGCTGCAGTCGTCAAACAGTGGAGTTGAAGGATGTGTAGACTCCACAGCCAGATACTGGCACACTGCCAAAGCAGCAGCCTAGAGGAGAACAAACCAATCAGTCCAAGCAAAACAAGCACATATAGGATGTTTGTGTGTACGTGCATGCCTGAAACAATGTTATTTGCCAAAAAGGGTTCAGAGTCACTTCTTTTTTAAACCTATAGTTCAATAAGTTTCAACTGGAATGTGAATTATAAAGAGTTATTTCTTAGGTTACTTAGCAGAAAACACAGACTCTACCTCAAGCTCCTGTTTGTCAAATATGGCTTTCACAGGTGATGGTTGTGTAGCAGCTGACAAAAGTTGCTGCAAAAGGATCATGGGAGGCTGAGGTCCTTCAGGAGACATATCTCCTATGTCGGGAGAGGCAACTGCTCCATCCTCTTAAAGAAAAAACATTATTTTAACCAAAACCACGTAACACTGTCAATCAGGAGACTTATTCCAGGGTTTACTGTTATTTTTCACATATCCTTCTCCAGAGATATGTCCAGCATATAGGATTAAGCCATATGTACCATAATCTCCATACAAAAAAGCAAGTATGGAATTCGTAGATAAACAATAAATTTACTAAAATACACCCAAGACATGTTCAACAGAAAATACTCAGTGGACTGTGGATTTGCACAAGTGTCTTTTAAGTCCACCTTGTTTGCAATAAGACTGAGAGGTACTTCCAGGATAAACCACTTGATACACACAACCAAGAAATTCAGTGATCCCAAAACCATGGTGCAGGCTTTCTGGACTGAATCATTTTCCCTATAATATACCTCTTGGGAAGAGCTCCCTATAGGTATTCTTTGTCCCTTCAAAACTTTATACTTTTATTGAACCAACTTGCTCACAATTCTGCATCTTTCATATTTAATTTTGGATTCCTGTTGGCATAAACATTTGTGTTTCCTAAATCTTCAGTGTGACTATCACAGGAAAATGTTCTCTCTTCATTAAACAACATTAAAACAGTTAATAGTCCTCACATACATATGCTGCTCTGGTTTAAAAAAAAGTCAGGGTTTTTTTTCCCTTTAAAATTGATTGTAAGAGTGAAACCATGTTCTATTCCTAAAAAAACTCTGGAGATTCTGTTGACTTAAAATCTGGCAATTGACATAAAAATCCCACAGAAATATCTATATAAGACAAATACATTGTTCTGTTTAAAGATGCTTCACAAATACCTATGGAGTTAATACAGATTCCAAAGGTATTGATAGCTATCCTGAAAGCTGACAGAGCTATTGTATTTATTTTTATATGTAGAATGCACATAAAAGCAATAATTCAACTTACTAGAACTAAAAGTCCTTAAATGCCTTTAATATTATGCTTAAGACATTGTATTTCTATACTTCTTTCATTGGAAAGTGCAAGACATTTGAAGTAAAATCAATAGCCAATCTTAACTTTTGAAGTAGAAAAATAAAACCACTGTAAAAACTAGTAAGTATTTTTAAATTACATACAAAACTTACTAAGTATAGAAGATCTACAAATTTAGCTAATTCCAGTATTTCGAGCTTCAAACTCTTGACATAATTTTCAAAACTTGAGTCAAAAAGTCAAAATCTTTATAACACAGAAGCTTAAAGCATGAATAAATTTTCATTTTTAACCTTTGGAGGGCAAACTGAATTTCTACCATCCAACTGCCACTAGCAAGGGTTATAGTCACATACTCTATCTACCATCTAAACAAACAGCAGCACAGTCAGCTTGCATTTCAGAATACCTGCAGGATTTAATGCACTCTCCTGAACAGCTGGCTGAGATAAGATCTGCCTCAGCGTATCCTGGTGAGAAAGCAGAGCTCGTCCTGCTTTTAGGATGTACAGCTTCAACTGCTGGCACCGCAGTAGGTCCAGATCAACTTGGCCTATCAGAAATATTAAGCAGCCATTAGTGCTAGAAATCTCTTGTATTAGAGAAGCAAGATTATCATCCATACAACCTCAGTCCAAACATTAGTTTACATCCTAACTCACTGTGTACTGCCCGTATGAGTCAGTTTGAACAGCACAAGGATCAAAAGTCTGCACACATTGTATGAACTCATGGTATTAAAAATACTGCCTGCCTACTTTTCACACCCTGGACAACCATACAGCTGATTTATAACACAGTAAGTGCAGTTAAGGTGTTACTTGGGTCCAGTGTTTTAAATAATTCAATACAGTAAGATCAGCCCCAAACCTTATTTACATTTTCCCATCAAAGTTAAAGATATTTCACTTACAGTGCAGAGCAATTCACCTCCTGGCTAAACTTAAGTGCCTATTACTCAATTTTAAAACAAGAAAATGGGTAGGGTTCCAGAGACCCTTTTCCTTATGTATGTTTGCTGTTACCAGTATTTTTTCCAGAGCATATCCGTTTACTTCCAAAGAAAACCAACCACAAAAAGCCCCCAACGGTACCTGAAAGACCTTGATTGGGAGACTTCATTCTTTGTTTTTCTATTTTACTTCCAGCCAGATTTACTAGTTGAGCCCAAATGGATAGCATAGGTTCAGTGAAAGGCAAGTTGTTCACATTAAAAGCCACAACTGGAAGCTAGACAGTGGGATAAGAACCAGACAAAAAAAAACCAACAAAAAAGTAGGTAAACATTCTCCTAAAATCTCACAAAATCATTAACAAGGTTTCAATGGTTATTAACTGCAGAAGAGAAAAAGTAGCATTTGCCTTACTGCTCTTGACCAGGAATCACTAGAGAGAATTTCTATTCCCTACACAGCACCTAGGCTGTGTTTGTACCACACAATTGCAGGTCTTCTTGGAGAAAAAGCAGAATAGAGTCAGAACAAGAAAAAACTTGTCTCTGAAGCAGACCTGTGCTTTCTACATTAGTTAGTAAACCACGTTAAACAGAAAGCTCCTCTCATCTAAGAGCTGAATATCACATTACAGTAACTTGGGATTTTACCTCAAGTCAAACAACTTCAGCTTAAAGCCCTCTTCCTTTCACTTCCTCCATAAATGAGGATGAGATTTAAAGGTCCTGCAGAGGTTTGCATGAGGACCATCTTAGATGTGCATTCAGTGCATTGTATGTGTTGAATGTTAATGTATTAAGCCAATGAAGAACAAATGTTTTCTTTGGCACACATTAGAGTTTTAAATCTTCCCAGTATTAAAAGCCTTAATAAAACAAACTAAGTGGTTTCAGGCCAGTATTAAAAGCCTTAATAAACCACACTTACTGGTTTCAGTTGATTCAGAGGGCACACTCTGCATGTTCGCATGTCATAGAACTGCACAGTGATTTTCCCTTTCGGGGTGATGCGTGTCACTGTGCCTTCTCCAAATTCATCATGAACTACTTGTCCACCCAGCCTCAAGCGACTGTCAATGCCACCAATCACAGCCAAGACTGCCATCAGAGCTCCCACCTCTGGATTCTCAGTGTCAGGGAAGTAGTCATCCAACACAGCCTAACAAAGAACAGTAAAATTTAACTGTAGGGAGAAAACATACTCTTCTATCTGCTTTAAAATACAAAGTTAATCACACATACTTCAACTTAAAAATTACAACACAAATACATATAAAAATAGAAAAATGGTTTCAATATTAAGCTTAATATTGTTTACAAAGATTCAGCATTTAAAATTTCAAAATAAATATTGCTATAAAAATGAGCTTATTTTAAAACGTGGAAACTACCCCTTCTGACTGTTTTCCTGCAAAGATGTGGGTGATGGAGGTTAGCTGAGAGTTGATGTACTTGTTTATGAGTCCATTCCACTGGCTGAGTGAATGCAGCGTCCTCAGCAGTGCCACTATCTCTTCTGCTAAAGTACTACTATGAGTGGCAGTGAGAGATGCTTGGGGCCTGGCCTTTCTCCTCCTCAGAGTAGACTCTGGAAAGACAAAGGCAGTGGCACAACACTTAGGAGTTTAATGCACATATTTCCCATATATAAAAATAAGCCACTGAGGGAAAATTCCTCTACCTCTGAGTAGTGGGATATCTGAAGAGCAAGTACTAAGCAGGCTCCCTAAAAATCCAAACAGTTTTTCCACAAGAAATTTCATGTCTCTTGACCTTTCATTTTTATCCCAGGACGGAAGTACTGCTTTCAATAAATGTACAGCAAGGATCTAAAGAGAGAACAAAATTAGTGTTATTCTAGTCTACATCACCAAATACTAAAGAAACTCTTAAACATATTAAGCACAGAAGAATGACATTTTTGAAGTTAGCTGTCCTTTGCAGCTCTTTCTACAATGCTGATTTCTTTCCAGCTATGGAAATTACAGAGCTACTGATCTTCAGTTTGCCAAGGGGTATTTTAAAAGAAGCGGTGACAGTTCAGAGTCAGTAACAATTTTACTGGCACATTGTATTAGTGAACCCAATCTCTTCAATGCTTAGGACATGAGACACACACACACTGAGAAACAAAAACAAATAGGAAAAATAGGAATACAGAATGGGAAGGTTTGTTCAGATTGCAGACGCAGAAATTAGTACTGAGATGTATTTCAGAACCAAAGTTTCCAAGTATTCTGCCAAGAAGCAATGATAGTTAAAATTCATGAGATATGAAACAGAATGGTGGCAGGCAACAGCAGCCACAGTGACACTCAGAAGTAGCCACTGTGAAACCAGGGCCTCCAACACAGTACAGAAGGAACAGGCTGGATTCTCTGAACCCAGACAGTGCAGGACTGACAAGAAACAGGGGAAAGTGCTGCACTGCAGTATCAAAGAGCAGAGGGGGTTGCATATTTTGAGTAGGAGCATTTCAGGTTTTGAGCTTCCTCATCTTCTACCCAGAGGACCAATGCAAGTGACTAACAGCAAAGAGAACTCTCCTCTTGCAAACATCTGTCAATAACATGTATTTATAGAACTTCAAGGTCTCATCTTTTTGTTGTTCTGAAGTTAGGTGCTGGTACGTGAGGAATGGTCATTTCTCTCAAGTACTCCCTGAACAGCACAGATGACTCTACTGCACTAAGTCCTGGATGATGACAGAAGTCTCAGCATATTAAAAACACTGGCAAGAATTTTCTGGAAGATCACACAAAAATGAACGGGCCTTTTATGACAGAAGGTTTTAGTTAAAAAATGCTGATGGCTTATCAAGGAAAAGAATAAGATGCTCTTTTGATCCCCGAGTCTTAACATTTGCTAGTGTTATTCCATAATAAAGTTGCTTTTCAGTCTCATGAAAAAGATGCTAAGGAATGGAAAAAGAGAAAAAAAAGAAAAAATTAAACAAAAAGAAGAAATGAGAAAAGGGAAAAGATGACAAGGGAAATACAATACTAAATTAAGATACACAGATGTAGTGTCTCAGGAGAGACTGTAATTAAAATAATATTAACAATTTCCTATGGAAGGAGGGACAGTAGACAATACATAATTTGGTAACTTTAAATGAATGTAACCTTTTCCTAAGCATGTACTTGTTATTCTTTTGTTCTCTCAACTTATATTGAATTATTATAATATTGAAATATTATACGGGAGTTTCTGAAGCACAATTTTGGAACACTATTTTGACCTTTCTTTCAATAGAACAAGGGAGTCCATAGTATCATGAAGGCTCAAAATTCAACAGATGTATATTTAAAACAATAAATTCTAAATATAAAGAAAATGTTATCTTTTATCCCAACTAACTAGAAACTGATTTATGGACATTTTGTAAAATATGCCCTTTTTTTTAAGACAATTGAAGCCTACTAATTTTATTGCCTATTGAAGTAATTTGGAAATACACACATTACCTGTCTCTGTAGTGAAGCAGCAGTGAAAGATTCATGCCCCTCAACAATTTTCATTAGCAAAGTTATCCACTGAGATGTACTAAGAGTGCTGCACATCTGAGGCATGAGTGCTATGCTTCGAATGAATCCCAACGTGCACCAACTCCTATGCTGTTCTTTATAAACTAATTTATTTGGCAAGGAAGCTAAAAACAAAAAGATATATACATGTAACAGTTGACTTTTCCACCAGCTATGTAGTTCTCTATAGGCTACATGGGGCTTTTTTGGACAAATCAGAGCACCAAGCTATTTCATTGTCTTTACATGAACTATTAATTTCAATTTTAGAGCCTGTAATTAATTTTATTAAAGATGCCTTACAACAATTCTCATTTCACTCTTTCCTCATTTTGAAACAGTTAACAGCATTACTTCTGAAATTACAAAAAAGCTACAAAAACAAATGACACCCCCAGTCATACTGTTGTTGCCAAACACAAAAAGGTTGCTAAAAAATTAATTGCCTAAATCAACAATTCACATCTCATGCATTTCTTCTGCTTTTAATGGTTATATTCTAGGAATGCACAGTATCACTTATATTGCCTTTAAAAATTGAGATTTTGAAAGCTCTTGAAAATGCACATTCGAGCCTTTGGCCTTACAAGGATTAAAAACTAGTAACAAGATTTACAAACTTACAAGACAACAAAGCACAGAACAAGCACACAGATCAATCAGACTGCTGCTGTGTATTGTACCTGATTTATCTATTGTTCCACTCTCCACAAGCATACGCAGTAGACCACACAAAGTCCGAGTAGCATCACTTTGCATGACTTCAGCATGGACACCAGCAGAGAGACACAGTGTCTGCAACAGGTTCACAGTACTTATCAGCATCATGGAAGTAGGGTGGAGATTCCTTTCAACTTGTTCTCCTTCTGAAGGAAGACACAAAAGGCAAAGAACAAATTAATACTGAGTTACGTTATTTCACGAAGGGCCTCAAACAAACATTATGTGAATGATTTGTCATAAATACTTTCTCTGAGATGATCTGACGTGCAGAAGATTCCTTACTGCCAACTCCAGGAGCAAAATATAAACCAGGTATTTTGCACATATATTTTCAAGTTTTTCTCTAGCAGTACCCAGCTGAAAGGAATTCCAAAGTATTGCCAAGAATAGGGAAACACTCTGACTAAAGGTATAATTAGGCCATATAAAAATCCCACTTCAGAATGGTATTAACATATGATAAAATGTATACCTCCTGGTATCTGTAACTGAAACTATTTCAAATGAATAACACTGTTTTCTCTGACCACAAATATGCAACAAATGTGACACCATCTTGTCTATCTTCCTTTCTCATAGTAAAGTCATATTAAGAAAGATTCTGGTTATAAATGTACACCTATTAAATGAATCTTATTTGATTAAGCACTTGCTCCTGAGAAAAAAATATTTTATATTACAAGATACCAATTTTAAAATTCAACTAGAACTGTGCCTCCAGTTTTGCAATTTCATTTTTTTTTTATTATTTTTTACCAGAATCATCCTCAGTGTCTGAATCCTCTGTTGTGGGCTGCGTTGCAGGTGGTGGCTCAGCTAGTTTGAGATCATATTTTCCCTCCTTTCCCATTCTGTAAGAATTTGTACTTCCAGTGTCCCACTGAACTCTAATCCAGCCATCTTCTCCCAGTTCTCCAATCACACGACCCAAACCTGGTGTGGGTCCATCCTGACAGAAGAGAGGTTTGAGTTACACAGTCAACACTAATTCATACCCAAAGCTCATAAAACAATAATGCAATTGCTCTTTTTTGCTGCTAACCTAATGATTAGGCAGTAAACATTCAACAGTGTTTCAAAAACTGAGCATGAAGTTAGAAAGCATTTCACACTTTTCAAAAGAATCACCTCAGTACGCTGCATATTTGAACACTCGCGGTTAGATCCCTTTTACTGTCTTACATAAGTAGAAATATACATAGTTGGAAATGTATAATAATGCAGAAAATAACTCAGTTTCCTGTTAAATGGTGAACTAGCACAGTCTCACTAAAAGAGAATTTTAAACATCTCCAAAAATGAAGCTAAACTTATAAGTAACTTATTTTATGTTAATTCTCCAAGGCCTTTGTGGTAAATGGTCAGAATTGCACAGCGTTGCTTTAAGATGGTGAAGGATTGATAAAGCTGTTTCAGTGAGGCACAGAAGGGCACGTGGGTCTCTGTGTGAGACAGTGTCTCAGCCACACTCCCTTCACCATGAAAAACAAGCCTTCTTATAAAACCAGTTCATTCAGGAGGTAAGGATGCATTCAAAGACCCTCTGATGGAGGTCAGAGAGCCCCTACTGCTGCCTCAGTACGTGGAGGAGGACCAAAGTGTTTATTCTACCTCTTCTGTCAACTATAAATTCTGACAAAAGGTAACTGAGACCCTCATTAAGCTCTATTTTTAACTTAGGCACCCCTCAGGATGCAGATGAAGGAAAATATGAGTTGTGTAATAATGCATGTATGGCCAAATCACCAAACCCCACCTATAACCTGATTGTTCCATCCCATTGGGAGAGGCCAAAATTTGCAGTATAAAAGAGTGGTTCCAGGGACAGAAAGGGTTGGAGGGGGAGAACTCTGCCTGCTCAAGATCTGTTGACAGATTGTCTCTCTTCCCAAAGAGAAGCCTTTATGCAAGCTTTGCATCTCCAACAGCATTGGAGCACACCTGGGAATAATTATTTACATACACACAGATACACAAACATGTGTGCGTGTATACATGTGTATGCTATTAGATCTCTTACCATACTTTCTGTCACAACACATACTAACACTCTGTAGCTGGTGAACTTATCACCAGCAATCCTGAGCCTGCTTTTCTGGGGCTTCAATTAACCACACTATTTGTGAATCTGGATCATGCAAGACCTTACTGAATCCATCAGACCTACAGTTCTATACTGGTAAACTGTGTTATTTGTGCTTCTGTGCTCGTGCGAGTTCTCCTCAAACCTCAGCCAGACTTACAATGCTGGACTGGGCTTCAATCAAAAATCAAGCCCAGCTGCAACCAGCCCCTCTGATCTCTGAGGACCAGCTGGAATGCAAGGTTTATGTTCTGTTAAATTCCCAAATCCTTAATTCAACATTTCTGGAATGTAAAATGCCCTTAAGTTTGATTGACCAGAAACTTCACAGACAGTCCAATGAACAGAGACTTTAGATAATAACACATCCAAAACCTGTACAAAAGAAGTTGTACCTGATCACCCCATTTCCAGTCTACCCCTCTCACCACTCTGGTACCAATTTTCATCATGGCTGCCAGCTCTGGACCAGAAACAGGGAGCTGAACAGGTGTAGTTTCCTTTCTTGACTCTTCTAGGACCGTGGCAGAAGCCCCATGAGAAGAGGCAATCATATCTTCTTCAATATTATCAGAACTGGGCCCTAAAGAGGAAAAAACATGAAAAAAATTTAGAAGTTATATAGCCAGCTAAAAGTTCTATATGTACCTTCGAGGCACAAACTTGGTAATATAAAAGCAGAAACAACCAGGAAAGCTGACTGAACAGGTGATAAGTCAAATGACCTTTTAGAAAATTAGAGTGTAATGGTTTTGAATGCATAGGAATTGAAACACCTAATTTTGAACAAAAAAAACAAGTGACAAGTAAGAGACATTAATAATGATGACTCAATTGGTTAAATCGCTCTACAAAGAGAATTTTTTTGAAAAACTTTTAGTGTGTATTCCAGTTAAACACAAGTTATAGGAACAACTGTTTGCTATTATCTAAGAAAACCAAGAGATAAAAACCACGGCAATCTGAATCATAGCAAAACACACCCGAGAACTTCTATAACAGAAAAAGAAAGCCTCAAGCTTAAGTATGCAGACTGGGAACATTTTTAATATGTAGAACAAATGAAATGAAGAGCAGAGAGTAGGCACTTTTTACTGTTTTCATATTAAATTTTCCATTTTTATTTTATTTGTAACAGTTCCACCAGAACTACACATTAACTGAAATTTTAGTAAAGGATGGCCAAAGCAAACACTTAATAGAAAAAAAATCCTGACTGAATAAAGGCTGCAATTAAACTAACCTATTTCTCAATCATGCTTGCAGATGTGGTTTTTGTATCAGGGTAAAGGTAAATAGAATTAACACTATCTTTAAGCAGCAAAGTAATCCTGTAATTTGCGTACACCAACAGGTAAAAAATACATGATATTTGTAAAGCAATTGCTTTCTTCAAAGTAAGAAAGACGAACTGTACCTATCAGGCGCAGCGTGGTTTGTGTCAAGGCCAGCATGCCAGAATTGAGAAGGAGGCTCAAGGTATTGGCACCGTGCTGCAGCGTCAACATGTTCAGCATGACCAGCAGAAAACGTGCTTGTGGAATAGTTCCAAGACTTGGCCCTGCTGGATTCTCATTAGTAATTGTTTGAAGAGGAACAGGCTGCAGACCTAGTTCAAAAGTAATATAAATAATAAAGTCAGCTTTGACATTTGGGAGCTAAAATAGACCAGGCTACAGATTTGTTTGATTGATGGTTTAAAACATTTTTTATTCCCTCCTCGGTTTTGAGAACTTAGAAGCTGAAGTTCCAAGAAACAGATTATAATCTATATTTTATTGCTAAAATGTTACAAATCACTGTTGCTGGGAAATCAACAACATAGTCAAACACTGAAAAGTGAGTTAACAGGGGGTCAAAGTGGGAAGGTTGGAATGACACACAAAATAATTCTCAACACAAATCAAGGGGAATTGATTTCAACATCCCAGTTATTGGGAACTTCAGAAAAAAAAAGGCAACAATATTAACATAAGACAGTTTCCTCCACAGACAAGAGCAACAAGATGAGATTCACCTAGCTCTTTAAACTTTGCATTAGCATCCAGCAGGATGTTCCGGACATTCTGAATAGCCCACGCGTACAACTTCCCAAAAGTTACTTCCAGCAGCATTCTGTTAAACGGCGGGATCAGATCCACATCCTTCAGGCAGTCAGTAAGAGGCTCCCTTCAGAGAACAACAATAACAACAAAAATAAGTATTGTTTTCTTACTAAAGAATTGTGGAAGCAAAAGCAACAAGAGGTTTTACCCTATATTGGCTCCTTCTGGAATAAGCCTCTGCCATCCACAGAACATAGCATACTGCACAGATGGGAGCAAAAAATTTTTAGCTGACAATTTCAGAATAGTGTCGATTCCCTCCAGACGAACTTCTGCTCTTTCCAACTGTCAAAGAGAAGAAACAAATTGTCATACTTATGTAAACTGCTAATAATTATCATAATTATGTAAATGCTCTATTTTCACTCTACCTGTTTTAATAAACATTTTCTCATTTTTTCTACATCCACTGGCTCCTCTTTAAGTGCAAATTCAACAATAGTGTTAAGGAGAGCCGACTGTGGATACAAGCCTTGAACATTTTGCTTCAGCCATTTGTATTTGTGGACACCTGTAACTGTACTCAAAATTGGCTGCCATTTATCCTGCAAACAAGAAGGTAGCATGTTAAAACTTTTAAAAAAGTTTCAAATTAATGAAAATGTAAGTTATGTCATGCAAAATAATTTTCAAATTTAAAATGCTGGAGGGGGGGAAATAACTTTTTCAAAGTCAGAAAAGATCTTAGTAATATTTTAACTCATTATCTTTTTTACTATCGCTACATTAAATTTCATATGTGTTAATGCTCAAAAAAAGAGGAAGTAACCCATCACAAAATTTTATTTTGAAATGAAGTTTTATCTAAGATTATCAATAATTTAAAAATTAGAGAAAGTATCTTTACAGACACTAAATACATAACACAAGCTTATTTTTAAAAATCATTCAAGACTTCACTGAAACAACACATCATACTTAATTATACATCCCAAACACCATTATCAGAACATGAAATGTCAAGTTATAGCAATCATGCTTGAGCTCGTTCTTTTCTCTCTTGTTACTTTTATTCACAAGGTTGATTCAAAATCTGATATCCTACCTTGGGTGATTTGATTGGTATGGGCTTTTTATCTATAGGTACAGGACTGTGAGGTACCACACAAGATTCTTCTAAATCACTCTCTTCATTTCCAATTTTGGATTCTTCTACATCAGCAGATTCAGATTTTTTTGGCACTATAAAAAAAAAAAAAAGAAATATTTTTTCAAGCAGTCAGATTAGATTTTATAGCGTCACATTTTTAGGTTTGCATGAGAACCCAAGCACAGAATGCTTAAGATCTGTACATAATAAAATGGAAATGTATTCTTGGTGAACTCTATGTCCAACTATTACCAAATTAACTCTGGTATTACCTGCAATATGCTTTTATCTTTAAAGACCAACTTGAAAAGCACTTTGGTGTCTATTCATCACATTAATTTATTTCCAGTTAAACCACTGTTTGACTACACTTTAATAAAACATGATTTCTAAAATGATGTCCAGTTGATTTCTACTGAAACGAATTCAGAAGATCTGATATCGACGGATCATTTCTAATACGTTGGAACATGAAGAAACGCCTCAACTAAACTAGACACTCATTTGCCACTTCTTGCTGTAGGATCTGACATGCAACCACTGGTTGAGAAAACTTCACAAAAACACAATAGAAAGCAAATGGCTTTGATGCTTTATCTAAGGAGAGTCTCAAATAGCAGCAAACCTAGAAATAAGATGGACTTTCATTGTTTCAAAGAGAATACAGCATTAATTCTGCCTTACCTCTTTTTTTCCTTTTTTCTCTAATGATTTTCTGAGCTACCCTTCGCCATCGGGGCAGGGAACTAAGAAGTTTGAATTTGGACATTATAGAGAGATCGTTGCAAACCGCGGGACGCAGCTCATTGAATAAGAACCTCAAACGCTCAATGACAGGAGCACAAACTTCCTTGTATGAACGCCCTTGTTCCTGATGTGTCTACAAAAGACATTCAAAGATTAAATTATTGTATAATGCGCAATAAAGTGAACAATACATAACTTTTTAATTAAAAAACTTCAAATGAAAATTAATCTTTAACTATTAATAATTAAATAATTAATATAATAATTAATTGACATCAGCAGCTAAGAGGCTTACCTTAATCAGTGAGCATTTTGCTTGGTAGACAACACGACACACATCCACCACAGATTTTGGTAAGGTTTTGTGCTTTACCTGGTCAACTCCAAGGGTACCAGGATGAACAAGAGACAGTGCTACATGACCTTAATGGGAAAAGACAATGTTTGAGTATGCATTTCCAACATGGTCCACAGCAGAGTTTAAACTGGTCCCAATAAACACACCACAAGCCTACCTACCCAAATCTTCATGCTTCAGAAGACAACACAGTAACAGACGTCCTACTTCTTCCACAGGATGCTCAGGAGGGAATGTGATTGGTGTTGTTAAGTGACACTGTTTACAGTATCTCTCTATTTGACACAAGAAGTCCTAAGAAAACATACAAGAGCCTCTGTTTAACTTCTGTTTTAAAATACAATGAAAGGACTCAAAATACTGCAGGTAGCGCTTAAATAACACTGAATAATCTCCACAATGTGAACTAATATTCCTGAGATACAACACAGCAGTATGTGTAATTTAACACACAGCAACTACAGCCCAAAACTACAAATATCCTTCTTCCTGTATGAAAAGCAACATGGCTCAAGGAGCAAAGCTACTACTGCTTTGATCTCTTCATGAGATAGTCAGGTCACCTAACACAATTTTCAATTGTCTTCTGATTAATCATTACTCATCATTACTGCTCTTCACTAAGATTTATTTGGGGTTTTTTTCATAAAGGAGCTGAACTCAGAGGGTCAGAAAATCTGAATGTATTACAGTAGATAGCGATGAATGTCAATCACAGGGTTTTTCATAATATCCACAATTCCAACCACATGAAACTTGAACCTCAAGGCCCAAAGGGATTTTAAGACAAAGGCATACGTGAATCTGAAACATAAAATACATCTGCAGAAAAAACTCCATATTAGTTCAACTGAAGGTGAGCAGGCTCTCTCAATGCGACTGAAACTTGACATAAGTAATGCATTACTAATTTTTTTTTGTAAGAATATTTGAATTTTTTAGTTCTCCCACTCAAAAATTCTAAAGAAAAAATATACTGTTACGCTATTAAGTGAAATAGACACAATTTATCCATTACCAGTGATCAACTATTCCTTTCCCAAAAAGTAATTCTGAAATAACTTTTTCAATTGTTTTGCTATAACTTTTGGAGAATTTTCACCACTGCTTCATCACCCTTCAGGAAGTTTTTGTGCACAGAACTACTGAGGGCTCACCTTCACAGTGTGATCCTGAATATTGTTATCCGCAATCGCTTGGAGAAAGGGCTGTGAATGGTCACTCAAAGTTAATCGATGTGTATACAGTTTTGATTTATTTGGGGTAGTGTTACCAGGTGAACTGCAGTGGTCTTCATCTTTTTCCTCATTGTAACTGTAATGAATCTGACTAGTTTGCAAGCCTCCAGAAAAGATCGATGACTTCAACCATTCTAAAATAAAGAAAGCATGAGTGAATATTTTGAACAAAGACTAAGCCATCAAGACTCAATTTCCTCTAATAAAATGCATTCACAGGCTCCAACAAGATTTAGCAAGTCTTCCATTTGCTGAAACTTTTTCACAGGAAAAAAAAAGGGTTTTGCAACTGAGAAACAATTAAGTAACAGGGCAGCCATCATTTGTTTAGAGATACAGGGCCTTAGCAATTTTTCTGCTATTGATACTGAATTATACCTTCTATTCACCAAACCAAGACAACCAATAAGAAAACATCCAATACCACAAGATCCAGGCACTCTTAACTGCCAACAAATTGGTAAGATAGGAGATTGTGTAGCATCGTTTTCTTTTCTATTTTATGTTGCATATTACAGAATTCTCAATTCAAGTGCTCGAAACTATCTAATCCCCATTTAAATCTTGCTAAATTATTGGGATCTGGATGAGTGTGATCTTAGAATTATTAGAAATAAAGAACTCCTGAAGAAGATATCAAGACTAAAGAAGTGCTTTGACAAGTATTTATCACTTATTAGAGCTCAAAATAATGTCCTGCTTACTGGCACATTCAATTTCCAGAGGAGAAAGTGGTGTGCTCATTGCCAGGTAGGAAGCATGCAGTCCAAGGAGAAGACCCAAATTCCGCTCTGTGTCTATCAGAGGCGATGACAAAGTACTGAGATCTGGTGTCGTAATCACTTCCTGGTCAGGCTGCAGAGAAGAAACAGCAATTGTAAGCTAGAACTGAGCTCCAACAAGAATTCTGTCAGCAAAGCAATGCTTGACTTTAGAAAGCATTTGCCCATTAGTAATATTTGTACCTCTATATATTGGCCAACACAGAAGGCGTGCATTGATTCCCGTGTATCCTCAAATTGCAAAGCAGCTTCCAAAGCAACAATTGGGTCCTCACCAGCAAACTGAGCTAATGAAAGAATGAGGCAATCAATACAGTATCTCAAAATCTGTTAACTCCACCTGGTTTTGAGATAAAAGGAAGTTGTGTCTTTAAGTCAGATGAAAATTCTCACCAAGTATGCTACTGCCAGTTAAAGACTGGGTTTGGAAGTCCTTTATATCATACACCTTCCCATCGATCACTGTCCAAAATCCTCCATCTTTGTTGTGGTTCTCTAGATCAGCCTTACGTATAAGCGTCACCTCCTCATTATTTCTGCAACTCTGGCCAGTAAAAAATGAACCTACCCATAGAAAACAGAAAAGAGAATTTATCAACAGAAAATCAGGAAGTAAGGATTTTTTCTGAACATTTTTTTAACAGCTGACTAATCCAATTCTTCACTTCTGTTCAAAGGCTGCTTATTTTTTTATATGCTCAAAAGTAAAACTGGCTATTAATACATTCCTGTCTACATATTGTGCAATTAAATTGTCTGAATACTGTGTTCTTTTAGGCACTAATCTCTAATGTCACCTAGCACAGCCCAGCTATATGGCTGTATGGTGTGGAGGTGGAGCAGAACAACCAGTTTTCTGGAAAATCACTGCTCTAATTGCTTCTTCCTCCAAATTACTTCAATTTTATTACTCATTTGCCTTCAAGGAATTTGCTGTATATTTCATTTCAGCCTAAATTCAGATTTTTTAATATAAAAGAAGCCTCTCTTTTGACCACAGACACAGCTCATATTACAAAGTGCCCTGAGAAAATAAAAATTCCTTATTTCAAAGCTTTCACATTACTCATCCTTCATATTACAGACAGAATTTAGTAACAAAATGCCTAGATGTACTACTTAGGTTTTCACTGCAACTTTGCACACTCAAAATGCAAAATGATGTGAACTGCTTCTTGAAAAAGCTGCATCTGCACTCTGCTTAATCCTACTTCTATATCTAACTTCCTGAGAACTTACCGACAGAAATAAATACTGCCACATAATTTGGTTAATAAAACTTTGTACAGCGAAGTAGGATTCCGTTCCTGAGAGAAGTTCATGAACAGCCACCATTTTTGTACAGCTACTTTATGAAAGCAGTCCAGATGCTACTAAGTACATACCCATTATTCCTGGCCATGCTAAATCCTCATTGTCATCCCTCTCCTTTCCAGGGGCTAAGTGGTTAAATCTATCTAGATGTTCCAGCAAGCCAGCCAACAGAGGGATAGCACCAGCTTCCTGCATTAATCCAGCATTTTTACTGAGAAGTAGCACTATAGAAACCACCAGTTCTGGAAGAAGAATGCCTGAAACAAAAAACACAGAAGATACTCACATTTAGTTCAAGTTCTATGTTCATTGCATTGCACAAGTAAATCACCATTAATATATTCTGCCTTCAACTAGTGTTGCTAGTAAGCTAGTAGCTCTTGCCTTCCTCGTTGAATTTTCCCTCCTCCTCTCTCATTGACAAGAAAATTAAACTGACTCCTTCTTAGTCATTTAGGACTTTCAAAAATGTCTTAAAATTCTGTGGAAGGGAAAGAAAGGAGGACAAAAGTAAAAACCAACCTGTTAAATCTCCATCCACGACACGAGATACTTCCGCAAAATGCCTATGACTAGTACAAGCAATGCTGGTTGCCACAGGAAGTATATCACCAATGTGTGTGCACAGAAGAGCAGTGTATTTCTTCAGCAAAGAACCAACACCTAAGAGGTCAGGACCTGTATAAAAACAGAGGAAGAGCACAGAAAACCATCACACAGTCATATTTAAGAAACAGACTTCAACATCTATCAAACCCCTCCAAAATTATGCCACTTGATATTAGCACGAACTTAGGAAATCATACCTTTTTAAAAATCTATAAAAAGTATATCTAGATCCTATTACCTAACAAAAAAAATTCACTTAGAGAAAACAACGTAAATAAACTACTTTCAAACACTGTTCAGACAGACTCAGAAACTAGGCTAATATATGAGACATGAAGATAAAATAAGAAAATGCTAATCCTGTAAACGCTATTATAGAAATACTTGGGATGGGGTCAGAGGTCGTTTGCTTTTATTTAGAAAACCACAACTTACTGTATGTATTGGGGACCTGGACAACACAATCTGCTGGGTAAAGTTTGCTAACAAGCAGACGCTGAAAACGGAGCAACAGGTCCAGAGAAGCAGATCTCTCCTTGCTATAAAGTTCTTGATCCATGCAGGAAGAAATGCGACGAGCAACATCTTTCAGTTTGGCTATTGTCTGCGAAGCGATGTTCCTAAGTGGTATAAAAGTACCACAAAGTACTTAAGGGGAGCTCAGACTGAAGACAGTCCACAGACTGTGGGTTAAGCTTTTGCTACAATTTTGCATAAATATATAAGAGACCTCTGCAAAGTTTCTATGCAGAACTTTCACTTTTTTGCACTGCAATACTCAAAAAGTCAATGGTTTTGTGAATACATTTTAGTTAACATGTTTTGAAAAATACCTTAAGTTTGTGGTTTTTGCCATCACTCACTACAAAAAAACAATCTGACAATTTTCACTGAGAGGCTGCAGTAAAAGTCATGACATTACATAGCTCAAAAGAACCTCAGTATTGATTAAATTACATGTTTGCCATCACAATTAAGTGAAAAAGAACAATAAATCTCTTGGTAAACTCCTAATTCCTTCCTGCTATACATGCTATATGTTAAGTAGCCCTGTAGCTCATCTGGCTGTTATAAAGCAGCTTTGTTCTCAGTACCCTAATTGGTAATGCATTGACAATTCTCAGTCAAGAATTTAAAATTCACGTTTTTTCCCGCTCAGTCTCCTTGAGGCAGTTCTAAATAAATAGGACAAAATACTCAGTTCTGAACAAATTTGTGGTGATTCTCACACTTCGTAAGGACAGTCTTTTAAACATTTGTCCTATATTTGGTACAAAAACTTCCAGATACAACTTCCAGAGATGAAGTATCAAAACCCATAAAAGCAAGGCAGTCTAAAACTGGGTGATTTAGTATAGAACATTGCTCCTTAGCAAACAGAGCAGAACTACAGATAAGCTACAAGAATTTTCAGTATTTTGAATTCTGAGGAGCTAAAAATGCTAGCAAGGAACTTTATTTGCTAACCAAAAATTAACCATCATTTCGCTGACTAGTTCCTAGAACATCAAATTACACCTTCTGTACAAAGGTAAAAGATTCAAAGCGATTACCTTAGTAACTGCTGAATTAACTGAACTAACGGTAAACTTTGTTTTCCTGCAGATTCATAGATTCCAGTGTTAATAAGGTCTTTGTCCAAAGGAGTTCTGTTCCTATGAAGTGTTGATGCATTTGCTTCTTGTTCATCAATTTCTTTTTCTTTTTGTGCTTCCTTTTTTGCTTCAATATCCTAAAATAGTAAATCAAGTTAAAGAAAACACAGAAACTTCCACTATGATTATAAAACATTTTGCAAAGAAGTATTCATGGTAATAATATCAAGTTATTTTTACCTATGGCAAAAATGAAACAATTCCTACCAGACAAAATATATATGGTATATTCTATAACACGGGCACACTTTTCAAAAAACAATTATAATATAAAAAGAAAGGCAAAGGGAGGGATGAGGGTGATGAAGGTAAAAAAGGGTAGAGAAACTCCACAAAACCATGGTGGACACATGCCAGTAGCTGCTGCACAGTTCACAACTGAAGGCACATACTCTTGTATTTATAGAGGTAACAAATCCAGTACCCTGCAGAAGAACCTCAACTGCAAAAAGCTGATGAACCGTACCTGAATTTCTGCAGTAATAGCAGCATTCAACGCAGACTCTAAACCTCCATCAGCCATCAAGCTGCCCACCAAGAGATCAATCATAAATCTGCGTCCTGGGCTTACATTCATTTCATTTCCTGAAACTAAGAATGGAAGAAGCCATTAATGAAGCCAAACTGTGAGGCCCAGACCCAGAGGGCTCAATCTGAGGACCGACCTGCGCTGGGCAGGAGCGCTGAGAGCGCCCTGGCGCGCTCCTCGGCCGTGGGCAGCAGCACAGACCAGCCGCTCTGCAGCACCGCCTGCGCCGCCGACTGCACCGTGTTCAGAACCCCAGCGTTGCTCGCCAACGTCACCACCGTCTGCTTCAGGCTGTTGAGCAGGATGCTGCCCAAACCCAGGCCAAGGCATTCTGGATCCACCTGGTGACTAATGGCAGCATGAAGCTGAAAAAAAAGGGGGGAAAAAAAAGAAGGCAAATTTTAGTTAACAAGTGATATGAACTTGGTGGGGATGGGAAGAAATCAGTCCTGGAGGAAGTGAGAAACTTCAGTGACCAAGATACAAACTTTCACCTGCAAATCTGTAAAATTCAAGGGAAATACTGGCTTGCCTACATACTGAATTTAAACCAATACTCAAAGATTACAAGTGGTAGCTAAGCCCCCTAAAGTTCTGAAGTAAACCTAAAGAATAACCTAACTTGTATCTGCGTCACCACATTATGCTATAAAAAACAGCACATTTTTAATGACTGTCAGATACCAATTAAAGAGGTCATTCACTTTTAAAAATGCTATTTAAAATTCATAAAAATGCTCAAAATTGCTGAGTGAGTATAAAAGGCTTAATCCATTTAGACACTGTTTTTATAGGTCAATCTTAATGAAACCCAGAAGCTGTCAAGAAGAAAAAAAACAACAACTAGATGCCAAATTTCAAAGAGTATAAAATGACAGTGTAGTTGTTTCACTTTTCAAAAATCAATTGAAGTATTTTACGGCACATTAAAGGTCACAGTTTCCATCCAAGCAATTTAGTGAAAACTTTCAGCTCAATGACTGCTCAAAGGGTAAGAAACTGAAGGTACCTGAAGTCTTAGAAGGTTTAATGTTGCCACAGCCATACACTCCTTTTCCTGAGGAGGGGGCCAGTCAGAGGACCCATCCATTCCCTCGGTCACTTGTCTCAGCAACAGATCCAGCTGCTCAAATGTCATGGGGCAAACATCCACCACAAAGGGTACCCGCAAGCCTATTGACCACTCTGAACATGATGACCAAGCAAAACTCTATACATGGAAACAATACACAAAGTCCCACAGTCAATAATTTTCTAAATATGACACGGATTATCAATAGGAGCATAAAGCTAGATCTGCCTTCAAACAGTAATAGATGATGTGGAAATAATACCAGCACAACTGTTTTAGAGAATGCTCTACTTGCATCCTTGTAAACGTACATAAAATCCTACCGATCCAGAACTCTCTTATCACATTTTCCAGTGTTGTCATACCCAGTCCAGATACCTCACTATTTTTGCCACAGGAAACATTCTGCTGACAACTCCTTAATTGCTGTACCAGACAAAACAAAACAGGTAAAGAGCTACTTCTCAGAACACCCAACAGAGGGAAAGCTAATCACCTCTTTTTGGCAGAACAACTGCACAAGATTTGTTTTTTTCCAAAGTCCTCATTTATTTAGAATAAGAAATAAGAATACGTTGTTATGCAACCACAGAATGAAGAATCAGAATTAGAATACAGAATTAATCTCAGTGGGAGGTAAAATCAAATAATTCAAAAATAAAACCTACTTGAGCAGGTCCACAAGCAATTCCAACGATATGCTTTGTGTCTAATCCCGGGAGGGCTGCAGGCTCTGGTTTAGTGATACGCAAAGTATCAAAATGCTGACACTGATCATTGCTTCCCCAGCTGTGCACCTCACTGTCTTCAGTCAGTGCTAAACAATGGGTAGATCCAGCTGCCACATCTATCACTTTCTTTCCTAAGAGGAAAGTTAGATACTGAAAATATAACTTAGACATTACAATCATTGACAGAAAAAATAGCAGAGGTAAGGAAAACTACGGTAATTACAACAATTTTTAACTAGGAACATATTATGGCTGTCAAGAGTCTCATTTCTATCACAGTAGTCAATTGGAAGAGTATAGCAAAGCATAAACCAAGAGACAGATAAGTACAGAAGTTCAAAAGTTTAAAAAAATCTACTTTGTGTCCCGTCTACTTAGAAACTTCTTTGGGAAAGTTATTTAGGGACCTCTCAATCTAGGATGAGAGACTGTAAAGTTATTCTCATTTAGATCACTCAACATGTATTAATAAAAATTTAAAAGGAAAGACAAAAAGCAAAGTTTTCTTCCTCATCTTCCCCTACAGACCCTCAGGTTTCTCGCAAATGAAAGTATTTTTCACTCTGTTACAGACTAGTCAAAAGTCAAACACAACTTCAATGACAATGTTGTCTGTTATTTTCATTTATTCCATTCACCTGCCTTAATCTAAGCATATATTATATATGTGTATATATTTATTTGCATGACAATCCAAATGTACACCCTTTAAATAAGCATTTCTGTGAACCTAATAGAGGAAAAGCAGTAAGAATAAAGAGAACACAATACACACAGCATTCTAAGTAGTCATAACAGTGTCTCCAAGTCTGCTAAAATCTTGCAGGTGTAAATGCAGATGGGAAATGCACATTTTTACCTTTTTCAATGCTACCAGAATAAAATACGACACATTACATGGTATCATCATTCAAAGTTGAGTTCATTTGTGTTTGGTATAAAACTCCAACAACAACAGAAAGAGCTCTGGAATACTTCCAACTCTGACAATTACCTTTCAAGCCTTCCAGCAGCTTGGGATATCGAACGTGCTCTTCCGTCCCATGCCCAAGTCTCTGATTGTCGCCTTTTCCCCAGGTGTAGACCTGGCCCTCTTTTGTTAAAGCAATAGAGAACTGACTCCCACAGCGTACTTTCACAATGTCCAGATCTTGAAGTTTTTCTATCACCTTGGGAGTTTTGCAACCATCACTGCCTCCTCTTCCCAGTTTTCCATAGTCTCCATCACCCCAAGACCACACCTGGCCTTTAAATCAGGAGAAAGAAAGCAAAAAATAATTGCACTGCCTTTTCATGTAATTAAGTCATCTGTTTTAACAAATAAGTTCTTAAAAATCCAAGATTCTATAACAAGCATAGATCTCAAATTGTTTTTAAGAAAATTAATTTCTAACTGTTTGTGACAATAAGAAAGAATAATATTTGAGAAGTTCTTATGCTGACAAAACTAAACATAAAAAGTACAACATATAACATGCACTGAAAAGCTGTTAGTGTATGGAAAGTCCTTCTTAAAAAAAAATGAAGCACAGGATTTACTGTAAATCAAGCCAGTTAAAAACTGCTTTCTTTTATAAGAACTTACAAAATGTTTTACACAACAGATGGGCAAACCGTCTGTTAAACCTATTTTAATTTTCAATTTCTATCATTCAAGCATTTCTCAAAATGAAATTAAATCACCATGTTAATCATGTTCTTTTGAAATACGCTATTAAATCTAAGTCCTGATGTAGGAACTTAGAAACAGCCAAGTTGTTCTGCATCTGCAATAAATAAAATTATGGTTCAAGAATGGTAAACCCATGCATGTCCAAATGGAAAGTCTGGTTTTACATTCTGATGCATTTGTGTACCCTACTTGCATAAGCAGAGTCCCTAAGGTACTCTGATAAGCAATGGAAGCATGCAAGGAAGAGACCGTAAGAAAAAAAAATTGGGTAAAACCTGGGTTTCCATTTCCTGTATGAGCAAACATTTCATTTTTTAAATAGTGCATGTCGTATTAACCAGCTATATTTCAAAGGAACAGTTAGCTTCCAAGAACTATCTGCTTTCTAAGAGATTACTTTGGGGCTTAACCTCACAATGAAATGCTGTTTTCGAATCTGTCTCATCCTAGGCTCCTTGGTCAGGGATGTTGGGAAGATGAACTTCCATGCAGCTTCTCTTTGACACTTCCAAAGGAGAGACAGCTCTCCTACTCTGAATTCTGGTTATTATGACAGCATGAGATATTTGCACTTATATGGTAAAGAATAAAATTTAGACACATGCACATATGTCTATTATTTTGTGTGTCCATTATACTTTTATATGAAATATATATACACCATAAATCAATGTAATAGCATATTCATAAGGAACATACAGCATATCTACGCACGGAAATATCTCTGCAACATCGTATGCAGAATGTATAAATTATAAGCTTAATATAATAAGCTTACTTAAAACTTTCAGTTTTGTTTTGCTACTAACCATTTTCAGTAACCGCAAGCGTCTGAGCATCTCCACTCCCACACGACACATCAATAACTTTGAGTCCTTTCAGCCCCGTGACCAGCATTGGGATGGTCTGATCTTCACTGGAACCTTTAAAACAAAGTGGTTCTGTGAGAAGCAAAACCCAGAAGGCCTGACATATTCTTTTGTTTGGGTTTTTTTTTTGGCTTGTTTGCTTTTGGACGTTTTGTTATGTGGGTGTAGGGCGGTGCTGTTTAGTTTTGTTTTTAGATTTGAGTACCATGACTAAGCTCCAGTACAGTTTCTGAGACATCCAACAAGGATTTAACCCATGAAACAGTCTTAGTTTCATGAGGAAAGGAACAGAACACTGCAGATTTTTCTTCTCTACCCAATTGCTTATTTCCAGATAACTCAGGGAATTTAATGGGTTTGAGACAACCCCTCCCACAATTACTTCCATTCACATGAAGCCACATGAGGTTCTCAAATCAACTTTAGGTGGGATGAAAGATCATTAGCAACAGGCACTGAACAGTTCTTTAACTTATTTGAAGGTATCAACTAACTCACCATGACCAAGCCTGCCATAGTTTCCTCGTCCCCACGTATACAGCTCTCCCTCAGCAGTAATGGCTGCACTATAGGTGCTTCCACATGCAATATGAACAACATGTTTCCCAGCTTGCTTTCCAGATAAAGCAGATATCATCTTAGGTTCCTCCAGAGGGCTATTTAAAGAGAAGGTGACATATTTCACAGGTGATTTGATGAGTAGTTGATAAAAGGTGTGACATACTCATTAGAATTGCTGCAATTCTACCTGCAAGCCTTACTACTAGTCTGAAGTAACAAAATATAAATAGAGTTATAAGCCAAAATTAAGTTCAAATTGTTCAACATTCAAACAACTGCAACTTCTGTTTCGAAATGAGTTCACGCAATGTTTTTAAAAAATATTTGTCTATTGTTAAAAATACTACCTTTATTTACTGTATCTGAACAATTAATTTCATTACACTGATAACCCTTGTGTAGTCTGTCTCTTGCTTCAGAGGGAATTCTGCACTGGGGAAGACACTTAAAAATCTCTAAAATGTGTTGATGTACAGCCCTATACAATATTGTTGTAGAAGACTGCTTCTACACAACAGCAGGACAGTCATGTCCAGGAAAAATGGAATAATGTACAACATGACTGCATAATAAATACTGACCCTGCTCCAACATGTGAGCCAGCATTTAAGAGAAAATGTGCTCTGGATTCATAAAGCTATTAATAAAAGGCCTAATAACAGTGGTTGCTACTACCCTCCACCTATAAGTATTACAGAAAGTAGCATTAATAGAGAACTGGGAATATTCCAGACAGAGAAAACACGCAAGGAGAATGCAACTTCTGTTCAGTAAAAGAGCCAAATGTCAAACGCTGAACATTGCTTATATACAGAACAAAATAATTTTACTATGAATTCAGAAAACTTGCAAATAAATGTTATGATTATTTTTAATACATACACTGTATCTCCATGGCCTAGTCTTCCACCATCTCCACAACCCCAAGAGAAAACTTCACCATTTGCTGACAAAGCCAGATAGTGATGCCCATCTGAATGTGCTGCTATTTTCACAATATTTCTGGAAGCTAGACTCTGCACCAGCTGTGGTCCCTGCAAACCGAGCAAAAGCAATATGCTTACAAAAACTGCTGACATTTTCCATCATATAACTAAGTACAGTTTTCCTATTTCCAGTTTTATCAAAACTTTGCTCTCAAATTAATGAGGTGAAGGCATGAAGAAAAACATGGTCAAATATGTCAAAAGCAACGCTTTGAAGTTATTTGTTCCCATTCTTATAGGTCTTCAGTACATATGAAAATGGTGTTTATCTAAACATTACAGGCTGTCTTAGTGACAAAGGCTTCTATTCCAGTATATTTTTGTTTGAGAAACTACATAGCTTGGGCACAGTTATATCACTGAAGTAAATTTCATTTCATATCTGCCAATTTCTGAAGTTACCAAGGCCAGCATACCAATAAAAGCAATTATCATTGTATCCATAAACTCTAGCCTGACAGAAACTACAGAATCCATAGGCTTCTCATCAAATCAACACACGAGACAAACCCCACTATTTCTGAAAGTTCAAATACAACAGTACAGAAAGCTCACAGAAATCAGCATGTCTCCATCTACCCTCCTAAGAAATTGTAAATATTTAGAAGAGCAGACTTATGAAGTAATACAGAATGAATTTTTAAAAACACGTAAAAAACTCTCACCAGAGTATCGCTGTTATATGCTTGTGTATAAACTCTTCCATTTCTAGATAATATAAGAAAACGTTTCTCTGCACAAGCAACCTGCACAACACCAAGGTTGGCCAGTCCTTCACACTGAATTGGACCACTCACATTAGCATAATATTTCCAACCTATCAATCCCCAAGCGATGACCTCTTGCAGTGATCCCTAGGAAATAAGGAATTCTGTAAGTACTAAATTTTGAAATACACAACTTAATAAAATCCACAGAGCAAATTTTTTAAACCTTTACATGCCAAATAATTCAAATTTGAGATCGCAATTCTTGCCAATATTCAATAAAACCTACCTAATTAGAAGATATCAAAAATAAAGACTTGCACACATCATATTCAGTTCAGTCTGGTACTAAATGAGCTATAAATATCTACAGTAAGAGATTCAAAGATCTTTCAAGTTGGAAAGTTTGGCATTTACTTTTTCTTTCTTTTAATTTTTTAATACGTCAGACCCCCAACATTTACGAAGTCTGGTCTTGAGAATTTACTCTGAGAAACACAAGGACCAGCTCACAATATGGCAGAATTAGCCATAGTGTGGTAAGAAAGAATGTTTCATAAACCATGAAATTGCACTCCAGTGCTGATTGAAAAAGGGCTGATGCATTAAAAGTTACCAAGTAAGACAAACTTCAGAACTCAAGGTTATGTTGCGAAAATCAGAAAGGAATTTGAAGAATCTCAGGAGCTGTTTTTCTTGCATTCTGAAATTCAGTTTTGCTTTTAGGGAAAATATCTTACTGCATTTGATATTGCAAGCTATTACCTTATGAGATGTAGGAGAGCTACACTGTGGAGGCATACAGGGGGTGGCAAGGCGGTCTAAATGGGCCATGATCACCACAGCTGTTTGCCTCAGATCAATTGCCAGCTCATTGTCCTGTGGCAAAGTCAGATACCTCAGAAAACTCTCATTTGGACTTAGAGGGTAAGTCAGGAGCTGGAAAAGGGAAAAGAGCAGTCAGAAGAACATTCAAGGTACATCTATGAGACTACACATACAGACACATAATAAAGTTTAGACAAGATGACTACCTGCACAAGTGTAAGAGGAAACGAATTAACTCTGCACATCCTTTTTTTTTACATCAGAGAAAAATTTGAAACATGAATGTTGAGAGAACAGTCAGATTGTGAATATAATAGAAAGTTACAAGCATAATAAAATTGATTTATTATGTTTTATCAACCTCAGTAATATGCGCTGAGTCATAATTCAGATAACTTAAATACAACAAAATAAAAACAATCCAAATATGCAGAAAAGTTACTTAGCCACATCTAAGTTCATTATCACGATAGCATTAAGTACGAAAGACAATGCTTACCTCTAACCCTACTGTGACATTCTTCCCCCTACCTCAGATGTCCACTTGAAAACCAAATGACCATGGTGTATATACATCTTACATGGAAAACACCACTACCAATTTTGTTTGGATAATTTGGTGATTATTTTGGCTAGGCAAATGAAATTTGATCCCAACATAATGACCCTTTCAAATAATCTAAGAGTAAGTACCTGAATCTCTTCCTCAGTATTGGGCATGTCTTTATTACATATTATACTCTGAAATCTTTGTAGCAAAGGTAGAAGGGGTGCACTTGTTCCCTGTGCAGATCGCTCATTATCCGTTTCCCTCGTTCCGTTATCCCAAAGTTGAAGCAGCAACATAACTGCAGACAACATTTGGCTGAAAGAGGCAATCAACATTTTATATTAACAAGCATTCTGAAAAACATTGGGTTAGGTTACCCGTACAAATCAAATTTTACATTTTCAAGTTTTGCAAAATCAGATGTCAGGGCTTTCTGTTTTAAACAGACTATCAAAAATTTTTAAATGGATTTTGCAGTCTAGACAGTATGCTGTCTAGATAGTATTCACTGCCTTAGTGAAAAGGTGAATATTTTGAACCACAATTATTACATTAAACCCAAATCTATGAAAACTGAAGACTGTCAGCCCATTCCAACAGACAGTGATAGTTAAAAATCAGAGTGCTCATGCTTCTCACCTTAGTGTACCCCTCTGCACTGCCAGTTCAAGCAATATGGCAAGTGCCAAGTGCTGGTCTTGCAAAGGAATGTTTCCTGGCCCTTTGGTACTGGGAGCTCCATGCACATCTCTATTTAGAAGTCAAACAATATACATTAACTAACAGAAAATAATATGTAATTGCTTAACAAAAGCATCTACAGCGTCCCAAGAACTATTACACTTACAGAAAAATATCAAAGTAGTGATGAAAGCAGCTGAGAAAAAAAGCCCACACATTCCAAACTAGATCAAGTTTTAGAGGGACAGCTAGGCTTTAAAAATGCCCTAAGCTTCACTATCTACAATTCTATTAAACATGCTATGAACACGAAAATCATTTTTCACAGGTGGAATTCAAATATGATTCATGATATTCACCTTAAGGACATAGTTCCAGTATTGAAAAGACAATTTCTAGTAGCTACTGTAAAAAGGTAACTTGAAACCTATTTAAATAACAGGGAAGAGCAGGGGACTGTTCCAAGTCCAACATGAGTGTATTTTCCCTCATGCACAAAAACCTGTATTACTGTACTATACTTGAAGGGCACAATGAAGAGTGCACACATATAGTATTACCAAAGCATTCTTCTGCAGGTATGTTTACGTTAGCAAAATTAAAATAGAAAATATTCCAATTCAGATTTTTGTAAGCAGCTAAAATCATTAAATCATATTTAAAGAGCATAATTTCAATAGTTCATTAACTTTTTGCTTGTTTGTATAACAACATTAGAAAAGGAAGGAAATCTTCCCAATTTTCTATAAATCATTATGTTTATACCACCAGCTCCTGAGAGATACAAGCTTGCCATTAAACAGCTCAAAAAAAGAAACTTACCCAGTCACAACAGACCTTAGGAATTTAGTAGCTCTTTCTACCACTTCCAGCCACACAGAAGATACAGTCCCTTCATCAAAAAGGGATGCCTCTGGTAGAGCTCGCAGTGCATCAAGTGATTCCTGTAACAATTCACTGCACAGGTCTGCATCTTCACCTAAGGAACACAGCAAGAGCAGTTACATTCCATCTTTACAGAAGTTAGAAAAATGGCTGTACACAATATTTTGTGGAGCTTTTGTTCAACGCAAGATACAACCTACTTCCTAGAGACAAAGTTCTCAATTTTCACATGAACATTTGACTGCAAGATTCTGAAGAAATCTTCACTAAAAAAAAAAAATTCAGAAAGGTGAAAACCCAAACCAGCAAATTCCACTATGTAGCCACTGAGAAAAGAACTAGGGCTGGCTGGACAGAGTCAGCCCACACCTGCCATCTGACCACACGGTGCAGACTGAGACAGTCAGATTTAATGGCACAGGTGACAATTCTGCAACCTCTGCAATTTGACAATTGCTGACAAGTACACAAATAAAACAGAAGCTTCACACTCAAAACTTATTCTAAGCTGCTACTATCACGTAACAATATAGTTGCATATTGTCTGAAGAATACATCTAACTTTTCTGAAATCTAGCATTAAAAATACATGCTTTTCACGAAATCTCAACTTACCTTCCTAAGCATAAAATATCCCAGAAAAACCCAACACTGATACTGGCTTGGGTGGCTTTGATCAGCAGCAACATTGTTGGGCACAGTATCACATAAATATAATTATGCAAATCTATAATTTAAAAATTTACAGTTCTATGCAAATATTTTATACACACACTCTTTAATGAGTCACCTGGCTTCAAATGAGATATAAATGCAAAATATCAAGAGCAGACCTACCTGACCTCCAGGCTCTACGAAGGAAAGCAAATGCAAATGAAAGTGCTGCTCGGGATCCAACACGTGCAAGTCCTTCTACACCTTTGCCTATAGGTCTTGAACTAAAATAAAAATATGTATGAATAGTTTCAATACAACTTATATTAAAATAATATGTATTTATATTGTGATTATTTTGTGTAACTTATATATTCAATGATTTTATAATTTGGCCTTATGCATGCATACCCAATTACACAATTTTTATTTCTAAAGAATTGTAACCGTGTCTTGAAAAACAAGGTGAACAACATCAAAATGTCAGCAACCAAAATTCAACTTCAACCACCTCAAAGAACCAATTCAATGTCCAACAGTAAAAAGCCTCACAGAGAAAAATATAAAGTGGACTGGCATAATGGATTGACACCAAAAAAAGGCCCATAGTTACTCAAAGTGTAATTATGATGCTTTACTCAAAATACACAAACATAAGGTACTTCATGTACTCATTATTTACTTGGGAAGTCTGTATTTTTAGTTAGTTTGGACTGCATAAACTAAGCTTACGACTTTTTAAAATTAATCTTTAATTATTGATAATTAATTCCACCCATTTTGTCATTTCTTATCTTTCTATTCAAGTGTCGATGCTAAAAATCTCTCTTTGCAGTTTCTGGACTTTTGTGTGTAAGGAACAGAGAGAGCTTCAACTTTTGGTAATATCCACTGGACTCACATTCATTTCTCTTAACTTCTCTTCACATACAGACAAACACATTAATTTAAGTAAGCTTCCCTTTGCAGTCAGCAACAAGAGATTCCATACCACTTTCAACACTGAACCACTAAGTCTAATTTTGGTTTCTTGTCAGATTACAAAGAAAATGAACAGCTTAGGACTTTAAGATTATACTTGCATTTTTAGCAATCTGATAACTGAAACATATCAGAGCTCTTTTTAATCAGAGCTGAAAAAAAATTTAAAGAGAATAATTGATTCAGAGAAAGATATCCTTGTCAGAACTCCAAATTCCGTAACAATTAGTTGTGGTATCTACTTACATTCTCCTTTCATATCTGAAGCTAGAGACAATCTAACAGAAATTTCTCCAGCCAAATTGCTTGTTCTGTCAGACAGCTACTGAACATTTTCTCTAATGCCTTATCTGATAGATTTTTCTATTTTTAGGTCTAGATAGCTATCCAGACATGAAAAGTAATCAGATGATTCCTTACTCAGTTACTTCTCTTGAAATAGTTACATATAAAGTGCATAATTACATCATTTCTCACCCAAACGAAGGAAACTATGTTCAGCTTTTTTTTGTATTTGTATTAAATAGCTGCATATGAAAGGCACAATTACAGCATTTCTCACCCGAGCTAAGGTTTTATGTTCTGCTTTTATGTATTTGTATTTTTTAATTTATGTGCTTTAACTGAGCAACTACTGACAGAAATATATTAATGTTATTCAAACGACCTGATTTCCATTAGCACCATTTCTGAAATAGGCTTCTCCATACTTTCTAGCTGAGTAGAACAGAAGAAATACTTCAATAAATGTATACTTATAGATCAAAGTTTACTATCTACAGCAATGTATTATAATAAAAACCTACTAGTACAAGCAGAGACACTCTAAAAAAGCACCAGGCAAGAAGGACTAACATCACTTAATATGATAAAGCCATCTTCAGAAATAAGAAGTTTCTGTAGTGTTAATGTTTCACAAGGAGGTATAAATCACATTAAGCTCTCAAAGACAGGTTGATAACCTATGACTTTTCTAATGGATTAACTTGTTCATGCATGTGTTATTACCTTTTCTTATCCACAGCAGGCAGAGGAACACTACTGCTTTTCCACTTTACTTTGACGTTCTCCTGAAGAACTGCTCTGTTCAAAGCAATGAAATATCGTTCCAGGATAACCAGCCTCTGCTTTAGCCTCATAGCTGAGAGAGCTGTCGTTGCAGTTTGTGTGGCCAGAGCTTGCTGTTCCTTCACTAGTACTTGAAGGCACTCCTTCAACTCACTCACATCTGAGAATCAGAGACAGAGATCATTTTATGGGCATTCATCTTTGATATACACAGTATCAGGAAAAATATAGACAAGTTGAAAACTGTAAGTTGACTAGAAGTCTGAACCCAGTGAAACTCCCTGTTTCCATATTTAATGCACACAGTATGACATAAATACAATCATACTTAACCTTTGTCTAAACACCTGTTTATCATCAAAACTGGCTTTGTCTTAACATATCTAAACCTTCCTATTCCATGTCTGAAATTAAAACATCACAGGAAATACTTATGCATTCCAAAAAAACATGTTGGACAGCAAATTCTTATCATCATCCAACCTCAGAGTCAGACTTCTCTTACATGCAGGCACGTCCCTTGCAAGTCCTCACATCAATATGCTTTCATTTGAACCTGATAAACATCATATTAAGTTTCTCAGAAGTTATAAAACTACTCCCAGAAAGTCTAGGATCACTGCCAAGAGCTGCTATGCTTCTGAAACAAATAATGCCAGAAATTTAAGATGCTTTCAAGTACTATTAGCAAATAGAAGATATGATTTATGTACCAGTGCTAGAATATTAGTTCTTCTTTCTCTTCACCAGAATAAGTATGCAACAGCCCAAAGTCCTATTAATCTAATAGTGGATGGTAACAAGCAAAGTTTCAAAAAATGACAAAAAACCACTCTAAAACAGGAATTTGGAGCTGTATTTTTATATACTCTGTAGCTTTAACTCCTAGGACAAATATCAACAAAGTACATTCCTAAAGGAATTCTTTTCTGTCCCTTCATTAACAGTCTGATCACTGAGCCACCCCACTCTGCTTTGCACTGCATTGCTATACTTGTCCCTAAGCCAACCACATTTGTTGCCTGGCAGCTACACAGAAGTATCTTTGTTTTAAATGACACCTGACTAAGGGATATGGAAAAAAAAACATATGTCTGCATAGATGTAACAACGGCTTGTGAGAAGATGGACACACTTCAAAATAATTTTAAAAAAACCAACCCCAAAACCATACAAAACCAACATATTTTTTGGAACAAGTACCTCCAAATTACTGAAATTTAGACACATTTATGGTAGTCTCTGTGGTTAAGAGTTTTATCTAAGGAGGTATAAAACTTTTTTTGCAACTGCAACTGTAAAAGGTATTTCAAAGTTTTGTCCCCCATCTTTGTGCACCCAGGAAAGAATTCAAGCAGCGCTCTCTGCCCCTGGATCACATTGCAGAGTCACTTATGGTTTGCTGTCAGCCATCACACCAGCCTGTTTTCAACATTGCTACTCACATTTCACCATTTCACAATGTGTTAGATTCCTTTCCCTAGGCAATTCACATCATTGCACCTGACTATGAGGGACTCATTTTTTCAACAAGAAAGAATAGATTAAAAAATATTCCTTGCAGTCTAGATCTCTCAGATGAAAGCAACAGCAGCTATTATACTTGCTGACTCAACAAGAAATATGACAAAACCAACAAGAAATTCGACAAAAAGCCGCACCATGCTTCATTTTAGCTCTACAAAATTTCCCAAAGAACTCAGTAGCACAGAGTAAAATCAGAAAAAAAAAAAAATACCTCTCAGTGCATAGTTCAGAGTACCACAACAGAACACAGTCAATACTCACCATCCCAGTTTCACATTCCCTTTAAGCAAACCATCCGAAGACATAAAAATCAGGACTTTTCTTCCTCCCTTCCTGAGCACTAAATTCCTATCAACCTCTAAACATCACCAAGCTACAACACCGAAGTACAAAATGACCGTGCTCACTTCTTCACAAAGAGCCTTAACACTGTTTTGACAAGTAATTTTAACCTGCAGATTAATTTCCCAAATTATGGTCTCATCTATCTGTAGGAAAAGTAAAGTAATAGTCAATGAAGAAAAAGAAGGCACTTTAACACTTACGTTTGAGGAAGAGACTATGTTTGGTGCTACAGAAAACAAGCACTGGGTGATAGCAGAGTCTGACAAGTAATACAGAGCTAGAGCATTCATGCTTCATTCCTGCCTGGCAAGTTACTCAATTGTGGAAACTCTCTAAAATTGTTTCTGAAAGTTGAAGACTTAGGTGAAAAAGCCCTTTGTTTCAAAACACCACACTTATGAAACATCCATCATGGAGACTACTAGAAAGAGGCTAGGACAAGCAGAGACCACCTGTTCACCAATCCTCTAGCAATTACTTTATGAGGAACATTCCCTGATAGTCTGCAACTATATATTTTCAAACCTCTTTCAGTCAGCCACAATGATGTCCAGGTGTTACATAAATTAAGAATGATAAATTTCCTGTCAGCAGAATTGCCTTGTTAAGGTTTAGGCTTTGACATGTTTCAATGATCTCAGACCTAGGGGGAGATGAGGAAAGCCGGGGGAGAAGGATGTGCCTTCACAATTAAAAATGGCTACAACTTTAGGAAGGCTTTCTATCAATTAAATAATTCTGCTCGTAACTATTTTATAGAAACTTCCTTAGTATTTCAAGAATACAATACAAAGTTCATATACGAAGTGCAGTAAAGGCTGGAACAGGTAATAGTATCCTTATAACTCAGACATCTAAAAACTGACAAGGACTGTCTTGTTTTATTAAAAGTAACACTATTTTTAAGTGAGATATATCTATACACTTCCTCATTTTAAATCTTCTCTTATTCCATAAGTAAATTTATCTTGACAAAAAATTTCGTCAATCCTTTCAGAAGATTTAAATACATCTGGGAATCAACGCAGTGAAACACATTTCAATAAACCTTCGAATCTGTGCAACACTTGTTACTCATGAACTGAGCAGTCTAATGAGAGAATAGCTTATTAATAGTAACGATTCAAATTTCATCTGAGAAGGTTACAGGGAACTCTTTAAACAAAACTGTTCATATGTCACTACACCAGTCCTTGATGCTAACCATCCTTTGCAATGCTATGCTTTGCCAGTTATTCTGTGAAGGGTGGAGACACATTCTTTACCTAATCTGCACCTGCACTGTAGGAGTTGGAGTCATACCACACCAGTTTAGATTCTCAAACCACCATTACCAAAATATTTGTTAACTGGCAGCTACCATCAGGTATGTTGCTGGCTGCAGTAGAGACAGGTAAGGGTTTTGACCTCTTCTGTTAAAATTTATCACGTCTCTCCCTCCCCTCAGTAAGCAATACAACTACACATTTTCACTTCTTAATTCCTCCTGCCCAAAGTTCTCTGCATTAGAAGGAAAAACACTGGAATTGTTTAACCCAGCCTATTTGACAGAACAGCATTAAGAAGTGATGTTACTTAGATATTTTAGCAAAACAGGGGACAAAACAAACACCTGGAGACAGCAGCTTCTTAAACCATCTCAGCCACAGCCAGAACACTAACCTGACACGAGCCTAAAATAGATAGCATGTCCAAAGGCATGTTTGCTACTGTTTTAGCAGCACAAAGAAATAACTGAACATGCTTCATGGTTTCTTAACTCTCATTTCATTAGCTCTTTCAGGGAACACTGCACGCTTCTGACAAGTAAATTAGGCACCTTAAAAATGCCAATGTTGGACTGAAATGTTTCAAGGTTGACTCACAAACTTTAGTAATAGCAAATACAGATGTTACAGTGTGGAGAAATTTCAGACTTGGAAACACATTTCAAGCAGAATTTGGCATGAATCTACTGGTATAATGAGTACACATTCCTGTCACCAGCAGAACTAATGTGCTCTAATTTCCTAGAGAATTTCATATTTTGTCATCTCTTTCCCCTTCCACTACACACTGTTTCCACTGGACAAAGAGGCGATAAAGGAAGCAGTTGGCTTGGCTTCTAATGATCCTTCAAACCTCTAGAATGAGCAAATTCAAAAGTTAGAGGGAAGGACAAAAATGCCATCACATACACCTTATTAGTATTCAGGAGGAGAAATATTGATCAGCTGCATGTGCATTCAAAATGCACCTCATTTTGTGACTGGGTGCAGAAGGACAGTGAAGGGTCTGGACAGGAAGTCTCATGAGAAGAAGCTGAGAACACTTGCTTTGTTCAGCCTGGAGGAGACTGAGGGATGATGATGCAAAGGCAAAGAAGTAAAAGAAAATACAGGGATGAAGGAGGTCTGAGAAATGCAAAACAGGGGAAGTCAAATTTCATCCTTTGACTCAACATTTCTAAATCTAAACTTGAAAGTATGAATTAAGAAATTTGATAAAAGCCGAAAATATCTCAATAAAGAAGGCTAAAAGAAGGGGTTTTTTTCAATGCCATGACTACTTTTTAATTACTTCTGTATACAGTGTAAATTTGGATTTCAACATGTAACTAGAAACCCCTTACAGCATGGAAGTCCTGCCTATCTCCTTCTCTCACAACACAAACGCAGGAATACAATGCACTTGGTAATGACAGGTACCTCAACAAGCTCACTGAAGTCACATGATGAATTTTAACATTGCCCCTTCAGTAGTGCCTGTGAAGCATTTCTTGGTGCAATCAGCTGTACTAACAATATCAGAAAAATAAGAAGCAACACTGTCTGTGAACGGTTTGAATCAATATAGCCAACCTTAAGCATATTATGTCTAAGAAAAAGAAGCCCAAGAAGATGAAATACTGCTCTATTTTCTGTAGGCTTTGAACAACCACTTCAAAGGGTTTCCTTTTGTTTTTCCCCATACCTAGGGTTGAACACCTGGACTTCAGATCACATAAGATGTTAAAACCTAAATACCTTCAGAAAAGAAAACTGATGAAGGTAGTAAACCAGGATTTTTAGGAAGAATCAGAGGAACTGCTTTATGAATATATTCCACATAGTACGAACACAATAGCCAGAAGATATTTTAAAGGAGCATTCATGAAAAACATGAATGGTCAACAGTGGTATCATGAAAGAGCTGAATATGAAATGGAAGAAGACTAAGATGCAAAAGAAAAAGAAAATAAACCACCTAAAGTCAAATAATGACTTACACATGTATTTATTATCTTATGCATTCTTACAGTACTTGGAATAGTGAGACCCTTATTAAAAAAAAAAAATTAAAAAAAGCTATGATGTCTTTGCCCTGTTCTGACAGCACAGTGATCTCAGCATAAACGAGACCTAGAGAAAGCATTTTGCTTCTCTGAACTTGTGCCAGGATGACAAAACCAGCATGGAGCTGAGGGGTACATGAAGTACTGTTTCTCAGCACATTTAAAGAACAGGTTTTTCTCTGTGCTCTCACAATCTCCCAGCCCTCATGGGGGAGGGGTGTCACAAGGCCCACTGACCTAGATTAGCCTGTTGAAGTCAACACCAAGATCCTCCACACTTGGCAAAATAAGATTATATTACAGCACTTCTACAACATAGATATAGTGTCTAATATCTAGTTACTATTTTCACAGTGTAAGGCTGTAAATCATTAAACTCAGTAGAAATATTTCAGTGTATTAACCTGAAACACTGACTTTAAATGCCTCTTCAGTTCTTTTTGTAACATAGCTTCAAATCTCCATCTCCAAATTACACCTTACTTGTAAAGGAATATAAACCATAAATGAAGACATAGTAAGTCTTTAATTATTACTTGATCAGCAATGATATCTTTAAGAAACCATTATCCTTTTTACAAGTTCCTTCATGATTTTGACAAGGAAATGTTTAAAAGTTTATTTTTTGAAGGATAACAGAAGAAAGGCTTAAAACAGTTCTCATTTTATGAAACATTAACCAAAAGTATCAAAATGGAACTGATCCTGTAAAGATTTTTCAAAAATAATTACCAAGCCACAAAACCTAGGATGGCTCAAAAGGCAGCAGTTACCTATATTTCTGATAAATGCAAAATAAAAATTAACAAGGTAGCCTACAATCACGAACAAAAGCCACACTTGCAGTTTATTTATACAATAAACATATTTATTGTATAAATAGACCGCACGTGTGCTCATAGCACTGTTTAAGGATTTTTGTCACAGCTAGACGATACAAACTTCAAGCACAAATGGTAACAGAGATCAAGGAATACAAATTTATTTCTGACAAATTATAAAGTCTTCACAAGTTTTTTCTAGAATAAGAATCCATACATGCAACAATAAACCATACTACATATAAGCACTTAAAGTAACTACAAGACAGAAAGCTATTTCTTTCTGAAAACTCCAAACACACATCTATCCTTTTTTTCCTGAAAAACCATTTTTTCAATTTTTTAAAAAATAACAGCAGAGTGAGCTTAAAGGCCAAGTCTTGTCCCAAACACTTTGGTCAGATGGAATAAATTTGGTAAGATATTTGACATTTAGATTACCATTCTGTAAAACAGTTTTATTTTACTTTTCAGCAACACACATTAAACAAGAATATAAGATATAAATAACGGGACCTCCAGCTCACATCTCTCCAACACATTCAATTCTCACTCCCTCTTCCACTGTAGAGGCAATTCTCATCATTCCTGATATACTGCAAGATTCTGTCCCACTACCAGAGTGACAGCAAATCCACCTGACCTCCTGTCCTTAAGGAAAGGGAGCAAGCAGGCTGGCACAGAGCACAGGACAGCAGACTGGCAGCTGATCTGTGGCTCAACAGAAACAAGTATCTCCCCTAGCAAACACAGCTACACAGATGCAGATTCTGGCACTGAAGAGATAATACTTTTCCCAGGGATCTTCAAGTGCTTCTGGGTGAGGGAAAAGGCCAAGTGGCACAACAGATGTCTCTGAAGTTTGCACATGCCAACATCTGACTCAGGCAACATCATGTACCAGGAACTGTAAAATAAACTACTGAACTGAGGCTTCTTCTGATCTGCTATTTTTAAACATGGACAATTTTAGACAATGAACTGTTGCTCTACAGTAACAAACAGCCATGAACTTCAGCTGGCTTCAGTATCAAAAGTAGTATTTTATAGACCCCTACAAAAAGATGTGAACACACAAACTGCTTTTCCACTGCCACCACAGGTGCAATTACTGTCAGCAAAGGTCAGGACAAAGAGTTAACTGAACTAACCATTTCAACCTTCCTCCCATGATTCCCACAAACTTATCTACCAGACCATGAAACCAAAGAGAAAAATCACCTATTAAACCATTACTGCCTGAAGAAAATTCAGGTTCCAGAAATCAAGCAATTTCTTTATAATGTCTGCAACTGAAAAGAAATATTCTGAAGACACTGGAATTCTTCCCTGTGTAACTTCATTTATTCCAAGTCAATCTATCATTCCTTCAAGCAGCCTGAATGGGGCAAATTGACTCTTCCAGTCAAGAGTCCAGTTAAATCGGAAATTCATTACAGCAGATGTTTAATTTCAATCACAGTTAACCACTTATCCAACTTACTTCACTAACCCAACAGATGCATCAGTCAGCAAGTACATTTGATACAAATACTTCCTGAAGTTACAAAAGTAGTGATCAATACAGAATAGGTGATGTCAGTGACAATGACCAAAAGAGCTGCAATACCTGGTTGTTTACCCCACACCCAACTCTCAATAATCGATTTGGCCCTGTAAGTGGGCAGTGGAGTCTCTTCTTCATCTTTCTTTTCTTTGTCGTTTTGCTCTTCTTTCTTTGATGCAGTTTGGCATTCAGTGCTATCATCTAAAGAAAACAAAAGGGAAGGGGGAAAAAAAAAAGACCAGTTAAGCTACCTTCAATTCAGGTTGGGATTTAGGTCTAAATTAGAAATGTAAAGGTGAAATCCCCAGGCCGCAAGCTTACAGAAATATTGTCTATCATTAAGAGAACAGGGTGGGGGGAAGTAGTATTTTAACACAGTAATTGCCACAGGTGCTGGGTCTCATGTTACATTTCATAAGACAGTGACCTTACAACCCAGAAATCACCTCGGTAACCACCTCAGGATGATGAACATTTAATATAGATACCATCATGTAAGAATTGCAAAGGATTTGCAATACATAGTACTGCAAAGGAGGCACTTTAAATCAGATTTTGCTCCCAACTATCCGTATTTCTGTAGTATTTACTTGGTTTTATATTCTGTTTCTAACAGAATAAAAAAAGACAGCAATAGCCTTAATTCCAAAATCAAGGACAGCTATATATTGACATTTACACTAATTTTATGCAGCAGTATTTCAACATCTGTAAAATATCTAGCATCTTAGTAATTACTAGCAAGTAATGAAAATAATAACACCATTTTCTGCCCAAGCAACAAAAAAGCATCTCAGTCCTTTTGAGACTACTTTCACAAAGACAGAACACAGACATTAGTCACTTATCTCTGTAATCAAAGGCTGCATGAAAGTACCAATTTTCCAAACACAGTAGAACTAGACAGCTGGAAGTTTCTCCTTATTCGTATTGGGAATACAGATTTCCATATCCATACCTACAATCAGTTCAATGCAGAAGATTGCCTTGCAATTAAGTGACACATGGCCAACTACTTTCCTCACCCCAACCTTCTTTTCAAACCATACCACTCAAAATTTCTCAAGTCCAGCATTTGAAACTTATCCATGAAGAGTTTTGTTCCCGCCATTTTTACCTGACTCCTAAAACTGACGAATCCTTCATTCCCATCTGCCAATCTAGTACAGAGACTCCCTCCCTAAATGTTCCAGCCACAACATGACAGATAAGCGCTGGTATTTTGTCTTTTTTCCTCCCTCACCCTACACCCCCTCCCGCAAAAGATGCATTTGTACCACCATAAATCAAAAGAAAATAATAAGCGAGAGGTTTACATCAGTAGCCAGACACAGAACACCTGACTGTAGCCTGCCTTACACTCACAGTGTGAGATCAAAGGCTCTCATTACCTCAGAAGGTACAAAATGCACCTATCACTATGTAGAAAAACATTCAACCATTCTTTCCACCTGGCCTAACTAAAAATTAATGCTTAATCTGGTTGTAACTGGATCTGACATTGCCTCTTTGTTGATTTTTTTTGAACTGGAGACAATAGTACCTCCCAAAATATTGCATTTTTGGGAGCCTTGATTACACAAATTTTAAATTAAAGCCACTGTTTTCTAACCTATAACCGACACTAGCACTCGGGAGGTGGAAGATGAAGACTGAAGGGCAGGAAAAAAAAGGAAAGGAAGCATAATTGCAGTATCCATGATGGAGCTGAGATTGTGGGCCAAGGAAGAGAGAGCGAAGTCACTTGAGAACAGGAAAATGCAATTTGGATATACCTCTTGTAAGTTGCAAACAGAGAACATAACTGTGTCCCTCAAACACGGAGGAACAGCCTGTGAGTCACCAGTTTGATAACAATGTCCAAAATGTGAGTCAATCCAGCTGTTTCTATTCAAAGGCACAAGCAAATAACATTTAAAAAAAAAAGTAAAGAATCCATTATAGACCAAGGACCCTGTTCAGCCCCAGTGGTTCGGAATATTTCCTCAGTAACACCATAATCTCTCTGTTTCTCCACTCACCCACACGTCTAGAGACACACTTTGCAGGGTCTGGAATTTTAGTTAGTGGGTAGAAGGGTGCTGTGCCAAGACACTGTTTCGCAGGCAGCTGTAGGAGAACTTGTTACACTTTTTAACAGATCCTTGGCAAAAGATGACAACCAAGGGCTACAAACTTAGCCATTTTATCAAACTCCTCACTGCAAATAGAGAAGATCACAATCCAGGTGCAACTCAAGCTTTGTATCGAATAAAAAGAACCCTGACATGTAAATCCAGGAAGATTTTTTTCTTAATTGTCTGTGTGAACCAAAAAGAGGAGCAATGAGAGAAAAAGTGGGAATGAAATGAGCTAAAATCACATTAAAAGACTATGTCAAATTGTTCCAAAAAGGCAGTTCACTATACTTGCAAAAACCACTTGTCACATAACAGACAAAGCTGGTATCAGTCTAGATTGAAAGCAGCAACACAGACATCATAATTATGGAAGTATTGTTATGCTTCATGAAAGATTTTTAAACAAGGAGACCCAAAGATTTTTCAGAAAGAGGGGCAGGGAGGAGAAAAATCTTGAGCAAAGCCTGAACAGGCCAAAGTAACAAGTAGTAAGACAGTTTTAAAAACAATGCATGCAAAAACACAGTGCAGTGTGTCAGCATGATTTAACTTAATTTTGTGACTATTGTGGTGGGGGAAACAACTGCATAACATCTCCCTGAAAGAAATCTCTCTTCATTATATTTTAATTTAGAGCCTTATGCCTGTATGTTGAGGCAGGCTGGCACAGCCAGCAGTCAAAACTGAGCCGCTGAAGTAACCTAGAAATTTCTCAACTGGAAATTAGCGCCCAAATCAAAGCACAAGCAGCTCACCATGTGTGCACTCTCTCACACAGCCATACCCTAATCTGGTATAAACAGGGGATAAAAAGGAAGCACTAAAAATGGAACTTACATTTCATAATCAATGAAGAAAAAAAACCCAACACTCCACCACCTGTTACAGCATGGTCTTGTGCTGCTCTGAAATGCCAATGAACTCATGTAGTTGGGAATCCCTCAGGAGAGGGAGAAAGCCTGCAACAGTTTCACTACAGATGTTGCCATTCACAGGGCAAAAAGTCACACAAGGTGCTTTAGACAAGGGCTGTATTTTAAAAACAGCATTTGATAGTCCCAGATCAAGGAAATACTTCAGCTGCAATGTATTTTCTGTCAAAAATCCTTCACTTTTTACACACAGACATATATATACATACATACACAAAATTGATAGTTACTTGCAAGCCATATTTATACAGCCTTCTAGGTTAAGTCAAGATGATAAGATTCTTATCTCCTAACCCTAATCAGAAATTTAGTTTCTTTTCTTCCCAGGTATACTATTTTTTAATGCATTATGTTTTTTTAATTTACAATAGAGCATTTTACACTTACGAAGTCAAACTGCCCAGCAGAGTGACTATGATAATCCACAGCTGAGCACTGAATTCTTGAGCCCCTGGGTACAGCCCACAGCTGGATCAGGAGAAGCAGAAAAGTGGCTCATCTCACTCGTAACAAGCTCTCCCTTACACAAAAAAGGAGGCTCAAAGCAGGAGCCAGCCCACATGCCTGCACACTGCTACAGTTTGATTTATAACCTGGTCTGAACAGCAGCCACCATAACCAATTCCCACACACTGTTATTCTTGTCATAAATATTTCATTTCTGCCAGCATCTCTGGAATTGCTTGTGGCATTTGGACTTTATTTAACCTGCCCGCAGGTGCAACACTGAGTGAGGTTTGTGGATTCAGTTGCTGAGAAAGGTCCAACTTTCAGGAAAGGGAACAGAAGAGGAAGTCTACAGTGTATACCAAAGGCAGGACAGAGGTATGAAGCTGACAATTTTATGTTTTTGTTCTGGAACTTAGAACAGCTAATTGAAACAATTTTCCACCTATGAAGTTTGAAGGAATCAAAAATAAATAAATAAGAAAGAGCAACCCACAAAAGAGACCTGTGTGTCCTAAAGAGACTAGTATGTCCTAAAATTTTACAGTAACAGTTCTCTAACTTGAAAATTTAGTAAGAATAATATTATTTAATATTTTTTATTACTTTCAGTACATAGCTTCCTGCATACAAGGTATTAATCTAATCCAAATTTCCCAAGGGCAGCCTGATTATCTTTGAAGTACATGCAATGCTACAAGTGCACCTGTATTTGGACATCACTACTGTCACAGCTGTGTCCTCAGATGATACTTGGAAACATACAAACACATTCTGTTGAACACATTTATCAAACATGTTTTTCTTAAAGTGCCATGAATTCAAAACAAAGAGCTTATTCCTAACCAAATGTTCTTACTAACATGAGAAAAAAAAATGCACAACTTCTATATTCTTCCAAGAGAGAAAAGGAATGTTTTTTGCTATCAACAGCATCTTCTTCCAGTCTACTGCCACTGCTAATATCCACTGACAGAATGAAGTGCCTCTTCTGAACAGTTCAGTCAGCATCAACAGAGCTATAGCACTAGTGAAGAAATAGACTTATAATGGATGGGCTTAAATCAAAACTTCTTAAAACAAACTGAATAAAAGGGACTACATACAGCAACCTCTCTTGTTTACCTCCAGATTAGTCAATTTAGCAGCAAACTTTGAATATTGACATTCACCTATATTGCTTTTCATATAAAACCACTGCGCTTTACATAAATCTTGTTACTTGTATGTACTTTTCCCTCTCCTCTTGAATAATATTTGTAAATCATTTACGCAAAAAAGTAAGTATGAACTAAACAGATGTAAACACTTTAGATTTTAATTTCATGAAACTCAACTTGAGCTGCCAGTTCCAAGGTGCAAACTGACCAACAATTTTTATGGTTCCATGATTCATTATTGCCTAACAGAATCAAACATACAATCTGATTAACACTGTCCAAAAATAGCCTTGATTAGCTTTTTCTTCTCAAAACTCAGGTCTGGTAAGCAAGACAGTTGCATTTTAGAATCCTGTAGGCCAACGCAATAGCATTTATGAAGGCTAACTTGACCGAAACATAGTTCATACATTAATCCTAAGAGTCTGAAAAAGCTGTTATTCAAATTTCTAAACTACTGCAGTGTTTCCAAAAAAAAAAAAAAAAAAAGGAGAATTACATACACCCTCTAGCTGTGGAAAGGTGTGTGATCTGTGCTATGTAATATCTACAAGTAACTCCTCCAGATGCAAAGCTAAGTGGAAGGTGGTGTTTTAGTTTTTACTCACCATCTAATTCTATCTTAACTGGCACTAAAACAAACTAAATTAATTTTTCCCCAAGACTATTTTGCCCCTGACGGTAACTGCTAACTGATCTCCCTGGCTTTATCTCAACCCCCAAGCTTTTCCATTTTATTTTCTTCCTCTGTCCCATTGAGCAGGGGCAGCAAGCAAGGAGCTGGAAGGGCTGGCACCTGGCTAAGGTCAACCCACCACAACACAGTACTGGAAACAAGAAGTGGCAGTCACTACCTCCACTATGGATATGAGAAAGCTTTCAAAAGCCTCATCACATCTTGGACATTTTAGGGTAACACAGCAAAGTATTTATACAGCAAAGTGCCAGAAATCCTGTATTTTTTAATAACAGTATCTACAGTCTTTAACAGTTTATACTTTTTTGAACCTTCTAAGATGTGTACATACATGCATCCAGCATTAAAATAAATTCTCATCATTGTTCAGAATAAGTGTCCTAACTGTGGACAAACATGAAGTCACAGATGATTGACTCAACACTTCTGGATTTTTACTTTATATTTGGCATCAGCAGTGTCAGATTGCATTTTCCTAGCTGATATTTCAAGTATTACCCTGAAAACTAAAAACAATAATACTACGACATCTTTCTATAAGCTTTCTCAGAATTTCTGAAAGCACTACAGCACCACTAAACTAACTAAAATTTTCAGTTCTCTGCAGCTACTTAGCTTTAAAGATATGAAGAACAGTTTTCTGTCAAAGACTAGCACAGGTACGATTCTAAAAACAATGTGTAAATATCCAGCACAAAAGATCAATTCATCATTTTCATTTGCAAAGCAGGCATTTACTTTATTATAGCCTTCAGTATTATAGATGTTTGTTACCTTTCTTCTACATGAAAGCATAATGTGTTGAATTGTTATACCAGGACCACCACAACAGCTCTATCATGAGCTGTCAGTGAACAGGAAAACATTTCCTACAATTCATTTAAGAGGTAATCCTTTCCTTCATTGCATCAAGTTTACAACACCTTTTATTATTATACATGGAACTAGCCAGTCCAAAAAACAAAATATGGCACTACTTCCACCATTTCATGAGCAGCTTTGTAGTAGCCCTTCTGATAAGACCAGCTGTATTTTCACCCAGCGTCAACAATAATATTCTAAAGGGTCAAGCAGCATAACGAAGACAAAAGTTTTCCAACTCTGAAACAGTTAAGAGCATAACCTGGTTTTTACTACAGCATGCAGCCACTCATAACCTACAAAGCTTATATTCTTGATAAGTAAATGTATAATTCATTCTTCTCTCATAAATTATGTATTGTATCTTATTTCCTGTAGATATTACCTCCTCTAGTCAAAAACACATCCATTCCTCCTATTTTTAAAGGAAGCATACTATAGGTACAAAAAACTGTCGACATGAGTAATTGAGCATTGTTGGTTTGAAATATCATGACTATCCCACAGTACAGTTCAGGAAGTAATTCTAAAATAACAGTTCAAAGTTATCAAAGGCAGTGTCTCTACCAATCTCCTCATTTACCTGGGAATCTTAAAAATTACTGACAAAACTTATCTGACCATTTGGTGAGTCCATTTCAGCCAGATCAGGAAACAAATATTTTCCTTTTTGATCAATTTTCTGTTCAATAAGGAGTTAAAAGAGCACCGCTTTTGTGGTGAAGATGAGGAACAGGCAAGAGCAGAACCACCCCATTCCAGCATTGCCCATCACAAAACAAAATCCACCCTCACCAAAGTAATCTCTCTAAACAGATGTATTACTCTACCATTTGCAGCATTTGCAGTGTTTGAACTGCTCTCAAGTACACTGGAAAACTTAAAAATAAAAAAAAAACCACACACTACATTCTCAGGCAGATTGTGGACAGTTTTTTAGCTGACCTTTCAGTTACTTTCTGAAGATTGTAAACAAAATTAGAAATAGCAGTATCAGCTTTATCCCATTCCTCACTCCACTTCCTTTAAACAAAGGCTTCAGCTGTAAACACACCAAGCATACCAAACAAAAGGACACTGCCAAGCCTCTCTCATAATAACACGCCTGGTTATGAAGTTAAATTTCACAAGGCTGGAACACATTTAAGCCTTCATTTGTAGCCTTAAACATTACCTTTCCATACACTTCTAAGAAATCACTTTCAATTGTATTTTAATTCAAAACATTAACACCTGCAAATTGTATAAATAGGTGATAATAAACCAAAGTTTTGTGACAGTATGGAAGTTGAAGTCCATTTTCATCATCATAATGGAAGAAAAAATGAACAAATAAAAAGAAATTTAAAATCCATACCTTTTCTTGAAGGTAGTTCACCACTCTGTATTAACTCTGTTCCAGGATATACAATTTCTCCATCTTTCACCATTTCATTCCACAAGCCACATAGTCCATCTCGCGTAAAAGCAAGCTGTTAAAAATAATACATTATACATAGTTAACACACAACATCTTTCTCTCAAGGCAACTCGAGCTAACATTGAAAGCACATCTGATTTTATACATCATCCCAGAAGAAAGAAAACACGTGTACCATCTCATCAGAAGTGAGATATTGTGTATGACAGGGATTTAAAAGATCTTCAGAATCTCTGATTGTCTAGCAATGCTATTTTCAGGTTAAAAGTTCAAAATGGTAAATTTTAGGTTCAAGTCCAGCAAAACAAACTCTTTTTTGGTGACAAATTCTCACCAAAAGCATGGATTTCGTCACCTCAGAACTATCCACCCATTCAAGATGACATCAGTTCGGGGCTGGGGGGCAGAGAGAGGGTGTGGGGTGTCCTTTTTCTCTTCAGGAAAAGCTATTTAAACGAAGTCAAGCTGCATAAAATCTCAAGACAGAAGCATACAATCCCCTCGCCAACCAGCAACTGAAGAGCTGGGCATCTTAACCAGAATGATGACATCAAGGCACAGATTTGTAAATGAATTCAGCCAGGTCAATCTGGTCCTGCTGTGCAAAGCATCTCTCACAACCCTCCCTCTTCTTTCCAACTGCTACAATGCTTCCTCTCCCATGAAGAACCAGATTATGGAATGGATTAAGCCTAAAACCAGCTGCACCCAGAGAAGAGCAAAGGGCTGCCTCAGCCCAGGTCAGTTCCCAATACACTTTGTGTTCAAGAGGACAAATACTGGCAACAGAATATAGACTCTGCTAGCTGGAACCACTCACAAAAGCACTGGCTGTAACACAAGTCTCCTAATGATTCTGGAATTTGGATCTCGCTTGGAGAATCCTAATGACCAGGATAACTTCTCTTCTACTGATGTTGTTTTCTGCTTTACAAAACACTGCAAAACAGGTTATCTACATCCCAAGTGAATTCCATAATAATTGGGCTGTAATTCACAACTGTATAGCATAAAGGAGGAGGGCAAGTCGTGAAATTGAAAAACAGAATACTTTCTGCATACCAAAGTGGTGCAGTGGATCACATTAAAAAACAAACAAACAAAAACAAAACCAAACACCGAAACAGAAAACAAAAAACACCACCTGCTGAAGGCTTATTCAGAAGCATCTTTGTGTTATGTAACCAGCATTCAAATCTAAAGTGTTTCAGCCGAGAAGTAATACAAAGATGTGGCTTACAACAACTGACAAAAAATATTTACCATTACACACAGAAGTCCACTTGTCTCAAGTATACAGCTCAAAATAAAATATATTGTAATGATTAAGGATTACGGGTTTTAAGAGACACATCCAGCAGCAGGGAAGACATTTGCTCATCCAGCTCATCTCAGTTAACACAAATTAAAAGACAAGTTGCATGCTTTCACACCACTGTAACACACTAAATGACCACATTAGTTTCTTGACTTCATATTGCATACTTCAGAAATCCACTCCAACATGTATTAATGATTTCAGTAATTCTTCTTTCAGCATAAAATACGAGTTGATATATAGTACACTGTCACTTAAAATTGCTTGATCAGGGGCATAAGAAAGAAAAGAATTGTGCAGTGTGAGCTAGACGTTATTCATCTTATCTCTGATTTATCAATTGTACAGCACCAGAATCAAACTCTGACCATGCTTTACTGAAAGGTACAATCCCTGTTCTTCAGTGCTAAACAGGACAAAGAGCATTTGCAAAGATTTGTTTTATTAAAAGCTTTACATTTGGCTTCATTTTTTAAAAATCGGAATAATCTGAAGTTGCATTTCAACAATGAAAAACATCATTTGCCATTAACTGATTTTCTTGATTGTTACCAGTCTATGAATATTTACAATAAATGGTGTTCACTTTTTCCTTCTTTAGATGTGGTCATATACTTTAGTGGGGCACCTAGGAATTTACTTTTCATCAGTTTTTTTCTTGTGTAAAATAGCAAAACAGCTGTTTCACTGATTTTGGCTCATACAGTGGTGATAGATTATTCTTTTAAACTTTAACCTGTTAAATGCTAACCTATGCTAAAATAGAAGCTTGAAAAATATCAAGTGAGGCAACCCTCCAGATGGGTTGCATAATAAATTACAGTTTTCACAAATTAAAGACCTTTCTCTCATAAACTGCTTTTTTCACACTTTTTACTTTACATTCTCAATCACCTTGGTATGGAAAATTATTCTCACAGCCCATAGAATCTAAATGTCTCCAGGCTTTGAATGCCAGATTCTCCATAATGCAGCACTGTTCTGTTTCAGAAAACCTACTACTTTTGAAAGCATTCATATAAAGCAGAATCAGGAACTGTTTTCTCCAACCTCTAATCGTTTTACATGGCACAAAGGTCACCCAACTCTTTCACACAACTAAAAACTGAAAAAGTAAACAAAATTTCTTCACTCTTGGGTTTGGTTCAAAGTCTTATCAATGTAATTTTCTTGGTGTGTTGCAAAAAGATAGAGGAACCACCAAGACTACAGGTCACAGAGTTCTGCCTCCTCCTCCAAGTACCTCACCATAAGCAGCCTTCAGATAAACAATTTTGCCTACTACTCAGGTTGTAGTTAACATTGTGTTAGCAGTATCTATGTTGGGGGAAGGGAAAAAGGAGACAAATTTGACAGTAAAGAAACACTGGACTTACAGAATAATCAAACCAACCAACTGAAAGGATAATTAAGAAACAGCATTTACTACCAATTCATCTGTCATTACTGAGGGCAACTTAATTTCAGCTGTAACAAAATGACTATTAATCTACTCAACATTCAGCAGATATCCAGTATTTGCTATATATAACAGCCAAAAATAAAAGTCTGAGTTTTTAAGTGACAAATTTTTTAAGCAATTTTATTTTCATGATCTCAAAATTACATAATCAGAATAGAAAATTTACAGCTTCCTTAAGGGAACTACTTCTTTCAGCCAACAGAAATGGGGAGCAGGGGTTGATACAAAAGAGGGTCATGCTGACATGCAGAGGGACCTTGACAAGCTGGAGAAATGGGTTGACAACAACTTCATGAAGCTAAACAAGAAGTGCGAAGTCCTACAGCTGGGGAGGAACAGCCTCAGGCACCAGTGCAGGTCCAGCGCTGGGCTCAGTGTGAGAGACATGGACAAAAAGCAGAGAGACCAGCAAAGGGCCATGAAAACGATTAAGGGACTGGAGCACCCTTTTTATGAGAAAAGGCAGAAAGGGCTTGGGAGGAAAATTCATCTCTCTCTCTCTATATATATAAAATCTGAAGGGAAGGTGGAGAAAAGATGGATCCAGGCTTTGCTCAGTGGTACCTAGTGACAGGACCAGAGGGAGTGGGGAACTGGGAGTAAACTGAAACACAGGAAATACATTTTCTTTGTGAGAGAGTGACCAAGCACTGGCACAAGGTGCCCAGGGAGGTTGTAGATTCTCAATTCTTGGAGGTATTCAAAAGATATTCAGATGCAGACCTGGGCACTGGACTCTAGGTGGCCCTGCTTGAACAGGGGAGTTGGACCAGAGGACCTCCAGAGGTCCCTTCCAATCTCAAACATTTGTGACCCTGTGAAAATTGCAGCTGAAGATAACACTCATCTGTGTAGTAGAAAAGTCAAGTGTCTGCTTTAACTGCCCAATCCTGCATTTTTTTCTTCCTACAGTATTTTATGACTATCTTAGTCAGAACAAGTGCATATTACTTCCTTCTTTTGCTCCCACCAATACCTCTCACATTCAGTTAATCATAGAGTCTATCAGCACATCTCAGTGTTCAAACTACAGAACTAGAACTTTGTTCAGAACAAATCTGAAAAGATTTCTCTGGTTTCTGTTTTCAAAAAAAATAAAATAGGTACTTACAATAAATTATTTGAAGAAGATTCACAAGGCAATTGGTGGTACAGTGCAAGAGAAGAAAAATACACTTGAGGTCTTCATTGTTCCTGACATTCTGGAGTTCCAAACACAAGAGCAGCTACTTGTGTTTCGAAAAGTCTAACACTCTCTCACTAGATTTCTTGATTCATATGAACATCTTTCCTTCTAATAATTTAGTAATTTCATTTGTGAATGTTTAAAGGGATGAACTTAAAACAAAGTCAGTAAGTTAACAAATTCAGAATAATTAAGTTTTCACTGAACTTTTCCAACTGACAACAGTACTGGAGATGTAAATCTCCCCCTCAAGGCCCTGCTTGCCCCATCACTTACACTCTTCCTCCCAAAGACCAGGACAAGAGCAGCTCCATACTCCATTACTACCATCCACTGCCTTGCAACTTTGGCCCATGTTCTTAATCCTCCTATTCACACCCCATGCTAAAAATCCCCCATGTCCTTTCCCATGACATCTACTGACCTCCTCTCAATCCCCATCTCCTACGCATCTCACCTTCAGAAACCCAAAGCCTCTTCCATCGTTTGTCACACTTTCTCATCCCCAGACCATGTCTTGATCTCTGAACTTGAAAGCCATGTATCTCAACAAATCCATACTTCCCACGCAGACCTAAGGCTCAGCCCTGCTCACTTATCCCAAACTAAAAAAGCAAGGGCCTAAGGAGACTTTAAAGTGAACTTCTACTGTAAACTGGGCTGCCTCCACTCTAATCTTTTGTTAATCTTATCTCTGCAGTAGAACTGTAATTTATTCTGTCTAGAACAACATCTGATTAAGTCCAAGGGGTATCTAGTTTGGTTGCTGACATGCTGCTGCCAACCTCCAACAGGGCTGGCAGTGAAATTCCCATCCATCCCCATCAACTCTAGACAGTAAGACACTGGTGTTAACATTTCCTTCCATTTCAAGAAAATTAAATCTTGCAACCATAACCAGATAAGCTCCCGAGAATTCTCAAAGCACTGCTACAATTTTTTTTTAATAAGTTATTTTAAGAATAATCAGCAGCTCTGATTTTGCTTTGAAGTCAACTATTTAAGTCAGACAAACTGTATGTAATACATTAGATTATGTTCTCAATGTGGTTTCATAAACTTCCCTGCAGAAAGCATAGAAGCCTTCATGAAAGTTAACTTGAACTCAAGAAAAATGAAGCCAGGAAAATATAATGACGCAAAAGGACAAAGATTGACTCAGGTAGGACTCCTGATTATATAATTGCACTGGAAATTTAAGAAACTGACTTCATAATCACAGAACATCAATATGGATTTAAATTTTAAGCTACTTAAATAATCTTCACCTCAGAATTGCCAAGAAGGGTCGTGGAGAATCTGTTCTTCTATTCAGTTATTTCTGCATTAGCCACTGGCTGTATTTTAAAGACTACATGAAAAAACTTTTCTTGTTAGAAAAATATTAAAGCGAAAAACATTGTCAGCTCAGTAATAGTGAAGAAAATCACAGAACAGTAAGTCCTTTACTAAGTCTCTCTTTTGTTTTTTACTTTTTTGAATCCATTCAACTTTTTCAGTGTTGTCTTAGTATTTTGTCCTAGCTTCCTTCCTTCCCTGCTGAATGAAGCATGCCCTGAAACCACAGCTGTTTATCACACCTATGCAAAGCACAGTGGAACATCACTAGACCTCAACACACTGCTCAAAAGCCTGGAGAGCAGAGTCAGGAAAGTTCAGCAATCCACACTACTTCAGCAGGTTTGGGGTTAAACTAGAAACGTTCCCATAATAGCAGGTTGCTGGTCTTCCACTTGCTGGAAAAGTTAACAGTTAATAGTCACACGCAAAGAAGTGTGCAATTCCCTCAAACCTAGAAACTATCTTTATGCATCTGAAGAACAGGTCTGTCTGAGCCCAAATATTTCTACCGAAGTGTCAAATCTAATTTCTCTAACCTATCACACCACATATAGTGTTTGTGCCTCCACCTGGAAATCACTTATTTTGGAGAGACAGCATTACTTCATTTTTAAAGTAATTTTTGTAATTGCTACTGTAAAGTTCACTTCCTTTAAATACAAAGGAGTCCTCATTTGCAGTCTGCTATAAGAACTTCCAAATAAGCCCTTTATTTTTTTTTAATCAGAAAACCAAAACAAAAAGATTAACAGGAAAGCAACAAAATAGAGAACACAACTTCCACCAACTTCTTGCTTTAAATAGCCAAGACATCGTTTCTTTACATAATCTTCTCACAAGTAGAGACACTGATCTAAATGTTAGAAGAGTGAGATTTTCAAGAAAATCAAAATGATGAATGTAACTTTGAAGGAAGGGTAAAAAGGCTTCTAACCAATGCAACTCTGAAAGGTGGTTGTTTTGTTTTAAAAAACTCATTTTCATCTCTGTGGCAAAAGATAATGACAGAAATAGAACTCAATGAAAACTGATGGAAATGCCTCATATTCCTCTTGCAGACAGCTCTTACACCTTGACTGTTGCCTAAAGTTTTTCCTCACACTACAGGAAAATGAAAGTTTTTCCCTCTAACTCCTGCTATTAAGCACAACAGTTCTCCACAGGATCCAGAATAAGCAGCCTAATTAAACTCCATTTGAACACACACATGCATCCCATTAGCTCACAGCAATTCTAGTTTTTAGTTATTCATCCATCACTAATTAAAGGTCTCTGCCTAAGATTCTAATTTAGTTGTACAGTACATCTATTTAATCAGAATTATTTTAAGCACAGTTTGATTCTGCAAACTGGGTACCTAGGTTTAAGTAAACAATTTTAATATTCCCTTTTTATAATAAAAGGGTATCTTCCTTAGGAACAGTCATTAAAACAGTCTCCCATGACACACAATTTTTGCTACAACTGTGATGGTTTCTACTAGTAATAGTCACCAATAGCGAGGCATTATCAATGTATTAATTCAAATCTAAATAAATAACTTAGAAATTGAAATGATACACTAACTTTTCAAGCCACTATGTTAAGCATGACACATGAAAAAGTGGCCTGCACTAAAATCCACCTATATTATAACTTCACAGGACTATTTAATTAATGGTGATGTTATACACATCCTATTGATATAGGAGAACATACAACACGATATATGTTCTCATATTCAGCTGAACTACCCTGATTTTCCAGCTGCCATAATAGTTTGTTTTTTCAGGCAACATAGAGTATCTTATTTTGCTCTACCACAAGATCTAGATTTTTTTTTAGTAAAATAAATGCTTCTGAGCACTTCAAAATTACACTAGGAGTCATAAATAATTACAAAGTTAGTAAAAAGACATGAAGCAGTTACAGAATGCACTTGTATCTTTGGAAAGCACTTTGGCTTCCTAAAATAGTATTGTTCAGTTTCAGAAAAATTAATATAAGCAAAAAACATGGTGAAGATACAGTTCCACTAACACTTCACACCACATCAGTTAATCTTGCAAGCCAGAGGCACACTGCTACTACAGAAGGACTTGTGCCTTTGATATTCACTTAAGAACAGTAATAACATCACACTGCCTTTGTCTCACAGCAGTAACATCCCAAAACTGAGTAAGAACATTTAAATTTGGCCTGGACACCAGCTGCAACAGTGACGTACACAGGTGATTAAACACAATCCATGCTACAATCCACATGTCATTCTTTTCTTATGCATTAATACCACAATATAATACTTACTAATGCAAATAGTACTAGAATACTGTGTATTACATTATTCATGCAACATCTTCTCAAGCTAAAACAAAAAACAATACATAAATTTTCAGAGAGATTTCATTGGCTTAATCTACAATAACTGCCAGTTATCAAGTCTAAAGAACAAACTATCTGACAACAGTGACAAAGGACAAAAGTTTAAAAAAACTACTTTGGAGACCACTAGGCCACCAAATGAAACCATTTTACTTCTAATCCTAGCTATACACTCCAAATTTTGCAGCAGCAGAATTTATTATAAAAACTAACCAGTCTCTGTATGTCTCCTAAGGTAAGAATTCCGCAAAATAATTCTGTTTCTCCAAGGACTGTCACCTACTCTTTCTTGGACTGCTGTACACTGAGAAGTTAAAAATGTAGCTGCAAAGTGAACAATTCCAGGGTCCAATTCCAAACAATTTGTTGCCATCTTAATCCCTTTACATAAATTCAGTGTGTCTTCTTCAAACCTCTCATAGTACTGTGTTCACCTTTTCAATTCCTGCTTACAGTCTCCAGAACACCAACAGGGCCCTTCTACAGTTGAGCCAGTAAAAACATGCATGGTGAGAAAGCCATATATTCAGTGCACATACAACTTAAAAGGATTAATACACAGGATTTATACCTATTAAAAAAATAACCACATGCAGCTATGCCATGCTAGTCAACCAGCAGCTAAAATAATCATTCAGGTAGTCGAAAAACTCTCCAGAGCCCAAAATCCCTTTCCTTTACAGAAGATATCTGCCATTTAATACATTAAAAGATGCTACTCAAGATTCACATGCTCAGTTTTTCAAAATACTGAACACACGCATCCAATTAAGAGTTCTGTGATGAGGACCTGTGTAATACCAAAAACAAGTAACCTAATAAGAAAATTATATTATACCCAGGAGGCCTGGCTTGTCTTCAGATTCCAGAGAAGTGCTGTTTGCATCCAGCAGATCACAAATGATTACTGTTCTCTTACTTCATTATTCTCATTATTTTGACTGCAGCTTGATTGGAAGAAAAAAAGGACTACTCTGGCAATTAGAGTCTAATTTGTTATTACTCATAAAGAACTCGTATAAGTAAGAGCATTTATTCATAAAACTATGCTGCAAATGAAGATTTTTATTATTAAAAGGAATTATTGTAACACATTAACTAACCTAGTCTCATAAATCACAAATATTTCATTGCATTTATACACATAACTGAAAATAACCCTTAAAACTTTGGATGACCACTGAAACCCTGCTACCAAAAGTTTAAATAAACAGGAAAAAAAAGGGATGTAGAAAAAAAGGCACTACAAAAAAGGAAAAATCTGATAAATCACATGAACAGTCACATTTTCACCCCAAATCATACAGAAGAAAAAAAAGGCAATGCATAATCAGCAGCTGTTACAAGCAAAGGTTGCCACTTTTTCAGATACATTTTCCTGTATTCAACAATCACTGAAGCAATACACTTATAATCTAAAAGCCACCCCTCTGGAAACAAAAAAATTTTTCCATATTTCTTAATATGCTTATCTCCAAAATGTTGTATAGTATCTTTATTTACTACAGCTGACTTTAGACTGAAACTTTTACTTTGGTAGGAACAAAAGATGAAAATAGAATCAATCTAGCCAAATCGAGAGCAAGCTCTGTCATTTCACAGCATTTACATTCAAGACCTACTAAATAATGGAACCTCCTACGCTATATCTGTCACTTCTGATTCCAATTTATCTTGTTCAATGTAAAATACTCGAGAAAGGCTGCTTTTGAATCACAACTTCATGGGGAAAAATCCTCATCTAACCATAAGAACAGCTCAACTCAACCATGTAGACTATCAGCATGTAATCTGGAATAAAGTCACAAAGATGGAATTTGTAAGATTTTTTCAGCAGAACTAGTATTAACAGTAACAAAAGAATAACACTGGCTGGGGCATCCCATAAAGAATTTCACAGTTTTGAGTTGAAACTTGGAAAGGTTATTCAAAGTAAGGAACCTATATGCAACATCTGGGTAAAGGAAGGTGAAAAGACAAGGACTTAATCTAGTTACTCATTTCATCTAAACATCTAAAACAAACATAACTGACCCAAACTACTCTATTTCTCTATATTTTCCACTTAATTGTAAAACCTGCATTGGGAAAACATGCCAGTATCCTCCTCCTCCCTGTATCATGCAACTTTGCTAAATGAAGAAATCTTCTAAGACAAAAGAAAACTTTCACTGAACACTGGCATATTTCAACGAAGACCACTTCCATTTCAACCTTTTACCTTTGACAAAAAATTAAGTCCCTTCGAAAAGGGCAAAATTTAAAGGAACCCTCTACCCATGATGCAAACAACTACAGTAAAATCTAATTTGAATTCTTCAAAATATAAATTACATTTCCATCGCCTTCTGCTTCATTTCTCCCATGCATAAAAGCTGCTAGCTGATACACAGGCAAGACATTTAGCAACAGCCTAAATAAGAATTTATAGTTCTAGCAGAAATGTCACATACTCTGCTAGGGCCTTTGACACTCTGCAAAGATAACATACATATGTAGCCCAGCTTGTTTCAAAGCAGAAGGGACTGGACTGAAAATGCAGATCTATTTGTAGCTCAAAATAAGTTAGTGTTTCTTCAAAATCAGTATACTTGGGAAAACCTACATACTATCTCAAAAGCTGCAGTCTTCTACTTGTCAGCTTTTTGGACTAAAAGCATTCTTGACTGCCACCTGAAAGGTCACAATGCAATACAACCATCAAACTCCTTACCTGCAAGTCTGTCTTCAACCATTTGGAGTCAAACCTTGCTTGAGCAGACAGACAAAAAGAATCAGAAGACATGTTTCCTTCTTCAGTCTTCTCTCCAGGCTGGCTGAGCAGCCCAACCTGCTACAGAATGAGCAGAATAAAAAAAAAAAAAAAAAAAAAAAGACAATCTAGCACATGAAGTAAACCACACAAGGTTATTTTTGTTCAGACTAGGACGGCTTCCACTTGATCTTTAAAAATGTATCATGAAGAAGGACCTCCCTCGTTCACATCCCCTGAATTTGCACGGGGAGAGGAGCACGCACTAGGAATACTACCTGGATCCAGAAAAAAGCCTCCACATCCCTCCCCTATCACACCCGTGGGAAGGAAGCCTCCCTTCTGCTGCACTGAGCCACACCAAGGCCTCAACGCTGCCCCTCAGCCCCGTAAGTGGTGCATGAAATAAATAATTGATCGCAGATTACGCAAGCCGCAGGCCAANGGGACATCCTGTCCCGCAGCGGGGCGGGGAGCGGCGCGGGGCAGCGGCCGGGCGGAGCCGCGCCCGTAATAACGGGGGTCGGAGCATCCTTGCAGCCGGAATGCAGCGATTACGAAAATAAAATTGGGTTGTTTAAGTCATTGAGGGGCCATCTGCAAACTGTGCTGTTGATTTATTAAAAAAAGTAGCTTTTAAATGTTTCAGACGAGAAAGATTAGTAAAGTGGTAAACAGAATCACGGAGTGGGTAAGGTTGGAAGGGACCACACTGGTGTGTCTGGTCCAATCTTCCTGCTCAAGCAGGGTCATCCCGCAGCACTTGGCATAGGTTTGTATGGCTCTTTCTGGAGACATTCAGAACCCAGCTTGCAGCCTTCCTGTGTAACCTGCTCGAGGTGACTCTGCCTTGGCAGAGGTGTTGGACTGGATGACCTCCAAAGTTTCTTCTAACCCTAATAATACTGTGACTCTGGTTCTGTGTCCAATGCTTCCTCGATATCTCCAGTGAGGGGAAGTCCACAACCTCTGCACAATCTGTTCCAGTGCAAGGTCATCCGCCCAGTATAGAAACACTCAGGTGGACTTTCCTGTGCATCAGTTTCTGCCCATTGCTGGTCTTGTAAGTAAAGACCAATGCAAAGAAGACATCAGTAACTGTGCCTTCTCTGAATCGTCTCTTACTAGGGAACGAATAGAGGCTGGGAACAGTAAAGTGGTGCCACTACACAGGAAGGAATAAGGATGCTGGGGAACAAAGTGTGAACTTGCTAAAGGCAGGCAATGACAGGAGTCTGGAGGCAAATTGTGACTGATCGCTCAAGGGAGAAACTGCTGTGAGGCAAATAATCATCCTTCAGCATAACTTTGTTGGGGATGTATATTAGTAGTTTGAAATTCAAATTAACCAAAAGTCAAGTTTCTCACAATACTTAGACTCATGTTCCCTGGCAGCTAAGAAATTAGGAATGTAGGAGCAAGGCTTGGCAGATGGGACTATTATTGGCTTTGGCCAACATGAAGCCACAGACTGAATGTCAATGAAATGCTAACAGAACTGAGACCATTTGCTGGCATTTAGGCAAAGGTACACAACATTTAGTTGTTATTGTGTAAGAAGCATTGTAATAAAACAGGGAATTTGATTCTCCAGGATTCATTTTCAAAGTAAGAAATGCAACCATGACCTAACTGGTTAGCCTGTCATTTACCATAGACCTCTCTTGGATCAAGATGTAGTAGGCACTTGCAGTTAAATACTGTACAAAATTTCTGCAATGCCTCAAAATTTATATAAAAAATATAGAAATACCCAATTTCCTCAAGTTACTTGTAGAAACTTTAAAATATGAGCTTTCAAAACCAAAAGCAGTTTCTTTTGAAAAACCTTTCCAAATGCCTACATGTTAGTGCACCAGGATGGGAAATACTTTACTCTTGTCTTACCTGGCAGGCTGAAAATGTAAGAAATTAGCCATATTGACATAATCCAGATAGGGATAAAAACTGCTTTGAAATGTAAGGATTAGGGGACAAACAAATAAAGCAGATGTCCTTGTGGGAGTCTAATAGAGGCCAGCCAGCCAGGATGGCAACACTGATGAATTATTCTTTAAGGAACTAAGGGACACCTCTAAATCAACCATCCTTGTCCTTATGGGGGACTTCAACTTGCCAGATGTTAACTGGGAATGCCACACAGCTGGTACAAACAGGTCCAGAAGATTCCTAGGACACCTGGATGATAACTTCTTGATACAGGTATTAAGGGAGCTGACTAGGAAAGGTGCCCGCCTTGATTTTTCAGTTTGCTAATTGAGAGGGTGTCATGAGTGATGTGATGATTGGTGGCTGTCTTGGCCACAGCAGTCCCAAAGCAGTTTAGATTCTCTGTTGGCAGGAGGAAAAGTGCCAGCATGTCACCTCTGGATATGAGGAGAGGAGACTTTAGACTACTCAGGGAACTAGTTAGCAAGGTCCCCTGTGAAAATGCTTTTGAAGGTGCTGGCATTCATCAGTGTTGTCCTGATTTTCAAGAAGGGCAAGAGGGATGGCCCTGGTCAGGTTCATTGCCATGCCTGTGCATAATTCAGCTGGATAAACAGATGCAATGGGTGAGCTAGTGGCTCATGGGTCAGACACAAAGGGTTATAGTAAGTGGGCTTACATGGGGCTGGTGACCTGTCACTAGTGGGGTTTGGCAGGGCTCCATTTTAGAGCCGATGCTCTTCAATATCTTCATAAATGACTTTGGATACTAAGTTAGTTTGCCAGTGATAGTGAACTGGACAGAGTTGTTGACTCCCCCAAAGACAGAAAGACCTTGCAGAGAGATCTTGACAAATCAGAGGGCTGGGCAATGAATTTCAACAAGGACAAGTGCCTGGTTCTACACCTGAGATGGGGAACAAGATGCTGGAGAGCAGCAGGAGATCTGGGGGTCTTGGTTGATGGCAAGTTGAACATGAGTCAGCAGGGCCCTGGCAACCAGGGGGGCCAACCCTGTCCTGCGGTACATCAGGCACAGCATCACCAGCCAGACAAGGGAGGGGATTGTCCTGCTCTGCTCGGCACTGGGGAAGCCTCACCTTTAGTCCTGTGTGCAGTTTTGGTCAGTGCAATAAAGAAAAGATATAAAGCTCTTAGAGAGTGTCCACAGGAGGGACACAGTGATGGTGAAGGGCCTTGAGGGG